>RPOG01000849.1:0-222676 GCA_008086565.1 Thalassoma bifasciatum
AGATGTTTTTAAAGAGGACCATAAAAAGATTTTAGACCGAAGCAAATATGCAAACGACCCATTTAGTGGATTAGTCCTCTAATGTGTGTGTTTGACATGGAGCAGCAGAGACAGAGAGGGATGTTATAAAACGAATGCCACGTCGAGCTGTAGAGCACGGAGCCACAAAAACATCACTTTTAAATAGTGTTTACTCTGAGGGAAATAAAGGAGTCCTGCTGTAAGATTTGGTTACCCTGCATCATGGCTGTGTTAGTATTGTAGTCTGAGCAAATACACACACACAAAAAAGAAAAAAAAAATCCACTCTAATATTTGGTTGCACCAGTTTAAGCTTTGACTACAGCACACATTCACTGCACAAAGTCTTCTACGGAACAACCCAAAGATTCTCAATGGGGTTCAGGTCTAGACTCTGTGGTGGCCAATCTATGTGTGAAAAAATGTTTATGCTCCCTGTACCACTCTTTCATTAGTTGAGCCCCATAGTCATCTTGGAATATGCCCCTGCCATTAGGGAATTAAAAAAATAAAATTAATGGAATAACCTGGTCATTCAGTATATTCAGGTAGTCAGCTGACGTCATTCTTTGGGAATGTTGCTTGACCTAGACCTGAGCACCTGCAGTAACCTCAGATCATAGCACTGCCCCTACAGGCTACAGTAGGCACTAGGCATGATGGGTGCATTATTACAGGATTTTTTTCCAACTACATTCCCCCCTGGAAGACAATGGTTCCCCTCCATTCTTCCAGTTTTTAAAAAGGCATTGGACAGTTCTTAATCCAATTTTGTAGTTTCTGCTAGGGCTGAAAAATTTATCGTTTTCTGATCCAAATCGCAATTTCACACATCATGATCATGTGATCTCCAAAGCTGCAATTTTTTTGCTCCTGACTGACCCAGGATCAGTTGTCACTTGTTTCACAAATGTCGTCGTCCACGTTGAGTGTAAAACTGTTGGGAAAAATCTTTTTTTCCTGTTGAATTTTGTTTTGAATTTTTTTTTATCGCTTTTTGAACTCAGTCTTTTTTAAACTGTTTTGTATTTTGTCTTTTCACTTAACACAATTTAGAATATTTTGCACTACATCATTCTTAGAAGTTAAGGGTCAAAGATAGCTCTTTTTCTTTTTTCAGTCGGTATAACTGAAAGTATAATTTAAAAAGTCCAGTTTAAAAAAGGAATAGTATTTTAAGGTCGGAAATTTGATCTTTTTTCTTTCTCAAAATTTTGCCTTTTATTTAATAATGTTGTCTTTATTTCTCGTAATTGTTACTTAGAATTTTGACTTTTATATTAAAATTTCTGCTTTTTATTTCAAATATTGCCTTTATTCCAAAATGTTGTTTTATCTCAAAATTTTGATTTTTTTTTATCTTAGAATTTTATCTTTATCTCAAAATTTTGACCTTAAATGTGAAAGTTTTGACTTTTTTTCACTTAATGTCAAATTTATTTCTTAAAATTTGGACTCATCTCAAAATTTTGACTTTATTCTCAGAAGTTTGTCTTTACTTCTCAAAATTTCCACTTTTTATCTTAAAATATTGACCTTATATCTAAAAGCTAGAAACAATTCTTACCTTATTATTGTTATTATTATTATTTAAGATATTTTTGGGCTTTTCTGCCTTTAATTGGATAGAGGAGGACAGTGGATAGAGCAGGAAAGGGGGAGAGAGTGGGGAATGAAGTGCGGGAAACAGGCCACAGGCGGGAATCGAACCCAGGCCACCCGCTCGAGGGCAAGCCTCATGGTACACGGCCATTTCCACTATGCCATCTGCGCCCCAACAATTCTTACCTTCAGTTTTCATCCTTACATTGGAGTAAAAGCTTTGGGTGTAATTTTCTGTTAAGTTTGTAAATTTTACTGTACATTGTAAAAACTCCACTGAAGCTTGATTTGAAGAAAATCAGGTATTGAATTAAAATCGCAACATCCGCCAGAAAAATCGCAATTAGATATTTTTCTAAAATCGTTCAGCCCCAGTCTCTGCATCAATCTCAATGTGTCTTTCTCAACAGTTAAAGAATGAGAAGTTACTCATTTCATCAGCTGGAGTTAAATAACTTGTTTCCAGCTGAAAGATAATGACTCATGCAGTAATTATCCAATAGGAGGCTTGTACCTATTTGTTTAGTTAAACCCAGTCAGTGATTATTTTTTTGGACAGGCAGTGTAGTTACCATGTGAACAGAAACTCAGGAATCTATTAATCTGCCTGTATTAATATCATTATTTGGATCTGTACATTATAGTTATTGATACACTACAGCTTATATTGATAATTTAGCCGAAGAAATACACACTAAATAGGTTTCATTCCAAACTTTGACCCACTCCTCTCTTCTTCCAAGTGTCCGATCCTTTTCTCTCTACAGATTCCTCTCTTGTGACTTAGTAAGGTTAAAGATCAAATCACTGGTTTGTCACCAGCAGACAAACTTCAGCGCTCCTCTTCACCAACCTAAAGTGGGAACGTGACCTCTGACCTCCTCGCCACGCTGTCAAGATCAACACCCCGGACAGCTGAGGCACGGCTCGGCGGTTCAAAACCACATCTCACTAAACATAGACAACACGGTCACAAAGCTCTTCAGAGTTCCTCTCAGTTTTATTGTGAGTCAAAAAAAGGGATGGTTTTATCTGGTTTCTGCTGGATCTCCATTTCTGTTTGGAGACTCTCTGAGGAGTAAATCAGGAGAGTTTTTCTGTTTTTTTTCTACCATTTCCTCCCCTCCTCCTTCAATCCTTCGATGGCTCGCTCCCTCGTCTTTTCCTGATTTAACTTCCAAATTCTCTCTACTACATATTCCACTTTTTAAAACTCATCTCCCACCTTCAAACTTCTTTTCACAACACCTTATTCCCCTACATAGGTTTGTTACTTCTTTGTCTTCTTCGCCATTGTTGCCCGCCTCCTCTTTCCATGGTATCAGAGACTTCTGGCCATATTTACCGAAAGCAAAGTAACCTGATGCTGCTGCAAGCAAGAAAAGAAAATTCTTCAGTGCCTGTAATTGAAAACAGGATTACAGCAAGCTCATGAGTCATTCTCTTCTTTCCAAATTCTAAAATTAATTTTGCTCTCTCACAGACCCAGAGGAAATGCATTATCTACGCTGTCCCTCAGCTTCAGAGGAAAATGGTTCAGAAAGTGGAGCTGAGGGTGAATTTACTCCTAAATCAGAAGTGTATGGTGGACTGTGATGATGTGCAAGGCGTTGGGGGTTGTGGTTCCCATGGTTTGATATTTCTCAGTGACTCTGACGTGTGACTCAACAAGAATGGCATTTAAGGAGTTCAGACCTCCAACAAGGCCAGAAGTTCCCTCTACTCATATATACTAAATAAAAAGTGAAAGAACTGTATGTGTTACTGCACTGCTCTGAGAGCTTCCTGCCATTCCTTCTGTGTGGAAGGTCTGAGAAAGGGAACACACACCTCATCTGCATATATTAACTCATTGGCTGCCATTGACTTATAACACCAGTCTTGTAACACAAATTCAATTACTACCATTGACTGCCATTTATGTCTATAGACAACAACATTTATGCTTCAACAGGTGGACAAGGGGAGAGTCAAGTGGAGCTTATCCATCGATATTCGGCTTAAAATCTGGTGCACTAACAAACTGTAAATGGTGGTAGTGCTCTCTTTAGATGAGAGATAAGCAAATATTATGAGAAGAGATGACGCATAGACAATGGCAGATGTTGCAGTTAATACTCAAATAGGATACTTGTTGAAATTGTGATAAAAGACAACGGAGATAATGTAGAGGATCAAAGGGCGGAGCTTCCGAGATGAGCGCTACAACGTAATCAAAGCTTGTGTTCTTTGTTTTTTGGTCAAGAATGATTGGTTTCAGTTAAAACAGCCTTTTTTCTACTGCCCATTACTGAAGAATGAAAGAAGATAGAAACAAGCTTTTATTCATGATCAAAGAAGGGAGTGTACTATTTCTTTTGGCATCTCCTACACAACCATAGAACATAGTATGTTGGAGGTCTTGAGAGATCTGTTAGGATGCTCTGAAAGGGCTTGCAGTCAATTAGTTAAAATAAATGGAAAAATAATGCAGGGAGAGCAACAGCAAAGACAAATACAGACAGTGGCATTAAGATTTGCCAATTAGATAGAAGGTCTGAGCTATCAGCTAATATTAGCTCAACTTAGATTAGCATCACATCAAAAAGAGTTAGCTAACTGGTGTTTATCTTGATAATTCTGACATAAATTCAACATTATCAAGATAAAAGTCAGTTAGCTAAGTGTCGAGTTGACATTTCATCAACTCAAAGACAATTGGACATAGTGTGTTTTCGATGACTTTGATGCATTGTGCTGATAAACAGCTGGAAATCTTGCTCAGACATTAAGAAGTTAGAATGAGTTTTGTTTTCATTATACTGAAGAAGAATCATGCAATTAGGAAGTTGAATGTTTGGCAGGAATCAGAGTTGTAGTGGAGGATTCATAAGACGTAGTCATATTTCACTCATCACTCTTTATTTGCTTTGTCTTGACTTCTTGTCTATTGCTTGGAGGGACAATGGTTTTTGGTCTTGGCCTGAGTGCTGTGCTGGTGGGTGGAGTCCAGCCCTGGAGTGGCTGGTTGGGAGGATTTGGACAGTTCCAGGTGGGCTGGTCAGATTTAGGGCTGTGAGGGCTGGTGTCCAGTCACAACACTGAGTTGAAATATATCACAGAAGCTGCTAACATTGTCCTTGGGCGGCCTGCACAGGCAGATCTATTTTATTCTCTCGTACGCAGCCGGCCAATACCCTTACAACGTGCTTGTGTGCAGTGCTTATCAGAGGATCATGAACAGGTGTACACACAAGAAAGTAGACAGCCAGAAGAGTAAAGATTATGCTCATAAGCCAAGAATTAAAAAATGAAAAAAAGTATTACATTCTGACATGGCTACATGTGCCAAACTTAGTAACTTTATCATCAAGAGCTCAGAGATGAGAGAAAAGAAACTCCAGATGGAGAGGATGAAACGGGTGATGTACTCTGAGGTCCTGAAGTGCAAATCACAATGGTAAATCAGAAAACACAACCAACATCCAGGTTTATCTTTTGTGTGTAGGGCTAAAGAATTTGAAGTAAAAATCTAATTGTGATTACTTTCCCCTATACTGCAATTGCAATGTATTGTGCCATCATTTTTAGGTCCCCCATCTTTTGTGTTGATGACATCAATTTCTTTATGAGGATGATGGAATTTTTTAATTCTCTTTTTGAAAAAATCAAACACATGCATGAGGAAGAGAGTTAGGATTTTGTTTAAAAAAAAAATACAAAAGAAACTTCACAAAAACAGGTATATTTCAAAATTTAAATACAATGTAGAAAAAGTTTAATATTTTTGTTCACTCATTTCATGAAGTGAAACCCAGATATTATATAGACTCGTTATACACGGTGAATTATTTCAAGCCTTAATTTTATTTGTTTATTGTTTATTTGATGTGGACATCACAATAACATTGGACAAACCAGATGCTTTGTTTGAGTATCTTAGCCCACAGGAGGCTTTTGAAATGATAAAGTAGTTGAAATAGTGAGAGAAAGTAGAGAAGAAAAGGAAGAAAGAAGAATAAGGGAAAAAACAACAACAACAAAAAAAACCCAGTGTATTATAACATTACCGAAATAATAAAAGCAGTTTTTACAAATTAAATACATAAACATTTCGTCAAGCAAAGGCAGTATGATAAAACAATCATCCCAACAAATCATTCATGTGAGCAACATCGTTTTGATTTTAACCATTGTTTGAGTCCTTTGTTAAAAGAATCACTGTCAGTTTCCAGTTTCAGATTAATGGGAAGAGAGTTCCAAAGTTTTGCTCCTTTAACTGAAAGAACAGACTGACAGAATGACGTCCTGTGTCTTGGGACAAAATAATCACTAATCTAAAATAGCTCTGTTTGTAATTTCATGAAATGTTGATGATTATGGCTTTCAGATAATAAAAAACTTAAATTAAGTGTCTCTGAAAATTAGAATATTGTAGAAAGGTTTGCTACTTCCTGACCTGTTTTTGCTGCTTTCTGACCATTTTAGACAGCTTAAACTTATATTTATTGCTACCTCCCGCTGTTTTTATCATTTTTCACCACTTAAATAGTTGCTCCTGCAAGGAAGCCATGGCTTTTTGGTTGAACGTTGTTGAGTAACACTGGTGTAGTGCATAAATCATCTACTGCAAAAATGTAACTGAGGTCAAAGAAATACAGCACGGTCTGTGATTAGAGTTTTGCAACATGCCATATTGAGATTGAATCTGATTTATAATTGATTGCCCAGCTCAGAATGTTATCCGATTTAGTAATAGTCTGATGGGATGCAAAATAACTTAAGTCTCTAAAGTGGGACGATGTGAGACATGAGACTCTACGGCTGAAAGTGGTTCCCACTGTGTCTCTGGTGGAGTTACTATTGTTCACTAATATGTCAAAGTTAACAGGTACTTGTAAATATCAGCACTAAACTGAGTCACTTGACAGTTTTCTCAAACTCAGCCAAGACATTAACACTGCTCTACTGCTATAAACTGCTCAACAGAGCTGTTTTGAAAAGGTGGAGTAACATTATTTGAGGTCATCAGACACCTATTAAATCATCTTTTTTCTATTTACATTAAAATGAGAAAATCTCCACCAGCCAGGTTTTTCCACCGTGCTTCTGTTTCTCCTCATGTGACCTGAAATAAACCTGTTTAATTTAAGCCTGCTAGGATTAGGCATCATTCAGCCAGTAATCCACCAGGGCTAGACGTTTTTCACGTGGAGGTCAAATGTCTGCTAACATTTACGAGGTCACGATCCCACCCGTCTGTGCCCTGACACCTGTGTTTACTGGCTAAGAAGAGCTGAACGTCTGCAGCTCTGCTCTGGCAGAACATCATGGAGGAGCTGAGAGTCTGAATACCTCCGTCTGATTAATGATCACTTCATGCAGATGTTTTATGATCGCTACCTCCAAGTCCTTCACCGTCTGGTTTTACTGGCGTTCATACAGTTTGACATTCTTCTATCAGTGTCACTGCATTGTGGGATTTGCAGTTTTACTGGAATTGATGGGATCACATTGAAAGCGTTTGAATGGTGTAGATTTATTCCCTGCATTGTTTGCTGTAGAGCTGGGTTTCCCACAGTAATGCTCCTAAACCCTGTGTTCTCTCTGTGTTGCATGTTTGCCAACTCTTTTATGGCGTTTGACTCCTCTTGAAGGTGGGGAAAAGGGGCGGTGTGTATTCATGAAGGACAGTTAAAGGATGCCAGGAGGAGTCTTGATGCTTCTCTCTGGGAAACCAGTCGGTCAAGATACAGAGGAAGATTGATAATTTTGGTAATGATGCGAGAAACCTGTAAACAAGCAAGACAATGTCAGGAAGAGAGTTGAGAAAATTTGCATGTTAAATTTCTGTTGAGTCATTGTTTAATAGGGGGGGTCGAGAACCAGTTCCTGTTAGGAATCAATAAGAAATGGTTCAAACCATCAACATCATTAGCCTTTATTTTTATCCATTCTTTACATTAGACCTGAGCGGGTGGACCTTACATCGACTATTCTGCACCAGCTAGCTTAGCTTAACAGATAAATCAGGAGTTCCCAAACTTTTCAGCCTGTGACCCCTAAAACAGCGGCGTTGGAGACTGGCGACCTCCTGCTGTGGTACAACACTAATGGGCCAATTCAGGAACGGAAGGAAACGAACAAAAAGACCCCCGAGGATACTTAATTTTAGCTAATCAGTAGAGAATTTACCAACTAATGTGCACTTGGCTGTGTTCACTGAGTCGATCTTTAACAAAGAAAAGAAGAAAACAGATTAAAAAATTCTGTTTGCTTCATTTTATGCTATCCTTAACCCTTATTTTTGTTTTTATTCTTACAAAAATGGATTAAATGTGGAATTGTTCATAGTTTTTGATTTTGGGACACATTTCACGACCCCCTATCACTGTCTCGCGACCCCCGAAAGGGTCCCAACCCCCAGTTTGGGAACCAATGAGATAAATGATAGTCCCCAAGAAAACTCTAATTCAGGATTTTCTGCTTGAAGTTCTACCGAAGAAGCTATAAAAGTTAACAAACGTTTAAAACATTCAACATGTTACAAATCTCCAAATGTGCCAAAAAAAGATGTAGAACAAATAACAGTAGCTTGATGCTAATGTATACACGAAATTGCATTGATATGCTAGTGCTTAGTGTACATTGATATAACTTCAGTTTCAAAACAGAACTTCAACACTTATCACAGAAATATATCAGAATAACTTTTTGTGAACAATATTTCAAACTCAAAAATGTCAAGGAAGTTCAGGCTCATGGCTGACCTGAGCATATCTACAGCAAGCACAAGGTTTCAAACAACTCAAAGCATTGTTAGGTGGCCTACTTCAGCCAATAAATACAACAAAAACTATACATACATGTCACTTGATGTGCAATTTTTGTTTATTTATTAATATCCAGATATTTCTAAATATATTTCTGACTGATTTCGTATTTATTTACATATTAACTCAATAAAACGTTATTGATGCAGAAAACATTTAAATCTACTTTTTGTACACAGAAAATTTAGAGAAGGAATTGATAAGGGAATTAAAGAATGGGATTCATGAGCAGATTTGATAAAGGCATAAAAACGTAACCTCTAAACAGAGACAGTCTCAATTGGATGTTTTGAAGGTTTACCTATAGTTAAATAATTCTATAGAATTCAGAAGCTGATATTTGATCTGGTGCGTCCCTGTTGTTCTTTTTATGCCCCTTCCCTTTGATGTGTCCTGGTTTCCTGCCCCAGGTGAGGTCTGGTTGTCACAGCCTCTCCTGTAAAAGTTCTCCAGCCTCGGGCCAACATCTCTGTTTACAGCACATCACTGACACACGGGCATGGGTGGACTGACACGAGGAGCGGTCAGAGGAAGATAAAAGCACACAGGAGTTGTCTGGGTGGGGAGAGAGGAAATCAAAGAATTCAGGAGTAAAAGGACAAAGGATCAAAATAAAGAAAGGGGACTCTCTGAGGGGAGACGGTAGAAAAGCAGGAGAGGGAGGCTGACGACAGAAGAGATAAGATAAAAAGGTAGAGGTTGTGAAGAGAGAGAGGAGAGGAGGGGGGGGGGGTTGAGGAATGTGGGCGAAGCAGAGGAGAGGTGGAGGCCAGAGAGTAAGTTGCTGACTGACTGTTGGAACAGGATGAGGAAGTGGTGAAGGAGGCCAGGAGAGCTGCTTCCATAGGTGGGTCTCTGTGACACACACACACACACACACAGGGGCACACTCCAAAGACAAACACAGGTTGAATATAAACCTGTAAGGAGTTCCCACTGCTCTGTTACTCCTCTCTGTATTTCTTCTATTAATCTTTGCTGTGCCGGGTGAAACATTGAGGCTTTTCTGCCAGCACCCCTCTCACTCCTTGTCCACTTGAATCCCCAGAGTTAGCAGGCTGGTTGTCTGGACTTCTTCTCCTCCTGGCAGGCTGAGGTTTTTTGTTTTTTTTGAGCTGAAAAAGAAAAGCTGTTTAATTCTTGGCAGCAAAGTTGGACTGATGGTCCGTGTGTTTTCATGTTTTTATACGCCATATGCAGACTGCATGAAATGATGGATGACACGCCAGCTCTGCTGAAGTGAAGCCAAAGGATCTGGCTGGATGTAGAATATGCTGTAAAACTTGATACAAATGAATGAATTCAAGACATTTTAGCCAAGTGGCGTTTCACTTTCCCTGTTTAACTCTTATTTTAATTTGTGCCCATGTGATAATTTTTCTAAAAGTAATTGTTTTTTGTGCGATAAAAGGGGAGATATACCAAGATGACATCTGTGTTGACAGATGAGGCTACTGTGGGACTTTTTGTACCCAAAAGGAAACCCAGCAATTATGAACACAAGAGTCGTTGAGCGTTCTACAAGAAACTAACCAACTAGCCAAAAGTTTCCCATATTTCGTGAGTTAAATGTGTGTTTTGCACGTTAAGCTCCAAACTCCACAAGTTTCTGCTTCTGTACATGCCTTGGTTTTAGGGGCCGGGGGTGTTCTGACTCCATTCTTGTGCAGTTGGAGGTGGTGGAGACATGTTGTCCACCTTCACACACAGTCAACCGTATGTGAGCCTTCGAATCAGCTCAGTGTCTGCAAAAGTCAAGCATGTACTCCAGCTTTGTGTGTTTGTGTGTGTTTGACCCGGGGTATGTGGGTGAGTGTATCATGTTTCAGCCTCCATCCTCTCGGTCTTTTCCACTCTCACATTAACAGGACAGTAACTCAGCACCATGTAGAACGAGGAGGGGAGAGAGGCCCTGAGAGGGGGCGGCAGCTACGTGAATCACTACATGCAAACACACTCACACACATACACACACGCACCGTAAATTCTTCACCTACACTGACTTTACACATTGTTAAACAGAGCTGAGGCCTCTTTCTGCAGGCGCTGTAGTGTCCTCAAAGAGGGAATAAAATGCTGAGTATTTATCTGGTGATTAGGTACGCATTTTCAGGGCATTCCAAGAAAGAAATTAAGCCAATCTGTATCAAAACAAACTGCATGGATGACGCTCTGCCAAGTGCAAACGACTTAAATACAACCAAGATGATTGCTTTCTAATGAGTGAGAAATCTCCGGAGGGAAAGCATGGTGTTGAGTTCTCTTATTCAGTGTGTTTGAAAGGCAGGTAGAGACAACTTAAGAAGAGTTTTATGGTCTGTGAACTGAAACTTGCTGCCTACCCTCCAGCAGGTGCATACCAAGGGCAGATGAGCAGATAGATTACCTTTTTTCAAGTGCTGCTCTCGTGGATTTATGAGGAACAACTTGGGAATCTTTGAGCTTTGGAAGAACTAAGTGAAGATTTCCAGGACTGAGACATGTTTAGGTGTCTGTGTTCCAGGCTTTTCCTTTTCTAATGTAGCAGTACACCCCAAATCAAGGCAGATCTTTTCTTTACAGATGTCCTCTTTTGGTGGTATAATTATGTCCTGTGGAATTTTATAAAATTTCCCCAAATGTATTGGGTTTTCTCAGCTTGTTCTATAAACCACTGTTATTTATAGTAATGTGCTGCACTGAGCTACTTGAATTATCCTGATGCACCAACTTGTCGAGATGTTGGGCATTCACGAGGCACAACGCATATTAAGTCAAGATTTGGGATACAAAGTCAACAATTTTAGGTGAGAAGTCAGAATTCTGAGATACAAAGTCAAAATATTGAATTAAAAAGTCAAAATTTTGGGATGAAAAGTCATTGGATCGGGATAAAAAAGTCAT
Source organism: Thalassoma bifasciatum (assembly GCA_008086565.1). NCBI lineage: Eukaryota > Metazoa > Chordata > Actinopteri > Labriformes > Labridae > Thalassoma > Thalassoma bifasciatum. The sequence continues at coordinate 11,319 of RPOG01000849.1, forward strand.
TAGATCGGAATACAAAGTCAGAATTCTGATATAAAAAGCCAGAATTATAAGATAATGTCAACATTTTGATATTTGTTTATTCAAATTGTGAGATAATACAGCTAAATTTTGAATTAGTCAAAATGATTAGGAAGAAATGTCAAAATTTCGAGAGGAAAAGTAAAAATCATAAGACAAGTCAAAATTTTGAGATAAATGCAAAATTGTGAGAAATTAAGTCAAAATTTTGGATGGAAAAGTCAAAATTTCAGATAGAAAGTCAAATTATTGAGAGTAAAATGTCAAAATTTCGAGGGAAAAGTCAAAATCATAAGCCAAATAAGAAAAAAATTTGATATAAAGTCAAAATTACGAGAAATAAAGTCAAAATATTGAGAATAAAAAGTCAGAATTATACGATAAAGTCAACATTTTGATATTTGTTTAATCAAATTGTGAGATAATACAGTTAGATTTTGAGATAGTCAAAATTGTCAGGAAAAAATGTCAACATTTTGAGGGGAAAAGTAAAAATCATAAGCCAATTAAGTCAAAATTTTGAGATGAATGCAAAATTACGAGAAATTAAGTCAAAATTTTGCGCTGAAAAGTCAAATTTATAGATAGGAAGTCAAAATATTGAGAATAAAGAGTCAAAATTTTGAGGATTAAAAGTCAGAATTATGAGATAAAGTCAACATTTTGAGATGCATATTTAAAATTGTGTGATAATTTAGTCAAATTTTGAGATAGTCAAAATTGTGAGGAAAATATGTCCAAATTTTGAGTTCAAAAGCCACAATTTTTACTCTTTCTCCTGCAAATTTGACTTATCTTAAACCCTTGACAAAATATGGGTACAATGTAAAAAAATGTCAACAGAGACAGTTTTTAATTTTTCATTTTCACTCCAGACAGAAAAGGTGTTTTGAATAAATGTAGGAGGTATGAAGCTCCTCAAAAAGCCTCCCTCTCTTAACGTCTCACCAGCTCTTTAAACCCTCTCTAACCCTCTGGTTTCTTCCTCTCCCTCTGTTCAGGGCCAGAGGTGATTCCCAGCTACAACAGCAGTGCCATGTCTGAGGCGGTGGTGCCTGAAGCGATGGTGTCCCCCGCTGTGGGGGCTCTGTACGGGGAGAAGGCCGGGGCTCCTGTGGTGGACTTCAGTTACGTGGGCATCGATGCCATTCTGGAGCAGATGAGGAGGAAGGCTATGAAGCAGGGGTTTGAGCTCAACATCATGGTTGTGGGTAAGTCAAAGCATGTCAAAACTAAGGAAGGTTAATGTCAGGTGTGGAGTGTTCCAGGAAAAGCAGGAGGAGAATGATTAAGGTGTCATGCAGCAAGCACTCAGCAAAAAAGATGAACATGTCTGATAAATAATTCATCTTTAGAAGTAAAGTCATCCCTCTGACAGGATTGGATGCTCATCGGTCCTCAGGTGGTTTGAGTCGGAGAGCCCTGCCTCAGAGAATCTGTCTCTTTTACAGAATGCTTTCACCTTGGTTCCAGGGCTGTACATTTGAGATAGATATGCTTTTATTCAGAGATTTACTCTGATTTACTAAGCCCCAGTCTTGTAGCTGAAAAACCCTTCATGAGGTTTAATAGCTTTATCCAAGTGTTGGCGAACTGCTCCTGGCTAAAAAGCTTAAAGTTTGGGGAGCTTTTAATCACACATTCTTTCTGATGCTGACTCTACTTTCTCGACTGTGTTTGCATCTGTTTCAAACCTTTCTGTGTTGAAGCAGACACTGATAGTCTAGCAGCATGAATAAATCATTCACACTTAATTTTGTGGTTTAAAATCAGTCTATCGATTGTTCCATGCAGATGATGCTGAGTAGAGAACGATGTGTTTTTCCAGGACTAATACCAACACCAATTATTAGTGGTCAAGGAGGCCGATAACAGATATTTGGAGCAGATATTCTTTTGCAGTTAAAGGGGAAATACTGATGTCAGCATTTTGAATAATCCAAAGTCAAGCACTTCACTTTGTTTTAAAGCATTTGTGTATTAAAGGGACAGTGAGGACTTTCTAAGTGATCTTGAAAAAGTCTCATCTCTAGATAGTTACAATCTACAACTTAACATAAGATTATTGGCACTAAAAAAAAAATTAAAAAATTTAAAGGCTATTTCTCAGCTCCCTGTTCAGGTTGAGAAAGACTGAAGAGATTTAAGGCACATTAGAGTCTCTGTGACAACACCACGCCAGCTGAGAAAGTTTGGCAGTGAGAAGAGAGATCTGGTTTTTCTTCATCTCCTCTTTGTATTCTCCCCTCTGTAGCTGTTACCTGTGTCATGGCTCTGTGTGGAGGTTGTGGATGAGACAATTTCTACCTTTCTATCACTCATGGTTAGAGGTTGGGTGAGGACATTTATTGAAAAAAAAATAGTTTACTCTTTTTTTTTTAATCATAATGAGAATAGAAACTTCAAAAATGACTCTGTTAAGAAGTTTACACAACTCTGGTGGTTTTGTCCTGATAAATGCACAAAACTTAACACAAATGTGTTTGAATGTCTACTTAAGGTAACCATCCTCACCTGTGATCTATTTGCTTGTAATCAGTGTGTGTGTATAAAAATGAACAGGGTCATTTTTGACGTTTCTGTTGTCATTATGATTTAAAAAGAGTAAACACAGTTGTTTGTTCATAAATGTCTTCACCTAACCTCTAACCATGAGTGACAGAAAGGTTTTTGTGTTATCATTCATTTTTTATGATAAAAGACCAAAAAATCAGAAATTCTACTGGAGGGGTGTAAACTTTTAGGCACAACTGCAGATAAAAATAAAACTGATGCCGATATGCATCAAAAATGCCTGTATTGGCATCAATAATCAGCCCAGCTAAATGATCGATCCATCCTTTGTGCTGAATACCTGAATGCTTTATTTTACCACACTGGGTTAGACATCCCAAACGACAGATTGCACAATGGACTAACAGCAGTTGTGATTTCAAAAGTTTTTAACTACTGTAGTTTTTGCTCTATTAATCAGAACAAAACAGTCAGATAAGTCAAACCTTGTTCAACTCATTCAATAACTGAATAATTTCAATAAATCTCAACATTTTTCAGTTGTAGCACATGAAATACAAAATAATACACTCACTTTTCATTCACTAATATTAAATTCTTTCGCAGCTGCTTTATTCCCATGTTCTGCTGCGTGATTGGTAGCCTTGAGTTTTGGAAGCATGTCTCTTCACAGGTGCTGTTTTGGGGTCTGTACCATAGACTGTATAATGAGTGGACGTAATGACGTTCGGCTCAAACTGAAGCCTCCAGCAGATGCCCCGCCCCCTGGTGTCTGGCTGCAGTATAGGTCATAAGCCCCGCCTCCCCATGTATTCCAGATATGAGCCGGGAAAACTTAAAAAAATTATGATACCTCGTAGAAACGTTTCTCTCATCTTTACGCTAAGGTAGTATGACGATGCCATCTGGCTGCATGGTGTTCAGGTGTTTTTTTTTCTGAGAAGTTGGTTTCTCATTAGTTATTGGACGTTAAAAACCGTGATATAAGTTTCGTTTTACAATAGTTGACAGCTGCCGTTCGTGAGTAGTTTTTACCGGGGATATAAGAAACTTCGGGAAAGAGCCAAAAGGAGACTAAACCTTCTGAAGAAGAAGAAATGAATATTTTTAATTCTCTTTTTTACTTGGCTCCACTGGAAATTCTCTACTGCTCAGACTCTGGCTGCACAATGACGGCAAGAGAAACTGAGTTTTTTGGCTTCAAAATCGTAGAACGGTGACAGGCGGAAGCACGCTGTCCATTCTATATACAGTCATTGGTCTGTATACACAGATCATAATGTTACAGTACCCATAAGTAGAAGCACAGTATGTATTACTCTGCGAGGCCCCTGACTATGACGGTAACTGTAACGCTCCTACAATCCATCCATTGGTGCAGCTTCCTGTTACCAAAGTTGTAGTCAAACATTTTGACAGATTTTTGAGCGCTGTGTACCTCATAAAATCAGTTCAAGGTCAGTAAGCACAACCAGGATTGATACATAAAAATACGGTAAAAAGGAAAGAAAGGCTGTAGATTCTTAGCTTTGAAGCTAACAGATTGACACTCTATACCAGTGATTCCCAACCTGTGGTCCGCGGCCCCCCGGTGGGCCACAGAGGTCTCCAGGGTGGGCCGCCAAATCATGTTCTAAAACTATTCCAAAATAGTATGGTTTTAGTGAAAGGTAATTATAAAAAGATACAAATATACAAAAAAAATCTTTCAGTTGTTAAAACTCAGTTAAGTTTCAAAAGAAATTCAGATTGCTCAAATAGTCATATGTGTATATATATGATAAAAAGCCCTTTAGGAAAGCATATTAGAGCCCAATATGGTACGTAGTACTGAAATGTACTAAAAAAAGGAAATGAAGCTGAAAATGTAATAACTGGTTGATAATTTAACAGATGCTGAGTCCAAATGTAACATCTTTTGTCCACAATGTAACAACGTGTTACACTGTGGACAAAAATGTACCACATTTTGGGCTCAGCAGCTGTTATGATATTGACCACTCATTACATTTTGGGTTTATTGCATTTTTAAATCACATTTTGGGTCATTGTTGCAAATGGGGCTTTTTTCAAGGCATTATATAGCCTCCGTACTTATTGGGTCAGAGCTGGGCCACAATCATTTCTGCGACTTAAAAGTGGGCCCTGAGTTAGGAAAGGTTGGGAACCACTGCTCTATACTGTTGAAGAATAAGTAAAGCTGACTGAAATCCAGCACGAGGACCAATCACTGCAGAAGATTCACACTAATGTATGAACATGTTTGTCTGCTTGTTCAAAGCTAGCTTATTTTCCCACAGCATCCTGCACATCTTTAATTAGAAAGCTCATCTTTCTCTTTCTTATTACCATATAATCAAGTGCAGACTCTCAGGTCAGTTAAACATGAACTGTCAGCCCGTTATGATTCCACTTAAACGCGTTGATGAAAACTCTCCCTCAGTCAGCTGCTCTGACATGTGTCCTCTCATTCAGACTTTATCTCCAGTCCCAGTAAATGAAAAGCTCTGAAAGTTTTAATGAGCAGCCACAGAGAGCGCTCCCTCACTGCGTCCTCATCACTGTGATCAGACACCTTTTAAAACTGGAGCTAATTACAACACACACATAAACACAGCTCCACAGTAGACATCCACCATAAAACACACACACCCTCCTCGCCGCTGCTGCCTGTCTCCTCTGGGTGATGTCGCGCCAGTCGGTCTGTGTTTCATCCTCAAATAAAGAGGCTCAAAGACGCAGCCTCAGGGTCCAGAGTGAGCAACAGACAGTCCTCAAAGCTTTGGTAAACAAAACTCAACAAACCTGTTTTCTGTGGGCGAGACTTCCCACAGGTAAAACTAAATTCCATATCCTGAGATGATATTTTATGCTGTAAAATTTGATGGAGACAACAGAGTGTAGTTTGAGACAGAATTGAATGAAAAAAAAATGAGGAGGTAAAAAAGAAAAAACAGTCTGGCTTAGATAAAAGAGATGCCTGTTAGCAAAGATCACACAAGCTATTCGTCAAAGATTCCTGTTTTTTTTTTCCTCATGTACTTTGATTTATTCGGCTGGTGCTTGTTAGCCAATAATTCTGTCTCGTCTCAGCCGTAAGGACAAAAAAAGACCCTGAAAAGACTTTTTTTCCAATTCCTCTTCACTTTTTTGCCACGTTGCAGTTAGGATAGTTATCCAGTGAGGACACATTTTAAAATTCAGCATTTTTCTGTGATGTCAAACTCAAAACTTTTTCATTTAGCTCCTCAGCTGTTTGTTAAACTTTGGTCTCGACGTTGTCTTAAGCTGACTGTTTATCTCGTCTCCTTATCAGTTCATCAGGTACAGTAGAGCCCTCCACAGTCTCTTTTATTAAGCTGTGGAGACGTTTCCACGGTGTTCAGGGAGTCAGAGATGATCTCATCCTGAGAAACAGACAGTTGAAGTCTTTGAAGCATTTTAACAAGGAGATACTTCTCAGTCAACTGAAGAATATTTTGTTTTATTAGATTTAGAAAAAAGGATGTTAAAGGGACATTGAGGACTTTCTAAGTGATCTTGAAAAAGCCCTATCTCTAGATTTATAGCTGATCACAATCCACAATTAAAATGAGATTATCAGTGTATAAGTTCTTTTTCTGAATGCTATTTCTCAGCCTTTTGACCAGGTTGGACTGAACAGGGTTGATATACAGCAAGTTGAAGTCTCCACGACAACACCACGCCAACTGAATGAGGGTTAAGTTGATCGGCAAGAAGAAAGATTTGTGTTTTTCCCTACTGAAAATGATTTCAGTGATACATTTCGCAGTAATGGTGGAAACAGGAGCTGGATTGTCTGACAGAAAAGGGACAAAGGAGCAGAAGAAAGCTAAATAGGAGAGTGACAGAGCACAGGTGAAAGGCTAAGACACAGGATAAAGGCTAAAATTCGGGCTGAAGGTTAGAATACAAGCGAAAGGCTAAAACACAAGCTTAAGGTTAAAACACAAGCTAAAGGTTAAAACACAAGCTAAGGGCTAAAACACAGGCTAAAGGCCAAAAGAAGAGTTAAAGTCTAGAACAATAATGGCAAGCTAATGGCAAGAACTGAGCTAGAGGCTAAAATGCAAGCTAAAGGCTAAACATGAGCTAAAAAATGGGCTAAGTTGTTTTTGTCAACTAAACAACCAACAACAATACTGCAGAGCTCTGCTGGCAAAGAGCCTATCAGTAAAATGAAAAGCCAGGTTATGTTTGCTCTGCTTGGTGAGGTTGGAGTTGGTAGATGAGCACTGGTAGGACCAGGATTCACTAATGCTACACATTACAGACATGTCTCAGAGCACCAGGCTGTGAGTAACGCCACATGTAGTTGGCTACTAAACTATGATACAAACCTACAAAGTTTGATTGTTGTCACATTTCATACATCAGCGCTACGTTACTGCTGAAAAATACATTTCGTTGTTGCATTGTATGTGGTAAAAAGTCGTCTTAAACAAAAAGAAAATCTGATCTCCAATTCACTTTTCAAAATAATTTCACGCCTTGTTACAAGTCATTTCATCACGACATTTAGTCAGAGTCCTCCAGCCAAAGGAGTCACTGCAGTCTAGGATCCAGGATGCAGGATGTGATGAACAGGGAACATCTGAAGAACTAAACCCAGACACTGATGACAGGGAGGGGAAGAGAGTGGGGAGGAGGAGAGTCTGAAACGTGGCAAACTGGAGGAGCAGAGGAGAACAGATAAAAAGTTTGGCTAGAGAGGTTGTTACAGTTTGGTGGGTAGATCCTCTGTAAAGACCCAAGATTTGGTGACTGAATCATCTAAAACTTCTATTCTTGGCTTAGATCGCTTAATATTTGTGCATCATGCTTTATCTCATTTTAGTTCCCTGCATGCACACAGCACCATATACTACCTTATTACAAATCATGTGTCGTATAAAGTCTTTAGAATTCTTATCATGATGAATTAAGATGTTGAAATACGTCTGATGATGTATAGAATCCTCTTCACATGACTTAGAAACCTTACACTATAAGATGTAATCCATCTTTCTGATGCTGTGTTTAGCTTGTTGTCACACTCAGTGATGGATCTGCTGATAGTGTTAGGCGTTCACACACCCGCGTATCGTCACCGTGACGGCCTGCAGTCGTCTCAAGTTTCTAAACTTGTGTGAAAAATGGTGTTTCTAAGTTTTGTGTGTGTGTTCTTCTTTTTTTTGCCTCTCTTACTCTGTGCGTACAGGACAGAGCGGCCTGGGAAAGTCCACCCTGATGAACACCCTGTTCAAGTCTAAAGTCAGCCGTAAGTCAGTGCTGGCCATGGCCCAGGAGAAGATCCCCAAAACAATCGAGATCAAGTCCATCAGTCACGGTTCGTCCTTTTAAAACCTCCCTCTCCTCTCTGCTACCTCTGTTTTCTGTCTGCCCGAACTCTCTGCCAAATAACAACCACCTCATACCCTCATTTTGCTTCTTTTCTTCTCTTACATGCTGCTTGTGGAGTCACAGCTGACATTTCTGCTCTTTAATTCTCCTCTCCTTTTTTTTCTTGAAAGATTTTAATACTCTTTAATTTACTATAATCACATCTGAAGCAATTTGTGAATTCTTTAAAGGTCTTAAAAACATGCCAAGTTTCCACTATTGCTGCTTTTTCAGTGTATCCCTGAATACCCCCACTTTTCTTACCCATAATACACATTTTAGAAGCCCTTTTTTGAATACAGTAAAGATGGAAGAAGCTGATTTTGTTGGTGTTGTCTTCCTGTGCAGACATCGAGGAGAAGGGAGTGAGAATGAAGCTGACGGTAATCGACACACCAGGGTTTGGAGACCAGATCAACAACGAGAACTGGTGAGTCGCTTTTCTCCTGTTTGACTTTATATGGAGTAAGTGTAGCAGTATCTTTAACCAAATGCCCCGTCTTTGTCTCCTCTCTCTTTCCTGTCGTCTCACTTTCCCTCTTCTCTTTCTTTGTATCCTCCTCTTATCTCCGAGACCAACCCATGTCCTGCTCTCACCCCTTCCTTTCCTCTTACACCCCTCCTTTCCTTGGATTTGCTTTACTTTACTGTACTCCACTTCTCCTCTGTTAGAAGTGCGCTTACAACATTTTTGTGTCACTGTTTGTGGAGTTAAACTGTGGAACGGACTGAACCAAAACAAATTTTGTCTGTTCAAAAAGAGGCATAAAGAAGTGCATAAGTATCACAGGTGTTAACTTGTTGTAGGATGAAAATTGTACACTGACTGGCCAAAAAAAAAAAAGCTGCCACCTGGGTTTAACTGAGTAAATAGGTACAAGTTATTTAACCTCAGCTGATGCAACAAGTAACTTCTCATTTCTTCAACTACCATGGAGAAAGACACATCCTGTGGTTGTGGAAAAGATGTTCGTTTATTTAAGAAGAGTCAAATTATTGATATGGAGTTTTAAGAAATTACTTAAATTGGGTTAAGAACTGTACAATGCATTACTAAAAACTGGAAGAATGATGGAAACCGTTGTTTTAGGCGCATCAGGGTAAGAAGAGAAGCAGGTGAAGTGATGCAGCCATCATGCCTAGTGCCTACTGTACAAGCCTGCAAGGGCAGTGCTATGATCTGGGGTTGCTGCAGTTGTTCAGGTCCAGGTTCAGCAACATTATGTGCTCAAAGAATGAGGTCAGCTGACTACCTGAATATACTGAATGACTATCACCATGGGCATATTCCAAGATAACAATGGGGCTCAAATGGTAAAAGAGTGGTTCAGGGAGCATGAGGCATCACTCCATTGAGAATCTTTGGGATGTGCTGGAGAAGACTTTGTTCAGTGGTCAGACTCTCCCATCATCAATACAAGATCTTGGTGAAAAATTAAAGCAACAGTGGATGGAAATAAATCTTGTGACATTGCAGAAACTTATCGAAACAATGCCGCAGCGAATGTGTTATAACCAAAGCTAAAGACAGTCCAACAAAATATTAGAGTGTGTGACCTGGCATTTCTAAGACAGTGTTATAATTTAAGCTGGAAGTATTGAAAAATGAAAAGGGGTAGTTTTAGTTTTGACATCTTCTTATGAAAACCTTAAGAAGTTATTGTCTTGGGTTTTTTTTTTTTTTTTTTTTTTTTTTTTTTTTTTTTTTTTTTTTTTTTTTTTTTTTTTTTTTTTTTTTTTTTTTTTTTTTTTTTTTTTTTTTTTTTTATTATCATTTTTGTATTTTTCACTATTTATGTTGTCATCTCCATGGTCAAAATAAAGATTCATTTATTCATCCATCCCCTCATTCTTTTCTCCATCTGCTCAGCTGGCAGCCAATCATGAAGTTCATCAACGACCAGTACGAGGCGTACCTGCAGGAGGAGATCAACATCAACAGAAAGAAAAGGATCCCAGACTCCAGAGTCCACTGCTGCATTTACTTCATCCCTCCTACCGGACACTGGTGAGAGCACACAGAGACGCTCAACACACAACCAGAGCTGAGAGAGGCTGGATCTACATTTTTAATAAGAGAACAAACACACCCACACTGCACTGCACTTATTTGCATTCTAGGAAGAAGGTAGATGAGAAAACACGCCCTGTTTGAACAGTCAGATAAAGCTCTGACAGCAACCTGAAATAACCCTGTGTGGGTTTTCCACTTTTTTGAAACATTATGAAATCACAGCACAGAGTTTTTAATCCATACAGATCACTGATGAGAACTTGTTCCTTGTCGCTGATAATGATAAGAAAACTGATATCTTTACATTGTTGGGATTACAACCCCAATTCCAATGAAGGGGTATTGTGTAAAATGTCAATAAATACAGAATACAATGATTTACAAATTCTTTTAACCTATATTCAATTGAACACACTACAAAGATATTACTTGTTGGAACTGATGTTGGCTTGTATTCAGATGTGTCCAATGGTTCGTGACTTATAGTATTTGTCATGAAAGTTTGAAGAAAGACAATGCACAAGTTTCCCATGGTGTCACAGAACTAGAGAGGTTTAATGCATTTAACCCTATAAAGCCAAACGTACCATATTTAATACATGAGTTCAAAGACCCATAACTCATCTAAATGATAAATAGTTTCTTTAAAAACCTGTTTAAAATACATTTTAAAAACATTTTCTACCACCTTGAGGATTGTCATATCACTTCAGTCGTCTCAAGTTGTATTTTGGCCCTTTTCAAATTCATCCACTCACATAATTTCAGGAAAATCATTGATTTAGTTTCAATAAGTTGCAGCAAGAATATTATTAAAATAGTTACTTTTTTTAAAATAAAAACAGGTGTTTTCTGCATGAAATAAATGCATATTTACTGAAAAAATAAAATAAAATAGATAGGATAGTACACAAAACTGCCCATTGTGTCAAATGTGATACGAGAAATATATCATGTATAAAATGATAAAGCAATATTTTTTGTGGATTGTGTTAAAAGGGTTAATAAACATCCTAGTTACAAAAAATTAGAATTTTCTGGCTATTTTTTTTTCTAATGGCAGGCTTTACGCGGTTAAACTATTTACATTCCTCTAAGGTTTATTCAAGCATTGAAGACCTACAAGTAAAGCTGGGAGTCACACCATCCATATTAGTATCAGTATCGGTCATACTCAAGACTGTGCTGTGAGAAGTGAAAATGCTGTATCAGGACCTCGAAGTTTTACTTGTTTTTGAACTAATTTTGTACTTCAAAAGGTGTCGTTAGCACTGTCATGAAGGTAAAAATGGATTGAATTTAGTGAAATCTTTTACTTTATGTTTCATAGGTAGATGTAATGGTATCACTCTCATCTACATAGGAAATAAAAGACAAGAAACATTTGTTCTGATCTTCTGGGATGTGGAGCTTCAGTATCTGTCTTTGTTACGAGCGCTAACAGTGTCTGTAAATGTTCATACATTGATATGTTTCCTATTTTCAGTAGAAGCTGTGTGCAACTTTTCTCAGCTGCTGTTGCTTTTTGTAATGAATTCGCACACATCACTTCACATTTCCGTTCAGCACCATGCAACAGATCCCAGGACACAAACACTCACACACACACACACACACACACAGACAAGATGCTGTTCTCCCGCCAGGCCCCGCAGCAGCACTGTGTCCCAAATTTCTTCCCCTGGATCTGCTTCAGAATCACACATCTGGCTCTGATCGAACTCTGCTCTCTGTCGGTTCAGCTCGGCACAGTTTGGTGCTCACAGGCTCTGGGCGGACGAGCGGAGAGAAGTAGGGCAAGGGTGCACACGGTCTCATGTGTCCCTCAATGATAGATTCACTGTGCATTTTATGGCTTTTGAATTTGTGTAACCAGACTGCAGTGTAAAGGAGGCAGTCTTGGGAAAATGTCCAGCAGCTGTGGATTGTCCGCACACACACACATACTCACACACACAGACACACAGTTTAAAACCGAGCCCTTCTAGAGCTGCACTTTGTGTCCTGGCCTGTCTTTTCTCAGGCGGGGGGCTGGTGTGAAACAGCCCCCTGTCTCTCTGCCCTGACGTTTTATGTTGATCCAGAGCTGCAGATGTCACATGGGCTGTGCAGCAGCTGCTCGGGGATCGCCTTAAACAGTCCAACGGGAGAGAGAGGCAGGAAGGACGAGGGAGACAGAGAGTCTGTGTGAATGTCAAGGAGCATGCAATCAATCTTCAGAGTGTGCATTTGCCTGCTGACAATGGCCAGTCCATGTCCAAGTGTTGTTAGCGGGGGGAAGAACGCACCGCTGTAACCACGTGCACATGCTTTTGTTAAAGTAAAGGAAGAAGCCTCAGACTGAGCACAGTTCCTTTCAGCTGTTCACGCACATTGTAAAGCAGGATTAGGTCATGAATGCAACAGCTGGAACTGTAAATACTGTGTCAGCAGCTGTGGGAGTTCCTCCATCACTGTAGATAAGCACCATGCGCCCTCTAGTGGAGTCACTTTTATATTACATTTATGCTTCTACTCCTGTTTCTAATTCTCTTTTTGTTTCTATATTTTGTCTCTCTCTTCTTTCAGTCTGCGGCCTCTTGATGTAGAATTCATGCGACGCCTCAGCAAAGTGGTCAACATCGTCCCTGTGATCGCCAAAGCAGACACTCTCACCCTGGAGGAGAGGGACTTCTTCAAAAAGAAGGTAACTTTTCCCTTCCCTTATTCGCTCTTCCCTCCTTTTTCCTCAAATTCTAATACCACTCATAACCAAGGGACATTTTCTCCTTCCTCCCTCTCCACGCTTGCATGTTTTTCATGTTTGTGGTGAAACCGGAGAGAGGAGAAGTTCCTGTGGTTTTCTCTGGTGGTTGTTTCCTCTCGCTCTCTGAAAAAAAACAAAAAAAGTCACAAACATGGCCAGATTCCAGGAAAAGCTGCACAGCGTCGCTCTCTTTCATTCCCCCTAAACGTCACCCTCTACTTTCTACACTTCCTCTCCACGGTTTATAAGGCTGCAGCCGTTCATTTGAGTGTTTTTATTGGCCGTGTTTTCAAGGATCACCGGATTTCCCCCCCCTCTCATTAGCGATGAGGAGGCTAAACTTCCCTCCATGTGTGTGTTTTGAGGAATTCATCAAAGTGGGTTTTCATTTTGTTTGTATACAGACAGAGATTAATGACTAAGCCTGAACTTGTTGAGTGATTAGGAGGCAGACCAGCATTAATACCACCTTAATCCTTCCACTTTACAGATTTAGACACATTTGTTGGATGTCTCTCATGACAGCTTTACACACGTCTGCCTAATTACTCCTTGAATTACAGGCTTTGGTTAGCATCCTTTCTAAACAGAAGTGGTTTGATGTTTCAATGTTTTTCCTTTTTTTCTACCAGATCAGGGAAGAGCTGCGAGCTAACGGGATCGACGTGTACCCTCAGAAAGAGTTCGATGAGGATGCAGAGGACAGGATGATCAATGAGAAGATCAGGGTGAGGGGATATTTCATAACACTGACCCTCACAGCAAACCCTAAATGTCTAATTTACATAAATTTGATCGTTTCTATTTCTTGACCTCTGACCTCTGAGCAGGAGATGATCCCATTCGCCGTGGTGGGCAGTGATCAGGAGTACCAGGTGAACGGCAGGAGGCTGCTGGGGAGGAAAACTAAGTGGGGAACCATTGAAGGTAAATATTAATATCCAAATTAAGGCTCCTGGGGGGACTTTGTGGGAGATTTTGAAACAGTCTCACTTTGATGTAGATGTCTTTTCTTAATCCAGGATTTGAAATCAGATGATTGGTGCTTAAATTGGTCATTTAGAAATTCAAATCCATTCACGACAGATAGACCCAAAGTCCCCTTGATAATACTGTGAAAGATTTATTTTGTAGTTATGTTGGACACTGGAGCTGGACTGACAAAAGAGACAGACGAAAGAGTGATAGAGCAGGGCTAAAGGCTAAAACAAGGGCTAAAAGCCAGAACAGGTTTGTGCTAATGTTCATTCCTGTCCACATGCAGCAGTTATTCTGCAGTGATCTGTTCAAACCAAACCTGAGAGTCTAACAATAAAAAGAAGAGCCAGGTTACGTTTGCTTGGTGAGGTTGGAGTTGGTAGATGAGCACTGGTAGGACATAACCAGGATTCACTAATGTTACACATACAGCTCTGGAAAAAATTTAGAGGCCACTGCAAATTTTCAGAAATGAGCATCTCTACATATATGACAGTCATTCCATTGCTGTGTGAATTCCAACACAAGCACACCTGTTTCTGCCTAATAAGGTACTGATGAGGTGATCACCTGAACCAAATCTTATTTAATGAGGACATGTATAAAAACCATTGCTATGGTCATCACTCTCCTCTGTGAAAGACTGATGGAGAACATGAGAGATGTTATCACAAATCAGGGTTTTTCTACCAAATATTGATTTCTGAATACTTCCTAAGTTAAAACATCAGAAATATGTTGTTTAAAACTGAATATGAACTTTTTTTTTTGCATTATCTGAAGTCTGGAAACAGTGGACTTTTTTGGTATTTTGACCATTTTTAATTTTCTGCAAATAAATTCTCTAAATGACAATATTTGGGATTTGAGAGTAATGTTGTCAATAGTTTATATAATAAAACAAAAATGTTCAATTTACTCAAAACAAATACCTACAAACAGCAAAATCAGAAAAACTGAAAAATTTGCAGTGGTCTCTTCATTTTTTCCAGAGCTGTATGTCTCAGAGCACCAGGCTGTGAGTAGTGGGGGATAGTCTGCTCACTTTCTGGACTCTAAACTACAAACAGTGTTGACAAAGTTTGACTGTTGTCTCTTTTCAAACAACAGCGCAAAGCTATAACTATAAATAAACACATTGCCTTGTCACTGTGCACCCTGAAAAAAAAAAGTTGTCCTGAACAAAGAGAAAGATCTGCTTGCCTTGCTCAAAGTCACATCAGTGGATGATGGTGCTCATTGGAAATGCAGTCTTTCTCTCTGGAAAATACTAGTGCTATGCAAGTCCTTTTCACAGACTGACTGATCAGAATACTGGGTCAGTATTGCACCTTAGATTTAGTCTACTGTTTAAAATGTTAAAATGATAAATACCAGGGAAAAAAAGAAGGAAAAAAATGCCTCGACACTAAAATGCTAAAGCCTAAAAAATCTGAGTATTGGACACAAATGAGATAGGTGCAAAGTACCTTCATATATTCAAACATATGATGAGAATATATGGACCACTTCAACATCAAACTGCCAAAGCTTTACTTAGACATCTGAAAGTGTTAGATGGTATGTGTGATGCACATACAATCTATAAGTCATATCACAGATTCCTAGGAACAATAAACACTAAAATTATACCTCATCTAACAGATTCACAGAGCACAGGAGGTCTGTGTTGTGGAGTATATCAAGTAGAGCTCTGTCATTACTGGTTTTGTGCAGACGTGATAGCATAAATTGATGAGAAACCTAAATAAAAACAGAAACAGGACGTGATTAAAGGCCAGCAGAGTCAGTGTGTCAGTAAAACAAAGCTCCATTCAGCTTTCAGACGGCTGTCGTGTGCCATGCAGCTGCTTCAGACTGGCAGCACACCCAGTCTGTCTGAAGAGGCCTCGTTTGTTTACCCGACACACACACACACACACACACACACACGCCCCCTATAGCCTCCCCCAAAATAGACTGAGGATGGTCAGGGGGAGAAACATGTCGAGGGCTTTATTAATTTAAAGTCAGGAGAAGAGATACATTAAACACAGACACTTTATCTTTTTATTCCCATTGTAATGAGTTAATGAAACTAAAGAGAAGAGAAATTCTCAGCTTTGTCATAACTGCACCACCACCATCAACAGGAGTGAGCTGAATTTTTCAACATCCATTCTTTGCACAGCGATCGTCTTTCAATATTTAATTATGTTATCCACTCCAGACAGGAGGCCCCACCTCTTTATCAAGTGTCTCATTAAGGAAGTCTCATTTCCTGCATTGGGCTGCACACACACACACACACACACACACACACACACACACACACACACACACACACACACTCAGACGTCTTGCAGGATTTTATCAGAGCAGATAGTCTTATCTCTTTAAGGGCTTGATTTAGTTTGGTTTGTAACAGAGATGTACGTTGTTCATTGTTGAGACCGTATAGAATTTCTGTGACATCACACTGAGCTCTCTGCCTCCATCTAGTGGATTGTGGAGGAAGAACAGCTCACAGCTTCAGTTGTTTTTCCCCCCTAGTGCTTATTTTAACAGATGCAATCCTTGTTGCTTGTTGTCACTCATTTATGTTTTTGCTGAAAACCTATAAACCTTTTTTCTCTCTCTTCATTTTCAGTTGAGAACATAGCCCACTGTGAGTTTGCCTATTTACGGGATCTCCTCATCAGGTGAGTTTAACTGAACTGCTCTTCAGTTCCACTTTATCTTTTTATTCCCATTGTAATGAGTTAATGAAACTAAAGAGAAGAGAAATTCTCAGCTTTGTCATAACTGCACCACCACCATCAACAGGAGTGAGCTGAATTTTTCAACATCCATTCTTTGCACAGCGATCGTCTTTCAATATTTAATTATGTTATCCACTCCAGACAGGAGGCCCCACCTCTTTATCAAGTGTCTCATTAAGGAAGTCTCATTTCCTGCATTGGGCTGCACACACACACACACACACACACACACACACACACACACACACACACACACACACACACTCAGACGTCTTGCAGGATTTTATCAGAGCAGATAGTCTTATCTCTTTAAGGGCTTGATTTAGTTTGGTTTGTAACAGAGATGTACGTTGTTCATTGTTGAGACCGTATAGAATATCTGTGACATCACACTGAGCTCTCTGCCTCCATCTAGTGGACTGTGGAGGAAGAACAGCTCACAGCTTCAGTTGTTTTTGCCTTGTAGTGCTTTTTTTCACAGAGTCAATCCTTGTTGCTTGTTTTCACTAATTTATGTTTTTGCTGAAAACTTATAAACCTTTTTTCTCTCTCTTCATTTTCAGTGGAGAACATAGCCCACTGTGAGTTTGCCTATTTACGGGATCTCCTCATCAGGTGAGTTTAACTGAACTGCTCTTCAGTTCCAATTCCTCTTAAATTCTGTCTCAAAGTGTTTTAAATGGAGTTGTATTACTTAAATCAATGAGGACAGCTTTGGATCGTGAAGCTTTCAGGCCTGTTATTCAGAGAACAATGTTATGTCTTTACTCACTTTTTGCCTCATGTGAAGTCGTTTTGGACAAAGACAGCCCTCTAACACCCCCACTATTGATTTAAATGATTGTTGAGAGAAGCAATCTATATGTTAAAGCTGAAAGATACGTCATTATTGTATCAATATCAAAATATGAAAATTCAAGATATTTATATCCCAATATCGAAAGTATCAATAATGTAGACCCTGCATGTAAAGCTCACAGTATTGTATTGATATCTAGATATCTGGTATTAATATCATTATATGAACTTTTCTCCATATCGTTTAGCCCTATTATATGTCATGGATTACACATCATTCACAGGTCATGTAGCAGAGAAGTGTATTGTGCCTCATGGGGCTGCACAACTTAGCATCAGTATCATCATCATGATATACACTTATGCAATATTCATATGGCAAGGAATATAATCTACACTGCAAAAACTGAAATCTAATCAAGTCATTATGTCTTATTTGTAGTAAAAATTGTCTTATTGTTCTTAATTTGAGCCACATTCACCAGACCAGGTCATAAAAATGTCTTATTTCAAGTTTTTTTAAGACAAAAATGAGGTGTAAATTGCTTGTGACAAGTCCAAAAAATCTGCCAATGGGATAAGACGAATTCACCCGGGAAGTTTCTTGAAATTAGAAAGATGTCTTAAAACAAGAATCTTTTATCTTCTCCCATTGGCAGATTTTTTTACTTGTTACAAGCTATTGATGCCTCATTTTTGTCTTTAAAAAACTTGAAATGAGACATTTTTATGACCTTGTCTAGTAAACGTGGCTAAAATCAAGAATAGTAAGACAAATTTGACTAAAAATAAGACATAATGACTTGCTTAGATTTCAGTTTTTGCAGAGTAGATATTGCGCCTTTAAGCCAAGTTTCTGTAGCCTGTTTCCAATCAAATCACTAACAGATGTAAATGAGCATTCATTTATATATTTGACCACATTACAGCAACGACTCCCACAGTTATTTCACCTTCTTAGAGCTCTGTCACCTCACCTGCTGTTATCAGTCAGGCAGAGTGACGTACAGTGAGGGACAATAATTAAAATATAGGTATATGAAGACACTGGCCCTCACCAGTGTTTGCATTATATAAGGAAATATCTGAGGCTATGAACAGCCGAAGGACCAATGTAGAAACAAGGATGAAAACTAAACCAAATCCATATCAGTGCTCTTTTTATTTATTAATGATTTTAGGATGAAACAAAAATGTAATGTAGTGTTTCAGCCTCTGGTTTACACAGAAACTGTGTTTCTAGCTTTGAAAGTGGCCTCAGGAGCCATTTGGCTTTGGAACAACCTGCCCGAGCATATCCACTCTGCCAACTCTGTGGAGGATTTTAAATCATTCTTTAAGACCCACCTCTTCTGCTTGGCTTTTAATCCAAGTCGAAGAGTGGACATATGAGAACGTTTCATTAAGTTTTAATGCACTTTATTGCGTTCTATTTTTTTATATTGTTTCATGTACATTTTAGCCATGTGCTGCTTTGTGTTTGTACAGCACTTTGGTCAACTCTGTTTGTTTTCAGCATGTTCTTTAAATAAGATTTGAATTGAGTGTATTTCCCTGACACGCTGCAGCTACTGTTGCCGTACAAACAGCAAGTTTTCAGCTGAAACATTGATGTCACACATTGTGTTATGGAATGGTCATACATAACCTTGCAGAGCAGATGGAGCTGCCTGATTCATTTCTGAAATCCTGCAGATCCATCTTGCTATGATCCAACCACAACCGATTTCACCCGGTCCAATATTGACCGGACCAATCAGAGAAGAGAGGCAGGAGCTGCAGACGTGACGTCAGCGGGAAGCGTCTGAACGTTTGAAAACAATGGCTGAGTGTGAAGCGGTCTTCGTGGACACGGCAATATCTGCAGTTTTATCAGAAATAGACTCAAAATCTTCTCTAAATGAAGAACAGAGAACATCACTCAAAGCCTTTTTGATGGGAAACAGCGTTTTTGCTCTTCATCGGTCGGGAGAAGAGCAAAATGGGACTAGTGAGATATCTCCATAGAGGATATATGAACTTTCTATCTGGTGTCAGGTTACAAATCTGCTACGTCACCGTGGCTTGATGTGGATTGGTTTGTGATGAGCATGTTGTCAAATCACCAGCTGCTACATTTTTTCAAGTCCCGCCTCTGAAAGCACTCTCTAGTGCCCCTTACCCAGATGGACTAGTGAAATATCTCCGTGACGGATACATGAAACTGTCCGTCTGGCTTGTCAGGTTAGGTCATACATGAACCGGACAACAACAGTAACAATAGTAAACTACAATGTTGAGATTGTGCTGATGAACCGTTGTTGCAAAAACGGCTCCTACAATTATATCACCAACTACTAAAGGTGTAACGGTGACTGGTGTAACAGTAAACCCCGGTAAAAACACTGACGGTAACAATAACCGTCGTCATGTCAAAAACAGTGTGAAATAGCCGCACTTTTGATGAGATTTTGCCTATATTTTTTTGAAATGTGATAAACAATGTTACATTGTTTTTGAACCTTTTCAGTTAAACGCGATAATACTGAAAACCGTGATCATTTTGGTCACAATAACCGTGAGCTTAAATTTTCATACCATGACGACCCTACCAGCTACAGGCCTGGTGTGTATACGACAACATTTTTAATCCCTGTGTTTCCAGGTAAACAGTGTTTTTTTACTGCATTTTTTGCGTTTTCAGGTGAAACTTGTGGAGCGTGGTCATGTAAACGCAGCTCAGGGTCTTTTAGTCTGGTTCCTAACGTGTGTGATTTTCTCCTCCAGGACCCACATGCAGAACATAAAGGACATCACCAGCAGCATCCACTATGAAATGTACCGCGTCAGGCGCCTCAACGAGAGCAACACGGTGGTGGCTCACGCTAACGGTATCCCAGAACACCACCTCTCTGCCCACGAGATGTAAACACCACCTGCCTGGCTGCAGATGACCTCGTCTGGGCGTCGATCATTTTGGCTATGAGACTCTGACGGTCGTCCCGCCTCTCTCACCCTCCACTCCATCCACCTCCATCGCACAGGTGGGACTGACCCTTCGCCTGCCAAGGGGGGAGACTTGATTTTTACGGCGACTCTCAGCGGGCGCACGTGCGCTCGTCGGCTCACACACAAACACTTTCCTCTCACTGTCGCTCACACGGAGAGTGAAGAGAAGTTTGAGTCTTTGTGACGTGCTGCAGCTTGATTTTTTACAGCCACAATCTTCCCTTCGAGTTCATCATCAAGTGGTGTCAGTGTGACGCACCTGCCAAACACAACGGACTGAAACCTTAAATCTCCAGGAGTCAAAGCAGCCTTAATCAGTCTCCAGTTAACCTCCACCACTTTTACTTCTTCTTTGAGCTTCATGTTTTTACCAGTGCCTTTCAGAAACTATGCAGTAACAACAGAACATTTTGCTTACTCATCATCAACATATGTGAGACGTGATGATTTTCAGTGTTGCACTCGATCTCTACAAGTTTCTGTCCTTGAAAACATGTTGGAAAGATGCAGTTTTTTTGATCAGTTTGCCTCCAAACAGGTTATTTCCCCACCTCACGTGTTAGCGTATCCTCTTTTTCCTACATGTTTTGCTCTAAATCGTGTCACGTCGACGTCAGATTTTTCAAATTCTTTGTAGTAAATGTCTTTTTTTTATTGATAGGAATATCTAAAGAGTGGTTTAAGATGAGCAAGTATTTATGCACGTTTAAAATGTGAATGTTTGTCATCTGTTTGGGTCCACGTATTCATATTACTCACACACTCTTCCACGCACACGTTTTTCCTCCCTTTTGGCCCGTCAGTGCCTTATTTATTGGAGAATGTTTCGAAGCGTGTCGGCTGGAACTGGAAAGAGAGCGGGTTTGTTGGTGCCAAGTAGAAAACATTTAGACATTTAAATCTCTGCAGAAAGAAATCCTTTTTTTTTATCAAACAGCTCTTTTTACTTCAGTTTTCATGGTATACATCATATATAATTTCCTTAACTGTCACTCTCATGCTCTCTCCTGTATATGCGTCTGTGTTCTGCCAAATTTTTTTGTACTTGTATTATTGATAACAAAAATTTCCTTTATATAAATTTAAAGAAATAAAGATTAAAGTTGTAAATATACTTTCTTTAATTTTCTTCCAATGCACAAGAAGCTTAATGTGATTTTCTGTGTCGCTGGCTCCTCATCGCAGGTGTAATTCACTTTAATCGTCATGTCATTAAGGTTTTCCCTGATTAGTCTGTGAAATCAATATGGCCGCCTGCTAGGTCAGTGCACGGCTGACGAGCACTAATTACATGAATTCACAAAGTGAGTGTTTTCTTCCTGAGTGAGACAGAAAAGATAGAAGAGGAGATGGAGACGAGGCCTGGATGAGTGAAAAGATGTGCTGACGTGATTTTCCTGACGTGAGCTCACACAGCCTGACCACGACGGCGTCTTACATTTCTGTGAAAGCTCCACTGAAGAATTTCTCTTTGTGTCAGCTCCTGCTGTCCTTGAACAGGTAGATTTTTTTCAGGCATGCTATAAAAGTCTCATCACCAGGCAATATTATAGAAGATGGGTTGAGAGCTATTGCTATACATTTTTAATATGTATGGTGGCCCAGAGGTGCAAAACACAATAACAAGGAAAATGCAAGGAACTCAAAAGAAAAAGAAACCAAAGCAATGAAAACCCAATAACAGAAAAAAAAGAAAAACAGGAGACAGGTGAAATAAAAACAGAAACAGAATCTAAAAAGTAACTCAAGAACAACCAAGGAAATGTAAGAAGAGAAAGTAAAAAAGATGGGCGAGCACGTCTTGCTTTACATTTTAAATACAGTTGTGCCCAAAAGTTTACACCCCCCAGCAGAATTTCTGATTTTTTGGCCTTTTCTCATAAAATATGAATGATAACACAAAATCCTTTCTATCACTCATGGTTAGAGGTTGGGTGAAGACATTTATTGAAAAAAAAAGTTTACTCTTTTTAAATTATAATGACAACAGAAACTTCAAAAATGACCCTGTTAAGAAGTTTACACAACTCTGGTGGTTTTGTCCTGATAAATGCACAAAAGTGAACACAAATGTGTTTGAATGTTTACTAAAGGTAACCATCCTCACCTGTGATCTATTTGCTTGTAATCAGTGTGTATAAAAAAATGATCAGGGTCATTTCTGAAGTTTCTGTTGTTATTATAATTTAAAACGAGTAAACACAGTTGTTTGTTAATAAATATCTTCACCCAAC
Organism: Thalassoma bifasciatum; assembly: GCA_008086565.1. Taxonomy (NCBI): domain Eukaryota; kingdom Metazoa; phylum Chordata; class Actinopteri; order Labriformes; family Labridae; genus Thalassoma; species Thalassoma bifasciatum. Next base: position 33,753 of record RPOG01000849.1, read on the forward strand.
CTCTAGCCATGAGTGATAAAAAGGTTTTTGTATTACCTTTCATATTTTCTGAGAAAAGGCTAAAAAAAATCAGAAAATTCTGCTGAAGGATGGGTAAACTTTTAGGCACATCTGTATGTTTGGTTGCCCTGAAGTGTAGAACATCAAAAAGACACAACAACAAGAAAGAGAACTCAACAACAAAATTGCAAAAACAAAAAAAATACCTTACTATAGAAAAAAAAAGAATGCAAAAACTAAAAGAACATGGCAACAAAGTTCACATATGTCCTGGAAAACTTGGAAAATGATTGACCAATTTTCCAGGCAAGTAAAACTGTGTCTTTGTGATGTATTCAATCGAATATAGGTTGAAGAGGATTTGAAAATCATTGAATTTTATTGACATTTTATACAACGTCCCATATTCATTGAGATTGGGGTTGTGCAACCAGTTTAGTTTTATCTTTCAAGGATCATTTTGCTATCTTTTTGTGTTCTTGTGTTATGCACTTTAGGGCCACCATAATTAAATAACAAACAGTTTGGATCCAAATCATTAGGATCTTGAACTTCAAGAGAAGAAAAAAGAAAAAAAAGTAGATCATGATTCAAAGTCTTGATACCAGGAGATCAGTAGGTATTTCACTGTTTACATTTGTGTATTAAACCTGATGCAGAAAGATAAAACAGTGACGTGAACACTTTACTTTACAGGTCTGCAAATTTTTCTGGGGTGAGGTAATAATTAGACAAACCTTTTAAAATGTATTTCTTGAAAATACCCCACGTTTTATGACAACTGGGTGAAAATAAGCCCAGCTTATAAGCTTCTTTAGAATAATGTCTGAATCTAACTTGAAGCAAATCTCATATGGTAAGTAACTTTTTCATTCAATTTCCTTTGACATTTCCTTAAAATTTCAAGGTTAATAAGTGAAAATTTATAAATAATTTATAGCAATTTGTGGCCCTAACTTAATATAACCCAAAATGTGTTCAATAACAGCAACTATTTATCACTTGTTTTTCTGGAAATAGTAGAATTTCGTTACACAGTGATAATGGGATAATTCTCCATACATTTTGTGATGAATTGTGATTTGATTCAAAATGATTTATTGCTGTGAGGTAAAGATAGATACTAGAACAGTTTGTGCATGTGTGTGGCAGATGAAAATAACAAATTCATTTAAAAAAAATTAGATCAGAAGACATTTCAAATAAATTGAACAAAACAGTTAATTATCAATTGTGATTTGCTTAAACTTAAATTTGGGGATTATTTGAAAGAAGTTCCATGCTCACTTTCACCCAATCATAATAAAGTTGGGGAAGAGTTGGTCTAGTTATTACTTAATTCTGATGAAATATGCAGATCTTTAAAGTAAAGTGTTTCCATTTACTCAATAAACTGGATTAAAGTCATTGATGCTCTTAATCTCCAAGTATTACAACACTGCAAAAACTGAAATCTGAGCAAGTCATTGTGTCTTATTTGTAGTAAAAATTGTCTTATTTTTCTTGATATGAGCCACATTCACCAGACCAGGTCATAAAAATGTCTTATTTTAAGTAATTTAAAGACTAAAAATGAGGTCTGAATAGCTACAAGTCAAAACAAAATCTGCCAACGGGACAAGAAAAATTTCTTTGTGCAAGAAACTTCTTCTTATTCCATTGGCAGATTTTTTTTTTGACTTGTTACAAGCAATTCAGACCTCATTTTTATCAGTGTAGTGTGGCTCATATCAAGAATAATAAGACACATTTTACTACAGTTAAACACATAATGACCTGCTTGGATTTCAGTTTTTGCAGTGCAACTTTGTGAAGAACTTGTAGTTGAGAGTTTAAATTGTTGCAGCAAAGTTTCTGTGATCATGTGACTCGGTGTGTGAACTCCCCTCTCATCTGTCCTTGTTTTCTGGATGAGTGGACTTTTAATTTTTCCCCTTTTTTTTCATGTCTGACACTCCAAAATGGCGACTCCCTCCACCGCTCCTCAAAATGGCGTCTGCCGTGCCCCACCCTCTGCAGCATTCAGCTGGCACACGCCTGCGACACCCACCCGAAACCCACCAACAAACTGTGGAGCCTCATTTCAGAAGTTCAGACCCCCACGTTCTCAGATTCACTCCGTCTCTCGGGGGAATCACCTGGAGAGCGGCAGCTGCATCTTCGCTGGCACAGAGCATGACTCGTCCCCTCCCTGCACGCCACCCAGCAGTCGTCCTGTTGGCAGCCGCCCAGCGCTCCAGCGACCGCCTTAATGACATTCATTAATGAGCTGCAATCTTTGTGGATACTAATAAAGTCAGACAGAAGGAGGGAGAGAACCTGTGTTAGCGTGTGAGGTGTTTACTTCCAGGTGGAGCGATCGCAGAGTTTCAGCCACATCCTGGTTGTTGTCTGATGGGCACACGCTCACGACTTTACCACCGATCGCACCGTCGTCAGCTGGTTTTATATTTGTCTGACTGAACCTGCCAGTTTGCAGATTCAGGTGTCACCTGCTCTTGCGTGATATCACAACGTAGACAGACCTGCCACTCTGTCAGCGAATGATCAGATAGATGACAAACTCAGTGGGCACACTCTGATTCTTCCAGGCTGAAGGGTTCTGACAAATAACTTCTCCTTGTTAAAGGGACAGTGAGGACTCCACAAGTGATCTCCGAAAAAACCTGACCTCCAGATACATGCCTGATTATAGTCCACAACTTAAAATGAGATTATCAGCCCCACAATAGTTTTTTTCTAAATGCTATTTCTCAGCTTCCTAGTTGGGTCTGACCGGACCGGATTGATTATGGCGAGTTAAAGTCTATATAACACAACACTAACAAATGAATCTAAGCATTGAGAGGAAAGAGGTGCGTTTTTCTCAGCTGAAAAATTTCTGTGCTTTATTTACTGTAGAAAAAAAAAAAGCTGGACTGTCTGACGGAAAAGGGACAGAAGAAAGCTAAACCAGAGAGCGATAGAGCACAGGCTAAAGGCTAAAACGCTTCCCAAATGCTCAAACACTAGCTAAAGGCTGAAACAGGCGCCAAAGGCTGAAACATGACCTGTAGGAAAAAACACAAGCTAAAGGCTAAGACGCTGGTTAAACGCTCAAATGCTAGCCAAAGGCTGACACACAGGCCAAAGGCTAAAACATTAGCTAAAGGTGAAAGAAGCACTAAAGGATGAAACTCAAGCCGAACACTAAAACAAGTGCTGTAGGCTAAAACCCAAGCCAACCGCTAAAACACATGCTGAAGGCCGAAACAAGCCCCAAAGGCTGAAACATGACCTGAAGGAAAAAGCACTAGCTAAAGGCTAAGACGCTGGTTAAACGTTCAAATATTGGCCAAAGGCTGAAACACAAGCCAAAGGCTAAAACACTAGCTAAAGACCAAAACAAGAGCTAAAGAATGAAACTCAAGCCAAACACTAAAATTAGTGCTGTAGGCTAAAACCCAAGCCAACCGCTAAAACACTAGCTAAAGGCTGAAACATGACCTGAAGGAATAAACACTAGCTAAAGGCTAAGACGCTGGTTAAACGTTCAAATATTGCCCAAAGGCTGAAACACTAGCTAAAGTCCAAAACAAGAGCTAAAGGATTAAACTCAGGCCAAACACTAAAACACTAGCTAAAGGCCAAAACATGAGTTAAAGGCTAAAACACTAGCTAAAGGCTGAAACACATGCCAAAGACTAAAACAGGAGCTAAAGGATGAAACATAGGCTTAAGGCTTAAACAAGAGCTTAAGGCTAAGACATAGGCTAAAGGCTAAAAAACGTCCAAAAGGCCAAAACACATGCCAAAGACTAAAACAAGAGCTAAAGGCTAAAACATGAGCCAAAGGCCAAAACAGGGATTGAGTTGTTTGCGATAATATTTATTCCAACCCTCATGCAGCAGTGAAGATAAGGTTATTCTTTCTGCACAAACATGACGCATGGAAAAAAGACATGAGGGGACTCGTGTAGCTTTTACACTTATTTTTTGGTCACAATGGCATCAGTTAGCCTCTTTTCCCAAACAGCAGGGGACAATATATGGCAAACACCCATCTACCAGAGCATCTGACAAGAGTAGGTGAAGTTTGTATGTACCCATTTTCTACATGTATGACAAAGTTTGACATTAGAAAAATCCATGAGCTCCACTTTCAGAAACAGAAATGTGGTGTAATATCCTACTAAACAGACCCAACAAAACAGTCAAACGATATAACTACAAACTACATTTGAAAGTAGTAGGTATTAGTAGGCAGTGTCTACTATCTACTACTTTCACATTTAATATGTAGTAGGTGCTATAGTCCATCATCTGTGCTGTTTACCATCACACACCGGATATTCCACGTGGTCTGTGCTGTTCATCAGAGTCCACTGTGCAGCTCATCTGCATACAGTCAATGTGCCACCAATTAACACCTGTTTGTACTCCGAGTTCAACTGTTTAGCATGCATTGCATTATTTCTCATCCTCTGGTTTATTAATTAGCTCACTTGATTGCAAATCTGTGGCGATATCTGTGTGTGTGTGTGTGTGTGTGTGTGTGTGTGTATGCACATGTTTGTGTGTGATCATGTTGTGCATACATTTATGTTCTGCCCATGTGACTCCACCTCACTTCTCATGATTAGTTGTTTGTCCCCATTTGTCTCCTCTGTCCTCCGTCTGCTGTTTGTCTTCCTCTTTGTGTGCAGACACCTCACCTTCTCCTCCATTGGTCGCTTCCTCCCTTTGTAACCCCCCCCCCTCTTACTCCGTATCAGTTTCCACCCTGCTCCTGGCTCTGTGCCAAGCACTCAGACATGTACGGGGGGGAGGGGGAGGGGCCGCCCGCCATATGCAAATGATCAGACTTTATGCAAATTAGCTGTGCTCTTAATTAAAAGTCAGCAGCAAATTCAATTAGCCGTCTGAGCAGAGAGGAGAGAAGTGCCTGGATCGATGAGGTGCAGCTTTTGAGGGAGAAAAATTAAAATGCATTGACGACGATTGGAAAACAAAGAAATCCAAGTGGAGGGGTTTTGGTTGAGGGGAATTAAGAATACAAAAGGTTGATAGAGGGTTCAAAGGTTGGTTTCATTGGGGAAACAAACTCCTTAAGCCATGTTAGCAGAGCTAGTCTGTGGTCATCACATCATGAAGCAGACGCGTGCTGCTCTTTCCACAACAATGGCACGCTGGTTGACATACACACAGCTAGGAAGCACTTGAGAGAGAGAAAGATCCAGACAGAGACAGAGAGAGGAGAGAGCAGCATTGCTAGTCCCCACCGCTGGCTAATTACTGTGAGTAATTAAACGGGTCGCAGATGTTTGTCAGCGATTAATGCTGCTGTGATGGAAATGAGTGCAAGCTAGCGTGAGAATGTAGCGTACTTGTATCAGCGCATGTTTAGCGACTAATGTTTGTCTGCCTGGAATCTGTACGGGGTTTAAATTCTCTTTGTCCTTCTGTTATCAGTCCGGTGTCTGTAGTTTGGATTTATGTAACAAGTTTAAAGCTCCCGTGAGGCGTAATTGGCCGCTAACGAAACGGAGTGAAATTAATGTGGCTGTCTCTTTAAGACCTGTAATAACAAATGAGATCATCAGCATTGTGATTGATTACTTCTGGATGGTTATTTTTATTCCTGTTGTCTCTGCTGCAGGGTAGGTGTCAGGTGTTTTAAAGTTACTAAACTGTTTTTTTTTCCCCATCCACATATAATTAGTATCCTCCACTTAAAGAGTGAACAACCCACTTTGGTCACTGAAGAACTTATAACTCACAAACATGAAAACAAATCCAAAATGTGTGAAAAAATTAAGAATGAAAATCAAACGTTGCTTTTGAATTTTGGTCCAACAGAATTAATTCAAAATTCAAACCACTGAAACAGGCCTGGATAATAATGATGGTACATTTTAACTTCTTTCCCAACCCATTTGAAGCAGTGAGACAGTTTCTGCTGCTACAGGTGCTTTAACTCACTGTTCCAGCTGTCTGAGCTTTAAAGGTGACCGTCTCCAGACTTCATGTTTCACCTCCAATCATACATGTTCAATAGGATTCAGATCAGAGCTCTTTCTCTCCATGTTCCCTTGATTGTCTTCAGATTTTATTAAACTCTGCAGATTGAAGACGTCCAGGAGCAGGCGCATCAAAACAGTCCATGAACATGATCCATCCTCCTCCAGATTTTACAAAAAACACATTCTTTTTTAGCTTCTCTACTTCATTTTTACTTTTCTGTGCTCCGTTTTCAGTGTGGTGAACACATTTTTTTTCTTTCTTTTGAAAAATGTAAAAAAATAACAACAATTAAATAGAGAGTCACAACAAAGAAAATTTGCAATTTTGCAATGAATCAGAAGAAAAAGAAACTTTGCAATTAAAGAAAAAGGAAAAAAACAACTTTTAAATCACTAATTTATCTTCTTTTACATTTCAAAAAGGAGGGGAAAAGAAAAGTTTATTGATTTTGACCCCTTGTCCAGTTTTAATAAATGACGTAAGCCAACCTTCTGTCTGTCTATCTCTCTATCTCTCTGTCTATCTATCTATCTATCTATCTATCTATCTATCTATCTATCTATCTATCTATCTATCTATCTATCCATCCATCTCTCCACCTAAAATATTGGCGCTTTTCCACTATACAATTCCAGCTCTACTCTACTCGACTCTACACGGTTTGGTTAGCTTTTCCACCAGCCCGACTACAGACTCACCGTGGGCGTGGATCTTAGAACACAGCTGCGCTAAAGTGCTGCTCAGAAGTGCGTGCATGTTGATTTTAGGGCCTGGTATACCAGTGATTTTTGTTGATCAATCATTCTTCTTTGAACTGGTTTTCCTTTTTGGTTCCCTGTGGATTAATGGACTGATTGGTGCTTAAAGACTCTCGTGGCAGACAGATCGCTCCTGTGCCGACGAACTTTGATTAAATCAAAAAGACTCTTTAAACCGAACTATCTTTGCTGTTTTTTGTTTAAAAAGGACTTTTCACTTATTTAGGAATCATGAAGGAGCATTTTAAGGTGGTATTTTGTCTTCATTCAGTCTGGTTCTGTGCCGTTGGGTTTAAATGTCATTAAAAACCCGTCGTTGACTTATTCGTTTGCCTCTTGTAAGTGATTTGTACAAAGTCAGAAGCTTTGGAGACGACACTCTCTGACCAATGAGTGACCGGCAGTCCGTCGATGTCACCTTATAGTATCGGCTCAGCTCGCTTGGAACCAGGGTAGAGTAGGTACTAAAAACTGGCGTCTGATGCGTAGTACCGCACCTGTGGAAACGCAACACAAACCGGGTAGAGGCGAGTAGTCGAGTAGAGTAGGGCCAAGACGGGTTAGTGGAAAATGGCCATCAGTACTAAAGAACTTTTACTATACTTTAGTACAAGAAGAAAACTATATAAGACAAAGAGCTAATTATCAACTGCACATTGGTAAAATGTATATATTAATTTAGTTACTATTTTCAAGGTAATTATTATGACAGGAAACTATGGACCTAACTTCATATTTCTCAAAAGATTTTCAAGAAATTAGCAGCTATGTATTCATTGATAATGGGATAATTCTTGAAAAAAAATTCTGTGAATTGTGACTTAACCTAACATCGATTATTTTCCAATTTTCACCAACTTACCTTTAAATTCAGAGGATATTTCAAAGAAATTGTTGAAAACAGTTACTTACCAGTTGTTACCAGCTTACAATTACAAATGGACATCATTGAAAGAGATCACGTGTTAATTTTCATCCAATTGTCCCAAAAAATTAAGGGGAATTTCAAAGAAATGAAAAAAAGTTTTGAGAGTTACTTACTACAATGAAATGTACAGACCTGTAAAGTGTCACCAATATAACAACTTATTACATTTAGGGTATTATTACTTTTTTTTCTTGACATTTCAGGTCATTGTGACATTTTGGGTTTTATTACCCTTTTTTCCAATTGAAGCTTAGCCGTTTTGATACATTTCTGATCAGTTATTTCATTTCGGGTTTTCTTTTTTTTTTTTTTTTTTCATTACATTTCCTGTCATTGCGACATACTGGACTCCAACAAGGTTCATTGAGAAAGTGTCAGAAATTGCTTCACATACTCAGATCAAAAGAGGAGAAACAAAGATATGTACAGCTTTCACAGGACTGGAGTCTGAGATAAAGAAGCAGAGGAGATGGATGAAGTGTAAGAAGAAGAGTAACAGGTAGAGATTATTATGGATTCCGATAGACAAGCGAGGCATGTGTAGGTGAAGAGTGTGTGTCTTAGTGTGGAATGATGAAGAAGATGAAGAAATGAGACCCTGTGTTGAAGGAAGAAACTCAGTATTTGTTGTATTTGTGTTGATTGATACTTTCTCTACTTGATTTTCCTCCAGAGGACTCTGAGTGGATATTCTCCTCATATCACACTGTTTTCATTCCTTTGTCTATCTTCACTCAGAATCATGTTTCAGCCCCACATGTATGACTGCTTCCTGTTTGATTTCCTCTTTTTTTCTCTGTGTGTGACTGCTGTAGCTTTACTTCCTGCCCTCGCTCTGATTAGCCTCATTAGTTTCACCTGTGTCCACACCTGTTCCTCATTATCTCCTGTGTATTCAGTCCCTGTGACTGGCTCATTGACTCCTCTTTGAGCTGTTTTCACTGTTAACTGATCTAATCCACCATTTCCCTTTTGATTAACACTTTGTAATGTAATTTCTTGGTTGATTAAAGCGAGTTTTCTGTTTGACCTTTTCCTTTTTGTTCTTTAAATGAATGCATTTTTTAGAAGGCATTTACAGTTTAATATCTGGTTTTGCTTATTAAATGTGAATTTTTAGTGCACATGCTTCATGTACAACCCCATTTCTAATGATTTGCAAATCATTTTCAACCTATATTCAATTGAATACACCAGAAAGAGAAATATTTAATGTTCAAACTGATAAACTTTATAGCTTTTGTGCAAATATTTGCTCATTTTAAAATGGTTGCTTGCAACACGTTTCCAAAATAGCTGGGACAGGAGCAACAAAAGACTGGTAAAGTTGATGAATGCTGAAAAAACAGCTGTTTGTATCATTCCACAGGTGAATCAGGTTGATTGGAAACAGGTGAGTGTCATGATTGGGTATAAAAGGAGCATCCCCAAAAGGCTCAGTCCTTCACAAGAAAAGGTGGGGCCAGGTTCACCACTTTGTCAACAACTGTGCGAGCAAATTGTTCAACAGTCTAAGAACAGCGTACAACTGCAATCAACAGTCCATAATATCATCAAAAGATTCAGAGAATCTGGAGAAATCTCTGCACGTCAGCAGCAAGACCCAAAAGCAACTTTGAATGCCTGTGACCTTTGACCCCTCAGGCGGCACTGCATTAAAAACCCACATCATTGTGTAAAGGACATTAGCACGTGGGCTCAGGAACACTTCAGAAAACCATTGTCAGTTAACACAGTTCATCACTACATCTACAAGTGACAGTTCAAACTCAACCATGCAAAGACAAAGTCAGACATCAACAACAGACAGAAACAACGCTGCCTTCTCTGGGCCTGAGCTCATTTGAAATGGACTGAGACAAAGTGGAAAAGACTGTTGTGGTCTGATGAGTCCACATTTCAAACTCTTTTTGGAAATCATGGACGTGGTGTCCTCTGGACCAAAGAGGAAAAAGACAATCCAGATAGTTCTCAGTGCAAAGTTCAAAAGTCAGCATCTGTGAAGGCACCATCAATGCTGAAAGCTACATCCAGGTTTTGGAGCAATACATGCTGCCATCTAAGCAACGTCTTTTTCAGGGATGTACCTGATTATTTCAACAAGACAATGAAACCACGACACATTCTGCACCTGTTACAACAGCGTGGCTTCGTAGTAAAAGAGTGCAGCTACTAGACTGACCTGCCTGCAGTCTAGACCTGTCTCCCATTGAAAATGTATGGAACGTTATGAAGCGCAAAAATACAAAAATGGAGACCCTGGGACTGTTGAGCAACTTAAGTTGTCCATCAACAAGAATGTGAAAGAATTCCAGCTCCAAAGCTTCAACAATTAGTTTTTCTGAGTTCACAAACACCTATTGAGTGTTGGTAAAGGAAAGGTGATGTAATGGAGGGAAACATGAACCTGGCCCAGCTTTTTATCAATGTGTTGCAGGCATCAAATTTGAACTGTGTAAATATTTGCAAAAAACAACAAAATTTCTCGGTTTGAATGAATAATTTGTCTTTGTCGTGTGTTCATCTTTTCGTCTTGTTGGATCTATTGAACCTGTTCAAGGAGACTTTTGATGTCACAAGTCTTGTCTGGTCTTTGAGCATTTAGGACACAGTCTTTGTCTTTAGCTAGTTTGGTTTTAGAGCCTGAAAACAGCTATTTCAGAGCACAAAAACGATACTTTCACTTCCGTAACTTTTCAAAGGCTGTCAAGGGAACTTAGAGTGTGAGTCTCATGTGTTTTATTTTTTCATAACATCTGCATACAGGGCTCAAACCCTGGGAGAATCATCAGCATGCACATGCAGGGAGTCTTCTTTTAACATGCTCCTGCAGAAAGAACCTATAGAAAAGACTGATGTTTGACTCCCTCACTCAACACAGCCTGCATGTTTCATCAGAGAGAGGAGAAGTCAGTGAGCATGCTGGGAAAAAGGGTGTTAAAGTAAGTTAGTGTGGTGTTTGCAGACTACAGGTGAATAGTAAGGAGGTAAAAAACAGAAACGTTGCAGAGAAGAAAATGTCCGAGTTACAGACAAATAAAGAAAAAAGATGAGTGTTGTTGGTTTTTTTGCACATGCTGGACACAAGCAGGCAGGAAGAGAGAGGCTTTAGAGGAGCTTCACATGAGGAGAAATTAATTTTCCTCATGGCTGCACATCAGTGGTGACACAGAGCAGGGACGTTCACACGCTGAATGGACACACACACCTCTGAACACTCAGCGGTAAAGACACAAAAATAAAGTGTGCTGAGACAGCTTCTCCTTCACTCCAGCGCCCATGATTGGAAAAACCTCCACTCAAAAATAAAAAAAACAAGAACTCTGAAAAGAAAAGGGAGACAGGAAGCTTGATGCTTAACTGTAAACACTTTCTGGAGCAGGTTTGCTCAGTGGGCACTTTAGAAAACCTTGGAGGATATAAGGGCAGTTTTTAAAGAGGGAGTGTTGTTTGCGGAGAGTTTACACAAAAGAGCCACAATTTCAACCTCAGACACTTCAGAGTGAGTACCAAGGCCATGAATTATCAAATATTACTTTTTTCTCAGGAGAGGCACCAGAATAAAGTCTGAGGAACCTTATTTTACCATGTGGGTCATCATCATAAGAGTGCCACTATTCAAAACTCTGATAAAACTTCTCACTGTCTTCAAACCTTCTTTTTTCCCTTTTAAAGGGGGGTAAAGCAAAATTCAAGACAGAGTATTTTATGTTTTTATCAATGAATTTACATAGAGGGAGCAAAAATAATCAGAAATAGACCAGAAATTGGTTAATTAAATGAAATAATTACTGATAATCCTTCTTTGTGATCTGCCTGCAGCCTCTTGGAGATGGACCACCCAAACTCTCACTGCTCTCAAACTTCTCTCTGTTTAAGTCAATGAATTTCATACTTCATACATCTGCTCTCCAGAAGAAACTTGCAAAGATTTCCAGCTGAAACGTGCTGCTCCTTTTCAAGTCTAATTTACATAAGACTCTTCAGATTTTTCTCACAATCAGACTGCATTCTGGGTAGCAAAAGAACCACAGGGGAGCAAATTGACAAAAAAAAAATCTGTTGAATTTGTTGAGTTAGGTCAAACAGCTTTTTTTTTTTAACTAATTTTTGGGTGCAGAATCCAAAACTGAGCTTAGTTTTTCTCTGACATGTCAAGTTTTTAAACTATAGGATCCCCGTTTTCCTAAAAATCACTGGGGAACAACTTGTAAAAATTTCTAATGAGTTAGATGCTCATGATTTTTTTTTGTAGCACATTTTTTCCACAGCTTACCCTCCATATAAGCAAAATTCAATCAGTGGAATTCTGAAACTATTTGGAAACAATTTTGGAATCAGCATGCCAATTTTAGCTTTAATCAGCATAATAATCTAACTCATTAGACATTTTTACAAGTTATCTATATGAATGATAACACAAAAACTTTTCTGTCACTCATGGTTAGTGGTTGGATGAAGACATTTATTTAACTACTGTGTTTACTCTTTTTAAATCATACTGCGACAAAAACTTCCAAAATGACCTTGTTTAAAAGTGTACTTACTCCAGTTTTAAATATCTTGTAATTCCCCCTTTAACATCAATGACAGCTTGGAGTCTTTTGTGGTCGTTGTGGATGAGGGTTGTGATGCCCCTGCAGTGCCATCTAGGTGTAGTGATGTCATCTTGGAGGTGTGTCTAACATCTTTCTCCCTGTTGTACACTGATTGGAGTAATTTAGAACACCTGGGCCCAGTTTGCTGAAGTTACTCCAACCCTGGCTTTCAATAACTCTCTCTTTCTCTCTCGGCTCCCCTCCTCAAAGGTACATTGTGTTTTGGTTTTGTTCAGTTGTATTCTCCCAGATTAACTTTTGCTTTGTTTGCAGCTCTTAACACTGACACACATACCTTCCACACATGCACAACACTGATCCTGCTGATCCGTCAGAGCTCACTCAGTAAATACTTAGTGTTGAATTCTGATTTTAAAAAATGGTATATGGTGTTTGTCTCCCTTTTTGTCATGATCTTTTGAGCCAGGCTGTGACATGGTCTCTATTTTATTAGATGGTAAAACTGCCCATTCTTCTTGACAAAAAGCCTCCAGTTCCTGTAAATTCTTGGACTGTCTTGCATGAACTGCAGGGTTGAAATCTCCTCAGAGTGGCTCAGTTATACTGAGGTCAGGAGATTGAGATGGCCACTCCAGAACCTTCACTTCATTCTGCTGTAGCCAGTGGCAGGTCCACCTGGCTTAGTGGTTTTGATCATTGTCATGTTAGAATGTCCAAATACATCTCATGTGCAGCTTCTGGGCTGATGAGTGTAAATTTTCCGCCAGTATTTTCTAATAACATGCTGCATTCAACCAAGTTTCCTGAGCCTTTGTAGCTCACACATCCCCCATAAAGCTCAATTTTGGCCTCATCACTCCAATCGACTTTGTTCAAGAAGTTTTGAGGCTTGTCTCTTATTGTTTGGTGCATTGTTAGTGGGATATTTTGTGGCATTTGCATAGAAATGGCTTTCTTCTGGCGACTTGACCATGCAGCCCATTTTTCTTCAAGTGCCTCCTTATTGTGCGTCTTGAAACAGCCAGACCACATTTTTATAGAGTCCTGTATTTCAGCTAAAGTTATTTGTGGGTTTGTCTTTGCATTCTGAGTAATTTTCCTGGCAGCTGTGGCTGAAATTTTTGTTTGTCTACCTGACCAGGGTTTGGTTTCAACAGAATCCCGCATTTTTCACTTCTTAATTAGAGTTTGAACACTGATTATTGGCATCCTCAATTCCTTAGATGCCTTTTTGTAACTGTCCTGTTTTATACAGTTTGATTACCTTTTCCTGCAGATCCTTTAACTTTTTCTTTTTTGCTTTCCCCATGACTCAGAATCCAGTAATGTCAGTGCAGCACTGAGTCATGCAAGTGTCTGTCAGGAGCTCAGAAACTCACCGACCTTTTATACACACACACTGATTATAAGTAAATAGATCACAGGTGAGGATGGTTACCTTTAGTAGACATTCAAACCCATTTGCGTCAAATTGTGTTCATGATATTAAGACAAAATCATCAGGTTATGTAAATCTTTGATCAGGGGTCATTTTGGAAGTTTCTGTAAACGCAGTTGTTTGTCCATAAATGGCTTCATCCAACCACTAACCATGAGTGAAAGAAAAGTTTTTGTTATCATTCATTATCTTTGAAAAAAGGCCAAGAAATCATAAATTCTGCCAGGGTATGCAAACTTACAAGCACAAATGTAAATAATCTTTTTGAAATATGACTCTCCTACATTTTGTCACCCAGGTTATGGAACTGCCATCAGGCGTCTACAGAGACACACACAGCATCGCACAGGTAGGTGTGTGTGTCTCCTTTTATTCCTCTCTTTGGTTGACTGACATGAAAAGCCCTCATGTTTCCTCTGATAGGTCTCAGATTAATCAGATTTCAGGTCACAAAGTCACTCAGGAAACTGAAGTAGATTCTTCCAAGGCTCAATCCTTCAGCTAAGCCCCCGTTTTCCTCCTCGGCCTTTATTATGTCAAAGATGTCAGAGATCAAGCGAGAGAGTAAACTCTTTTATTGCCATGTGCACATCTGTCCGCAGGGCTTCAGCTCCCTCTCCATCAGTGTCTCTGTGTATGAAGGCTTGGATAAAGTCAGGCTTTAATATTGTGTGAATGCTGGCCACACACATGCAGAAGCACACACACACACACATACACGCCCGCTCTCCCCCTGTGGCTGCAGCAGTCAGTCAGATATGAACCAATAAAGCTCCTCAGTAAGCCTGCAGAGAGAGGCAGAGAGAGAATGTGCTCTCTATTAGAGGAGAAGTGTTTTCATAAAGTCCCTCTGTAAATTCACTCTGCGCTGCTCCACTGATCCTCCGCCTTCACCTCGTCTCCACAGCTCCTCCGTCTCCACTTTGTTCCTGCCTCTGTCTCCGCTCTGATACCTTCAGTGTTTTTACTCCTGCTCTACCACATCCACTCTGTGTTTTCTTTTACTTTCCTCATGCAGCGTTGAGCTTTTTCTGCAGTTTCCACCCACATTTTACCAAAACAAAAGAAGCGTTTCTGTGTCAGCTCCATTCCTCTGTGAAAAGTGGGTGGAGGGATGGCTATTGATCGATGACTGTCATATCAGCAGAGATTTTATATTTAGATACCAACGTGTAGCAGACGTGAGAGGAAAGGGGCTGCTAAATTGCACAGTCTGTGGGTGTCTGCATGCAGCAGAAACTCAGCAGAGACTTTTATTGGCAATAACAGCTAATTTAAGGATTACAACTGCCACTTTTTATTTAATTAGTCACAAGAGCTGAAAACCATAAACCATAAATTTCAGCATCCTCTCAGCATCAGTAGAGCTGTTATGGAGGATGTTAACCTGACAAACAGACATAAGATAACAGAATTACTAACGAAGTGATCATATTAGCAGCGAAACCATGTACAACGTGCTTTGCTGTCATCTATTGTTCAGCATGCATAAGCTAGTTTAACAGGTTTTTTTAGCAGTGTATGCTAGGAAAACCAACAAATAACTTCAGATGAAATACAGGACTCTCTGAAAAAAGATATGGTCTGTCTGTTTCAAGATGCACAATAATGAGGCACTTGATGAAAAATGGGCTCCATGGTTGAGTCACCAAGAAATCCATTTCTGCTCAAATTCCAAAAAGTACCTGCTAACAATACGCCAAACAGCAAAGAGACAAGCCTCGAAACTTCTTGAACAAAGTCATTTGGAGTGATGAGACCAAATTTGAACTTTTTAGCCACAACCATAAACATAACATTTGGAGAAGAGTCAATATGGAGGTGGATCGCTGATGTTTTGGGGATGTGTGAGCTACAAAGGCTCAGGAAACTTGGTCAAAATTGATGGAAGGATGAATGCAGCATGTTATAAAAAAAAATGATAATGGAGGAAAATTTACACTCATCAGCCCAGAAGCTGCACATGGAACATACTTAGACATTTCAACATGACAATGATACAAAACACAAAGCCAAGCCAACCTACCATTGGCTACAGCAGAAGAAAGTGAAGGTTCAGGAGTGGCCATCTCAGTCTCCTGACCTCAATATCATTGAGCCACTCTGGGGAAATCTCAAACCTGATGTCCATGCAAGACAGACCAAGAATTACAGGTGTGGAGGCTTTTTGCCAAGATGAGCAGGCAGTTTCACCATCTGAGATAACAAAGCCCCTCATCCACAACAACCACAAAAAAATTCAAGCTGTTACTGATTTTAAATGGGGCGACTCTTGGTATTAAGAATTGGGGTATGTAGACTTTTGATTCGGGTCATTTTGAATTTTTTTTCTGGTGTCATTATGGTTTAAAAAGAGTGAACACAGTTGTTAGTTAATAAGTGGCTTCACCCAACCACTTCATAATTTCTGACAAATGGCCAAGAAGTTATAAATGTAAACCTATGAGCATAACTGCATAACTGCATATCTTGAGTTGGATTTTTAGCTAACTATACAAGCAAAATATTTTAGGTATTTCTGGGATCTTTCTGGTTTATTATTTTATATTTTTTGAATGATTATCAAGATATAAGTAATCAGGGAAATAAAAGTCCTGATAACGTTTGAGATACTTATTTGTTTTATCATCATTTTCACCAGTCACCTGATATCAAATACTTGCTAGTTTTTCTATTATATTATTATGTCTATTATCTTCTTATATTATCATGTGTTTTTTAAAAAGTAGCTTACATCAACAGTGTTCTTCTGTTAGTTTGTTTTATTTTGTTTCTTTGAGACTTTCAGGTGTGTAGCACAGCAACCTTTCCTGCTTGTCTTAGTGGTGTTGCAGAAATGAATGTGTGTGTATGTGCTGAAACAACAGGCAGCTTGTCCATTAACTTGGCACTAATCTGCACACTGCAGAAACAAGTGGATTAGCGCCTCCCAGCCTCAACAGCCAATGGCAGTTGACAGATAGTTTTCTTCACTCACACACACAACACACACACACACACGCAGAGGGGGTACACATCAACACACTGCTGTAATACTGTTACAGAGTTTACCCCCATGTGTAATTAGATTTATCCATTATGACTCCAGGCTGTGTGTGTGTGTATGTGTGTGGATGATGTGGTCTGAGTATATTTACACGTATTTCTTCCTGTCATAAAGTCAGCACATGTCAGTGTTTACCACCAGACCTCCAGTCTGTCACTCACATTAGCGAGCATCAACGACCTTGTTTAGTGTCTTTTATCACTTACATGTCATTTACAGCTGTGATAATATGAGGCGCAGTTTGTAAAGTTGTTCACACGACCAATAACATTTCTCCACATTTAGCCCTAAAACATCACTTTTTATGCAGATTTAGGGAAATATTTGTGAGATATATGTGTCAAATAATATATATAAATGTTGAATGTTTTTATCTTAATGTTAAATATGAAACTGAGACTATATATTAATCTAAGAATTCTAAATCTAGAGCAAAGATTTCTAATTATTTGCTAAGATTTCTAAGCATTTAGTGAGGATTTCAAATCTTGAGCAAAGACTTATACATATTTGCTTTAATTTCTAAATGTTTTGTTCAGGTTTCTAAATCTTGAGTTTTGATTTCTGAATATTTAGCTAATATGAAAATTCACACCCCCGCCCGCTGGAAGCACCAAATCATTAAGTATTTTGAAATCTTTGCTAGAGATTTTAAATATTGAGTAAATATTAAAAAAATCTTGACTAAATACTTAGAATTCTCAGTAAATAATAAGAAATCTATACTTAATATTTTGAAATCTTTGCTAAAGGTTTAAAATGTTGACTAAATATTTTGAAATCTTTACTATATATTTAGAAATCTCAGAGGAATATTTAGAAATCCTGATTAAATATCTAGAAATGTAAACTAAATATCTAGAAATCTTAGCAAATATTAAGACATGTCAACTGAATATTTGGAAATCTTAGCAAATATTAGAAACCTTGACTAAATATTCAGAAATCTATATTAAGAAATGTCAGCTAAATATTCTGAAATCTGAGCAAATATTAAGAAATTTCAACTAAATATTTAGAAATCTTAGCAAATATAAGAAATCTTGACTAAATATTTCAAAATCCTTGCTTGGGATTTAGAAATCTTAGATAAATATTTTGAAATCTTTGCTCAATTTTTTTAGAGTGTAAACTAAATGTTTAGAAACATAGCTGAATGTTAAGAATCAGGACATTTATTTACAACATTTTAAGGAACATTTAACATTAAGATAAAACTTTCAACATTTTTCTAAATCTGCATAAAAAGTGATGTTTTTGGCCTTAATATTGTTGTTGTTTGTAGTGTTAGCAACTTCACAAATGGACTCAAATAATGGTATGAAAAAGGAGGACAACTGAAAAATTGTCCCTGTAATCTGGAGAAGTCATTTAGAATGAAACCCAGGTTAACAGAAACAGAAGTTTATTTAACTATTTTTCGTTAAGCTGACAGTACATTTCTTCATACACTGTGTTTCCAGGAGGCTGCAGCTCCACTTCTTTACCTGTGTTTTAGTTGACAGACAGTGAGGTTCAGGACTTCTTCAGAGTATTAAAGCTTGGAGACGCTTTGAAGGATGCAAATCTCTCTAAAGTCAGAGCATTCTGCAGTGCAGTAATGTCTCGCCGTGGATTTACCCAGGATTTAGGAATCTTGTAAAAAGTGGAAGAGGATTTTCTGTTTGAGATTATGAGAATCAGAACAGTACGTACCAGTCCTTCTTCTTCTCTCATCTCGAACAGGTCTCTGCTCAAAAGCTCTGAATGTACAAAAACAAAAGACACAGGTAACAACAAAGGGGACTGTGACTCACTGATAAGTTTTAGTCCGCCTAATGTTCTGCATCAACATTAAAACATTCCCAATTTGATCCTTTTAGGACCTCTTGATTTCTGACATTTTTTCCTGCTTCACTACATCAATGCTCTCCTCGATGTCTCCCACTTTGTTGTGATTCACACATTGATGCAGGATGCAAGAAAAGCTATTTTGGGCTAATTCTAGTACATGATTATACCCTTCACTTGATGGTCCATTCTGATAAAATTACAGTTAAAATTAATATTTATTTTTGTAAACTGCTTGGCTCACAAAAAGGTCACACACCCTCATAGTTGGTTAGATCACTCTTGGCTTTGATTTTAGCTGCACTTGAATTGTTCCCATAAGCTTCTGCAATGTCACAAGATTTATTTCCATCCAGTGTTGCATTAATTTTCACAAAGATCTTGTATTGATGATGGGAGAGTCTGACCACTGCACAAAGTTTTCTCCATAAAATCCCAAAGTTTCTCAATGGGGTTAAGGTCTGGATTCTGTGCTGCCCCTACAGGCTTGTACAGTAGGCACTACACATGATGGGTGAATCACTTCACTTGCTTCTCTTCTTACTCTGATGTGCCCATCACTCTGGAACAGGGATTCATCAGACAAAATGTCCTCAATAGGGTTAAGGTCTGAACTCTGTAGTGGCCAATCCATGTGTGGAAAAAGTGATCTCAGTGATCTTGAAAATGTCTCATACCTCATAATCTACAACTTTAAATGAGATTATCAAATATGTTATTTCTAAATGCTATTTCATGATTGGGTCGGACTGTAGCAGATTGAAGTCAAAGTCTCTTTGACAACACCACACCAGCTGACAAACTTTAGCAGCAAGAAGAGAGATCTGTTTTTTCTCTGCTTAAAAAAATTTCTGTGATTTATTCAAAAAGTAAACGTGGAAACGGGAGCCGGACTGTCTGACAGAAAAGGGATGAGAGAGCACAAGAAAACTAAAGAGGAGGGTGATAGAGCACAAGCTAAAAGCTAAAACACGGATCAAAAGCTAAAACATGGGCTAAAGGCCAAAACACTAGCTTAAGGCTAAAATACAAGCTAAAGGAAAAAACATAGGCTAAAGGCTAAATATGGGTAAAAAAAAACAAGCCTTAGAGTAAAACAAGACTAAATACAAGCTAAAGGAAAAAACATAGGCTAAAGGCTAAATATGGGTAAAAAAAAAAAACAAGCCTTAGAGTAAAACAAGACTAAACACAAGCTAAAGGCACGGCCACATGCAGTAGTTATTCTGCAGTGATTTGTTCAAACCTGAGAGTCTATCAATAAAATGAAGAGCCAGGTTTTGTTTGCTCTGCTTGGTGAGGTTGGAGTTGGTAGATGAGCACTGGTAGGACACAACCAGGATTCACTTTCATTACGTATTACCGACATGTCTCAGAGCACCGGGCTGTGAGTAACACTAAATGTAGTCGGCTACTAAACTACGCTACAAACTCACAAAGTTTGATTGTTGTCATGTTTTAAACAACAGCACTATGTAACTGTTGATAAATGCATTACCTTGTCATGTTGTAGCTGGTAAAAGTAGTGCTTATTTCAAAACAAATACACGAGTCATCACTACGACAGTTCTTAAGTCCTCTGGCCAAAGGAGTCGCTGCAATCAACCTCAAACAGATCATCCTCACTGTAACCTTTAAGAATAAAAAATGATGTTTCTTAATTAGTCCAAATTTTTGGACCAAAAGAAAAATTATTGCATTATCATCTGACTTCACTGTGCCAGTTGTACTATTTCCTTGTACAGAGCCATGAAAGCAGTTATTTTTAGATTAACTGTTTTTCTCTTTTTACCTTCCCTTCACTTCAGCTGCTGTGTAGTTTCTTCACAATAATATTTCTGTAATTAGTCAAGGCTCAGAGAGAACTACAGGAACCATGAAACAACATGGATGGTGTGCACCCTACAGCACATACAGGCAACCTTTGACCCCTGCCTCCTCTGAGACAGGGGTCAGCCCCCGTGAAAATGCCAGGGCATGGGAGGAGATGAATATTATCTCTATGCTAGCACACAGGCACGCACGGTGTACAAAGAAACACACCTCCGCATCCAAGGTGTAACTCAGATCCTGCGGCTTAATTAAGAGCAGCCCACTTTGGAGCTGCCATCTCGTTTAGCTAATTAGTCATGAATATGAAATGCCAGGAGTTTAATTAGCTTGCCAGTGTCAGTGAGGGAGAGAGAGGAATCATAGGCTCATTTTCTCTCCTCGCTCGGCCACACTTTACATTATAGAGGCCAGGGAGGAATGTGATTTGATTCCTTTGTAACAACCCCTTTGTTGTTGTTAAAGAGAAGACAACATGCTGGATTATGTTTTTAGCTTAATATCCAGGGGGGAAATATATATTTATAACTATACAGTAATATAGCAACTCAAAATGGGCTAAACCATTTGGTCTAAGATGCAGTCAAAGGGTTCAAATATATATGTAAACAGAACCAATACTTTTAAAGCATTCAAGCTTTAAGTTAAATGAAATAGATCATAATACAAAAGCTCTGAAATCTAAACAAGCTAGTAACTTATTTTAGGGAATAATTTTTTTTAGCAGGTACATGCAAAAGGGGGGGGGGGCAGAGAAGGGGCAAAGGGGCCCCCTAATGCCCAAAGAAAGGGTTTTTTTGTTTGTTTGGTTTGTTTGTGTTGTTGTTTTTATTTTTGGTGGTGGTGGTGGTGGTGTGTGTGTGTGTGTGTGTGTGTGTGTGTGTGTGTGTGTGTGTGTGTGTGTGTGTGCATTTTATTATGGTTTATTACATTTTTCAGTAATTCTTTTATGTATTTAGTCTGGACACACGTCTATATGTTTCTTAAGTCTAATGGCTGTAAGTGTCGTATTTCTGCAAAACAGGAGTCTGATGTAAAAAAAAAAAAGACACTGGAGTGTGTAGAAATGTAAAGATATGCTAGGTGGCAGACTTAATGTGGTAGGTCTTGAAGGGTTGAAGCAATTTTAACACCAGTTAACAGCCATATATTTGACCTCCAATCCCTCTATTTAAAGAATAGGACAAGAGGAAGTGAAGAACTGGAGAGAGAGAGAGAGAGAGAGAGAGAGAGAGAGAGAGAGAGAGAGAGAGAGAGAGAGAGAGAGAGAGAGGCTCAGGCCCTTGACTGGTTAATATCAAACACTCTGTCCACTTTTTGATCATATTTTTATGCTTTAAAGATAATAATTGTAATTTTGTAATGTATATTATATTAATATTTTATTTCTATTTTATACTTTGCATTGCATGCTCTTTTTGCACATCTGTTAGGTTTATTTTACTAGATGTTTAACTGTGTGTATATTTTTCATGTCACACCTGCTTTGGCAATGTAAACGTATGTTTGTCATGTCAATAAAGCTTTTTTGAATTGAATTGAATTGAAATAGAGAGAGAGAGAGAGAGAGAGAGAGAGAGAGAGAGAGAGAGAGAGAGAGAGGAAGGGCCACAGGTTGGAGCTGAATCCAGGTCGTCTATTCAAGGACAATAGACTGGTTAGTGGGAGCATGATTCAAGCACAAGGTAGTTTTTAAAATAGTGTCATATCAGAAAAGAAATTGGCACATAAACAAATGAAATCAAAAATCCAGGGCTCTGCAGTCATAAAACTGCTCTTATTTGTTGAATGTTGGTTTTTTTTTCTCCTTTCCTTGACGTTTCTTTCTGTAAACCATCAACATCATTTCCAATCAGCTTTAGGACTGTGCTAAGCAGCGGCTCTGAGGAGGTCTGCAGGCTTTAACAGACAGGTAGATGGGTCCGGGGTCCATTCTGCGCTGGGTAATTAAATTGATTAAGGCTGAGCTGCTGCTGCAGACGCGACGACAGGGAGCTGGAAATGGAGATGGATGAGCCTGCAGGGCTGCAGAGACGAGATAGGAATAGTGAATTGAGCTCATCTGGGCTGCAGCAGGCTGGATGTCTGTCTGTTGTGGGGAGAAGAAAAGGCCAATCAGTTGTAATCCTCGCTCCAGCCCCTGGTCTGCTCCTGGTCTGAGCAGGGTACAGATTCATTTCAGCTGAGAGGTCACAGCATGGTCTGCTTCAGGCTGCAGCCTTTTCAGTCAGAGGAGGAACTCTGATTGTGTTTGCTTTTGTGTCTGGCTTCCACTTCTGCTGTGGAATTGTTTGATTAAATAGAAAAACAGATACTCGCATTCAAGTCGAAGTCCAAGCTCTAAGATGTTTACCTCTCGAAGGTTTACCTCTTAGTATAACAACTTTTTACAACAGTAGTTTCTCAAAAGTGAAAAATGTACAATGCGGTGTACCACAAGGGAGTTGTTTGGGACCTTTACTCTTCTCAGTTTTTACCAATGACCTCCTTCTTGTTCTAAATCGAGCCTGAGTAGTGATGTATGCAGAAGATAAGTCACTTTACTCACCAGCAGCATCAATTCAGGAACTATCAAGGACTTTGGATCAGGAGCTACATGCTGTTGTTGACTGGACATTGGGTAACAAATGAATTTCGAATTAAACAAAGAGCATTTTATTTTGAAAAAAGAATTTAGACTAAAAGACAGGCCACAGTTACGCATATCTATAGGAAGAGTAGGACCCCAAAAAGAGTAGCTGCTAATGACTAATGATGTAATGACTAATGGGGATCCAAATAAATAAGTAAATAAATGAATAAATAAACAGTGAGAGGTTTTTATCATCTATTTTTATCATCTAAAGTAAACAGAGCCAATACTTTTCAAGCATTCAAGCTTTAAGTTGAATGAAATGGATCACAATGCAAAAACTCTGAAACCTAAACAAGTCGGTGACCAGAAAATATCTGTTTTGCAGGCACGTGCAGAAGGGGGGGGTGGAGAAGGGGCATCAAGGGGACCCTTTGCCCCTTTTTGCAAGGGGCAAGGGGTTTTGTTTTGATGTTGTTGTTTTTGTTGGTGTGTGAGTGTGTGTGGGTGTGTGTGTGTGTGTGTGTGTCTGACTGCACCTCTCAAAAGTTTCAGCCTTACAGCGTGCTGAGGGGGAAAAAGTATGTCAGGCTTTCTTTTTGTTGCTCTCAGTTTCTTTTGTCTTGGGCAAAGCGCATGAGAGAGATGCATAATTTTACTGTTATGTGAGTTGTAGTGTTTTTCTTGTTTCTAAAGGCAGTGAGGCATAGGCTGTTATTTCACTCAACTGTGCAATGTACATGCATATTTACATCATTTTAAACTATTACATTGTGAATACAATAATAATAATCATTACAAGAATTTGGTTTGTGATTTTCTCAATCCAATCATTTAATTATTTTTATGTTATTATTAGCTGTACGAATGATAATGGAAAGACTGGGGGTGGGGGTTGCATTTCCTCTCAGCAAATGCAGGATGTTGAAATGCTGAGCATTGCATTTCAACACTCTCTCTTTTCCTTGCATGAAAAGCTCAGTGTTAAAATACAGAAATGATCAAACTGAATACAAGGACGAATACATTCAAATACATGACTTCTATATCATTTAATTATAATTCATAGAGCTAACAAAAACATAAAAAGTAGCTGACAGATTATAAATCAGCACTGTGGAGCAAATTTGTGGCGATACAGTTTATATCTTGAAATTTGTGTTAGTATGTGTGTGTTGTAAGTACACCAGATTGTTCATTTTTCAAGTAAAACAGTCTTCTATTGCTTTGAACTGCCCCTGACAAAGGTATATGTGGTCAAAGATATGGTACGTTGTGATTCCATGTTGCATTCTGTTTGAAAATGGGTTTGCTATAATTTAACCAGTTATTTTAAGGTACGTTTCTGTCTTGTGTTTCAAATTCATGCTCTATGCCCCCCTTTTTAACTTTGAGCACCTGTCCCTTCAAAAGTCTCTGTACGGCCCTGGATAGGAATAATCTACTCTAAAGGTCACACCTTTCTTCTGTTTGGTGTACGGACTCAGCCCCTTTGTATCTGCCTCCATCAACCGAACCTATTTACAGAGCGAACACTGCACCACTCAGCCTCAAATCAGTGCGACCATGATGCTCTGTGCTCTGTCTAATCCCTGATTTACTGAGACCAAGCAGGCGCTCAGCTAATTGTTATTTCAACCTACACCTCAACACAGCCTGTGTGTTAAACAGAGCTGTTCCCCTCGAACTCACATTTAACACAAACGCAGACAGGTAACCAATTTCTGGTGCTTGATTGTGTCAGTTAAACACCGCTCCGTGGGATGCAGATTTCCCCCGTGAGTTTAGACATTTCTGGAAAGCACCTGACGCTCTGAAACCTGAAGCTCTGCGCTTTGGTCACGACTCTGCCTGCAGATGGAAAGTACTCAGGATGAATTAAACTTCAGCTCGTCTCCCTGATCAAACATTAACTCCACAGGGGAGGATAGACACACACTGAGCGCACCTGTACTGCTCATAAAATCATATGTGTGTATGCCAGGGTTGCCAGGTTTGACAGTTTCCAGCCTAAGCATTATGTAAAACCCTTCACCTGAATAAAAAACAGCCCAAAATGTATGGTATATGATTTCTTTCTATCCATAATTAGTGATTCTTATTAGTAATTTTAATAATTTCCCACTCAAAAAAGTTGTTTTACATAAACTTCTTTAGTCAAAAACTGGAGTCTGTGAATTTAGGTTAGGTTTAGGATTTTCTATAATATGAATATGAGTTTAACCCTTTATAGCCAAATGTATCATATTTGATACATGAGTTCAAAGACCTCTATTCCATAACATGATAACTAGTTTGTTGAAAAACCTTTGAAAAATCAATGCTTTATTTTCAAGAGGTTGTAGCAAGAATAACATCGAAATAGTTACTTTTTTAAAATAAATGTTTTCTGCATAAAATAAATGCATATTTACTAAAAACTTAAAGAAAATGGTTAAACAGTACGCAAAACTGCCCAGTGTGTCAAATGTGATACAAGAAATATATCATGAATGAAATGATAAAGCAATATTTTTTGTGGATTTTGTTACAATGGTTAAAAAATGTTCTGAAAATTCCATTTTTTTTTGGAACTGAGATGTTTACTGCCAGGTTGAGCTTTATAGGGTTAAAATCTGAGTGTAAATCGTTATGAATATGACCAAAGTTTCTACGACTACAAAGTCTTCACTGTGAAAGAGAATCCAAGTTTACAGGGGGGGGAGACTCGCAAAGTGCTGAAACGACATCACAGTCAGGTCGCAGGGAAATAAATACTAAAACATATAGAATGCAGTTGATATTTTCTCTGGAATAATTTCTAAAAATTTACTTAATGTTGTGAAAGAGCCCACATATCATCAACACATCCAATGCTATTTTTTCCAGCCTGACGTGTTCAAAAGAAGCTCAGCTGGGCAGAAATACGCCCAATCTGGCAACCATGTGCATGTGTAAAAGAGCAAAGAACAGGCAACAGCAGAAGTGGGATGAAACCAAATAACTTACTTTACTGCAGCAGACTTTCCAGATATCTGACTGTAATTATCTTTCTCCTTAAGAACATATCTATGTTTTCTTCCCACTCTTTTATCACACTGTAACACATCTTGAATATTTAACTGTATCATTTTTAATATCAGATATCTTAAGAACATACTCAGTCTTATCTGATCTTGTCTTATGATTTATTCCATTGTCTGTCTGTAACATGTATCATAATCATAGTGTATTGTAACTTAAAGTATCCTTTTAAAGCTTAAAGTGAGCTTTCTTGTTGTCCCCTCCTCTAGTGTTGGATATGAAAATAAATGAGAAATCTGTCTAAAGGGATGAGACGGAGAACCCTCCATCTTGAATATCAGCAGCGTGTGTTTCTCCTGCCTGAGGAGGCGTGATATAAATCTAAATCTCTCTAAGAAACTCTCATTCAATCACCTCAGAGAAAACTGATTTAATCGAAAGACCTCTGCCTCCCATTCATCACCAGAATGAAGCGCTGCAGTGCTGGAAATTAACACGGGCACAATGAGAATGTGAGTGTGTGTGTGTGTGTGCAGTTTGTGTGTTGCTCGTTTTGCCAATAAGTGCTCCCTTCCCTCTCTCTCCCCATAACACACAGACCCACATGTGCTAACCCCCCAGATGCAACAAAATTAAAATTGTAGTGGTATTGATCGGTGGTTTATAAATATCTCCCTGGTTCCTCGCTCTTCCAAATAACTGCATTTACTCACACAGCTTTTCTCCAAGCTACATGGAATTAATTTGATCGTATTTCTTCGCAAAACAGCCACAACACCGGTAAAAATGTGAGATGGAAAAACTGGCACAGCCTCTTATATTTTAGCCTTGAGTCCAAGGATTAAATGCTGCACAGGTTTAAGAGCTAAAAGTGTTTATTAGACACAGTCAGTTGTTTTTCTTATCACTGTATGATGCTGGTTTGAGTTTTAAAGAGGAAACAAAAATTAGTTCAATTTCTGGATTTAACATCCCACTGTTACACACAGATGGTAGATACAGTAAAAGCTGCCTGTAGGTCTTTAATCCAGATCACACACACACACACACACACCAGAGGGAGCGTGCAAAGGTCGGCTTCCAGACATTTTGGCCATTGATCGACTGCTGAGAAGGTGAAAAGGTCAGGGGTCATGTCTGGGGTGGTCTGTCTGAAGCCCTGACCTTTGACCTCTGTAGGGACTCCCAGAGGAGTCTGGGATTGACCAGGAGGAGTGTTAAGTATTGACATGTATGTTTTCTGTTTCAATTGAATTTATTAAAGGAGGGGAAATCGACACTATGAGAATTATTCATCATGATTTCCTCATGTTTATCCTTCAAAGATACTTTTCCTCAAACACTTTTTCCACGTTTGTATGAAACTGCTGATGTTTATCTTTCCAAATGCTTTTTGTATTGAAATGGTGTAAATGTGTATTATTTCTTTTTGGTTTGCATTGGTCACTTTTATCGTGACACACTTTGCAATTGCTGTCCTTCAAAGGGCCATTTGCACAACAATGGTTTCAGGATAAAACACAAAACTATTGCAGTGATTGTAGCAACGATTGTACAGTTGCACACACTCCAAATAACAACAACATTTCTCCACATTTAGCCCTAAAACATCACTTTTTTTTTGCAGATTTAGAAAACTAGTCGTGAAATATATTTGTCAAATATAAATAAATTTGTAAACATTGAATGTTTTGTGTAAATGTAAAATGTTATATCTAAATGTTAGATGTTATATAGGCTATAAATACATGTCCTGATTCTAAACATTTGGCTTTTTTTTTTCGAAACATTAGATTTACATTCTAAATATTAAGCTAAGATTTTTTTAAATCTTAAAAAATGAGAATCAGAATACTTTATTGATCCTCTGGGGGAAATTGCTTTTTTAGCATACAGTTACTCCCGGTCAAAATAATGTTAGAAATATAAGAAAGTACAGCATAAGCATAAGTATTTCCCAAAAAATGAAATCGAAGCATAAAAATATAAAAATATAAAATGTAGAATAAAACATTTAGTATGTACAGCCTACTTAAAAAGTGTGGTAAAAGCTAAGAATTCTAAAGATTTAGTCGAGATTTCTAAATATTTAATCAAATATTCATAACTATTTAGATATTTATATAAATCTTGAGCAAAAATTTCAAATATTTCCTAAATTGTCTAAATAGGAAGTCATGATTTCTAAATCTCGAGGCACAATTTCAAAATATTTAGCTTTTATGAAAATTCACACTCCCACCCACTAGAATTATCAAGATAAAAGTTTGAGGAATGCATGAATTAGCGGAAATTATTGGAAGTGCTGCTTTAGCCGCAATGCAGTTTTTTAAATCTTAGCAATTATTTGGAAACCTTTGTTCAAGATTTAGAAATCTTGACTAAAAATATTCAGGCTTAGCTAAATATTAAGAATGAAAACAAAATGTTAAAAAAACGTAATTTTTAGAATCAGGACATTTATATATAACACTTAACATTTAGATAAAACATTTAACATTTATATGTAATATTCAGCAAATGTATTTCACAAATATTTCTCTAAATCTACATAAAAAGTGATGTTTTATGGCTAAATGTGGTGAAAAGTTTTTTTTGTATTGTGTACAAATCTTGAAATGGAAATGTATTTGCTGTATTGCATTTTCACTTCACATTTGCATTCTAATTTGAGTTTTGTCCCAAATACACTTCCATAGATACGAATATTCTATTCTACTCATTCTATTCTCTGGTCTGAATGCACACTCAGTACCCTTTATAAGAGGAATAATGTCATTGTGGCAAAAACTTCGAACAGGTATACAAAATCAGCAGATATAGAATCCATGCACTTTGTCCACAGGGGGCGCTATAATCAACACAGTAAATAGTTAAAACAGCCATAGGTGAGTTCTTCAAAGGTTAGCTGAGAGCTAGCTCAGAAGAAATGCTAGGATGAAGTGTGTGGGAGGGTGTGAGCTTTGTTTTAAAATGAACTCACTGTGAACTCACATACTTTCATTTCCCTCCAGTTTCTCTTCATTTTCATTTTCACTTACAGACTAATAAAGCCCCAGAATAGAGAGAATTCTTCACTGAAGATGAAAGATCTGAGTCCTTCCAGACTCCTTCTCATGTCAATTCACTCCCACTCGTGACATTCCTCTGACTCCATATTGAATTAAGCTTCATGTGAGCAAAATAACATTTTGACCAGATAAATTAAGATGTTAGATTGTAGAATATTTTCTTCAAATTTCAAACTATTCATCCAAGACAGTTTCAATTCAATCTTATTTTTAGCTGCAGTCTGTTTAGATTGCTACATTTAGATGCTGCGAGTTGGCAAATTTCCACTCTTCTCCTCCACACACACCTTTTTGTTTCCCCCCATGACAGGAGAGTGTGTGATATGGGAGCATCCTGGTGAAAGAGGAAACACAAATCAGCGTGCTGCTGGAACCTGGTGCTCATTGTCAAATCAGGCTCCTCTAACTTAAAGGTCATGTCGTCAAATAAAGCCTCCTGGAGCAGATAGCAGTGAAAGAAGTAAGAGCTGAGGAACAAAGAGCAGAGCTGTTTCCCCTTTTTCTCCTCCCTGTCTCCTTCACTCTTTATCTGTTAATGAAGCACAATCCTCTCAAGAGCACCAGCGCTGGGATTTGTCAAGTTATCACAAGCTTGGTTCGTGTGCTCGGCTCAACACTGTTACTCTTTAATAAAACAGCTCTCATGTGTCAGCTCCACTGCCCATCTGTCTGAATTATAAGCCCCTTGATTTTTTTTTCTTCTCTCATTTGTTTATGTTTCTCTGCTTTAAATCACTTAGAGTCTTTCTTTTGGACCAAACCTTGCTGTTTGACTTTTCCTCTCCCTCTGTTCTCGTTTTGCTCTCTCTCTGCTGCAGCTCCTTCTGCTGAGGATCAGAGTGAACGGCCAGGATCCAACTATCAGGTTGAATTTAATTCTCTATGAATGAGTTTCGTGCACCCCCCCCCCTGAAAACACACCTGCAGAAGAACACTCAGTGTGGGACTCCACATAAAAATGATGCATAATACTTACAGCTAATAGTGTTAACCACGGCTTGGGAGGTGTCTTATCACACAAA
Organism: Thalassoma bifasciatum; assembly: GCA_008086565.1. Classification (NCBI taxonomy): domain Eukaryota; kingdom Metazoa; phylum Chordata; class Actinopteri; order Labriformes; family Labridae; genus Thalassoma; species Thalassoma bifasciatum. The sequence continues at coordinate 63,813 of RPOG01000849.1, forward strand.
TGTGATTTTCATGTGCTCATTTCCATAAAAATAAAACACTTTGCCATTGCTCCTCATGAATTGGATTGGAGCTGAAACAGTGTCATTTCCAACAAATATTAAAAGATGCAAAATTGCGTAATTGTGTTGCCTGTGTAACAGTAGCTTTGGCCCGAGATGATAATATTACAGACATTACAATCCACCTCAGGTCTCCCCTCACCCACCTCTCATTGCAATACAGTATGCTAATGATGCTACGCTAACAGCACAATAAAAAGTAATGATGATTACCGAGGCGATGGGGGTGGTAACAATAACAAACGCTGGGATACATCGTGAATTATAAACATCCTCCCGCTGTAATTTCATAGTTAATTCAGATTTTTTATTCAGGGCTGGGAAATTGGCTCTCTGTATTCATTGCTGTGTTGATTGTGTTTGTGTGTGACTGCAAATAAGCATATATATGCTGTGTGACATGTTATATTTACCATATTCTTTTATTGCTACATGCATGACTTCATCTGTTAATTCCCTGTGAGGAATATGTCACCTGTGTGTCCGAGTGCTGAGTGTATCGGGTAGAATCAGCCAGTTTAAAGCACATCAGGGTGATCTTGTGGATTACAACCTCAATTTCACTGAAGTTATGACATTGTATGAAACGTAGATAAAAACAGAATACAGTGATTTGCAAATCCTGTTTAACCTATATTCAATTGAAAACACCACAAAGACAAGATATTTAATTTTCTCACTGAAAGTCTTTATCATGTGGAAATGCTGAGCATCAGCATTTACTGGAAGGAAATGCAGGGGGCCCTCTAGTTGTTGTTTTTTTTGCTAGTATTCACACATTTTGAATTTGAAGCCTGCAACACGTTCCTCAAAAGGTGAGACAGAGGAAACATATGACTGAAAGTAGATAAATGCTGAAAAACACCAGACCAATAAAGTGAACCACATCAGTCCTGGTTTGAAGTCTTAACACTGGTCGCCTCTAAGTCAGAGGATGATTTTACTTAGATACTTCTGCTGCTTTATAAAGCCATGAGTGGTTAAGGGTCAAATTATACCTGTGATTGTCTAATCCATTATAAACCACCGAGACCACAAAGGTCATGTGGATCAGGTCAGACTCAGTCCTCAGAGTCAGAACCAAACATGGAGACACAGAGTTCAGTTTTTATGCTCCTAATAGCTCAACAAAGTCCAAGAAAACACCAGGTCTGCTCAAACTCTTAGCTCCTTTTACAGCTGCTTTTTATTAGAATATTTAAAAATCATTTTAACATCCAGTTTGTTGTGCAATTTTCAGTCTCATTTTCTAAATTCTGTTTGAATATATTTTAACCTTTTTAGCCATCATATTTATTTGCTTGATCCGAAATGTTTTCCTTTAATTGATTTATGTTACTGTGTTTCGCTGACCTTTTTTTTAACAGTTATTTGTGTCTATGTGAAGCACTTTGAATTGCTTTGTTGCTAGAATGCACTACATCAGTGGTTCCCAACATCTTCCAGCTCAGGGCCTAACTTTAAGTCTCAAAACTTTTTTGCAGCCCACCTCCGATCCCCATAAATACAGGAGCCATGTAATGCCTTAATAGACCACTTTTTTATACATAAATATTGAACATTTTTATCCTTCGAGAATGCAACTGAGTTTAAATATTCAATACACTATTCTGTACATTTTAATCTTTACATGTACCCCCAATTATACTGTTTTAAATGATTTGATGGTCCGCTTGCAATACTTTTGTGACCCACCTTGGGGCCCCGGACCACAGGGTGGGTGTCAATGCACGACACAATAAACCGTCAAAAAAAAAAAAGGGGCAAATATTCTAATGAAAATAAGCAAGGGTTAAAAATAGTTGTCATATTTTAGTGCAGTTTTTGTTGTTGTTGTTTCTAAGTTATTGTTTATTTCTTGTGTTTTTTGGTCCTTTTATTATTTCCAATGGTTGAAGGAACATTTAACATTACTTTAGAACACCAAAAAATTTAATGGCAGATTTCAGGGTTCCATTTAGTAAATGAAAAATGTAGAATTGCATGGAATTATATTACGACAGAATTCAACTCATTGAATTAATATTACACCAAAAGTAGTATGGTCTATGAAAAATAAACCTGGAATGGATGACGTTTTTTCTTTCAACCTGATAGAAAAACTGCTCCCACATAATCCAGTTATGGTCTGAAAAAAAGTTGATACTGTATGTAGTTTATGTGTTTTGGAAAACAACCTGTGTTTAAGGTTTGCTGACAAGCTGTTTGCAACCCCAGAACCAAATAGACCAGTCCTGCTCTCATCAGTCTACAAAGTGCTGCACCATATCTTTATAGACCTGTCACTGTGATCTGTGGCAAATCTGAAACCTCTATATTTAGGCAAGGCATAAGTAGAATAAAATCATTCCATAAAACATTAACATTATAAATAATCAGTTATAATCAATTCATTTCTATCCAGCCTTGACCTTTCTGACAGGGATTTTTACCAGCTGGTTGTTGTTGCCTCTGTGTGTGGCTCACCTGCAGGTGGCAGTATATCTCACTGTGTTCATCTTTGGCATGTTTGTGTGCATTTTGACACTTCAAGTGCAAATGTATCTGGGATTTTGCACCGATGCACGTGTTAGAGTGTGTGTGAGAGTGAGTGTGTGCACATGTGTGAGTTATGATAGCATATGCTGCTGCTGTGGCTCCCGTCTCCTCGGCTCCTCTGCGCTGATCTGATGGTTTATGCAGCACACTGCCTGGTTTGTCATGTTGAGTGTTCAGAGAGTCCCAAAGGGTGGCACGCATGACAGCCACCGAGGACTGTCCAATTGACTGATCTGTGCTAGGACACACACACACACACACACACCACCACCTCACAGTTATGTTACTGTTACACACACTCACAGACATGTTTTGTTCTTGCACACATATCAGGCCCAGAGGGTCTGTCACTGTTCCCCAGAGAGGCTGCTGCTGGCTTCGCTTTTATTGCCTGTATTGATCGTGCTGTGGGCCCAGCGCAGGGATCGATGTGTGGATTATAGTGGGGAGTTAACTCCTCAGTGCTGCCTTAGAAACCCCCCCCCAAGTCCTCTGACAACCCCCATGTTCACACCCTGTAACAAAAAGAGGGAGCCATTCATTCACTGAGTGTGTGTCTGTCAGTGTCGATGACAGAGAACAGACATGGAGACAGAGTTATATTCAAATCAGGTTCCTCTTCGCTCTGATAGACTGCCACCCAGATCCCCCCCACGTCCTGGATGTACACCTCCACTGTAACTGACATTTTCCATTTGACAGGGTCTCTCACTCCTTCCTGTTATTTCTATGGTAACCAGTGATGGAGGTCTTACAGTGAGCTGCTTGCTCCCTTCAGGCCGAGGCGAGTGCTGCTCCTAAAAGCTGCCTGGAGAGCACAGGGGATTATTTCACTGCCTTTGTATTCTAATGAATAGCCAGACACAGGCAAAATCTCACTTTGTGTGTAGCATTCATAAAATTTTAAAACGTAACAAGGAGAACAAAAAGCAATCTTTTAATACATTATGCCAGACAGGGAGGAAGCCTCTTTGAAAAGAATATAAACACTTTAGATGAGGCTTTTAAATGACTGAAGTCAAAGAAAAAAAATGGGAAAATGAGATAAAATTTCTCATTTAAAGATCCAAGAAAGATAGATAATATTACAATATCTCTTTTTGCACATTAACAACATTTTTGAAACCATTGGTGTTGGAGTCACTTGTCAACACTGACAAGTGCAAGAAACCCTCTTTTACTTTTATCACTTTCAAACTATCACTTAAGATTTTCAAGCACCTTTGTGGCACAATTTGCGATGTTAACTGCTTCGTTTTGTTGATCTTCTTTAGTTGTACCTGTTGAAGTCTTAGGTATGAGGAGGCAAGCCTTCAAACATGGACTGTACATGGGTAAACTAGTGTCTCCTAACTGCCGAGCCTCTAGTTAGCTTCCTCCATGCTAGAGTAGCTCTCTGACTATACTGCATCTGCTTTTGGAGCATAGAGCTAAGATGCATAGATCTGCATCTACAGTTGTGCTCAAAAGTTTAAATACCCTGGCAGAATTTTTCAGAGAATATGAATGATAACACAAAAACTTTTCTATCACTCATGGTTAGTGGTTGGGTGAAGCCATTTATCAACAAGCAACTGTGTTTACTCTTTTTACACCATAATGACAACAGAGGCTTCCAAAATGACCCTGATCTAAAGTTTACATCCCCTGGTGATTTTGTCCTGATAACATGAACACAAGTTGACACCAATGGGTTTAAAATGTCTACTAAAGGTAACCATCCTCACCTGTGATCTATTAGCTTGTAATCAGTGTGTGTGTATAAAAGCCCAGTGAGTTTCTGAGCTCCCGACAGACACTTGCATCTTTCATCCAGTACTGCACTGACATTTTTGGATTATTGGATGCCCTCCTTAGTACATGCCAAACAGCACAGTGACAAGGCTGAAAACTTCTGGAACAAAATTGTTTGTAGAAATAAGATCGAAATTGAACTTTTTTGGCCACAACCATGAATGTTACAATTGGAGATGATGAAAGTTACACCATTCACTCTATGAAACACAGAGGTGGATCACTGATGTTTTGGGGATGTGTGAGCTACAAAGGCTCAGGAAACTTGGTCTAAACTGATGGAAGGGTGAATGCAGCATGTTATCAGAGAATACTGGATGAAAATTTACACTCTGCAGCCCAGAAGTTGCACATGGGACATACTTGGACATTCCAACATGACAATGATCCAAAACACAAGGCCAAGTTGACCTGCCATTTACTATAGCAGAATAAAGTGAAGGTTCTGGAGTGGCCATCTCAGTCTCCTGACCTCAATATCATTGAGTTACTCCGTGGAGATCTCAAACCTGAAGTTCAATAATTTACAGGAACTGGAGGCTTTTTGCCAAGAAGAATGGGCATTTTTACCATCTGAGAAATTAAAGACCCTAATCCACAACAACCACAAAAGACGTCGAGCTGTTATTGATGTTTAAGGGGGCAATACATGGTATTAAGAACTGGGGTATGTAAACTTTTGATCAGGGTCATTTTGGAAGTCTGTGTTGTCGTTTTAATTTAAAAATTGTGACCACAGTTGTTTGTTAATAAATGTCTTCACCTAACCACCAACCATGAGGGACGGAAAGATTTTTGTGTTATCATTCATATTCTCTGAGAAAAGGCCAAAAATCATAAATTCTGCAAGGGTATGTAAACTTTTCAGTACAACTGTATACAAAGAGCTAAACAAAAAAACAGCAGAAGCTTTAACTGATAGTTAATAGATATTTAAAGACAGATATCCTTCATTTCCTCTCTCTCCTCCCACAGCTCACTTCTTCTTCAACATGTTCTCATACTCATTCCCGTCTCTTCTTTTGTTTCTCCTCATTCTGTCTTCACCTTCCCTCCTCTGCCTCATCTCTCCGTCTCCGCCCCCTCTCTCTTCCTCTCTCTCCCTCTCTCTGAACATGGTGAGAACAGGGTGAGAGTTTACAGGCTCTGCTCCAACAGGGCTCTTGTTGTAGCGCGGCAATTAGGAGCTCGAGAGCTTGTCAAGATTAAAAAATACACACATACACAAAAACACAGACACACACTTTGTGCCCTCAGACCACACATTAAAGGCATTTGTGTGAGAGAGAGAGAGAAAGAGAGAGGGATGGGAGGAGAGGACAGGAGAGGAGGTCTTGGTGAGTGGATGCATTAACAGAAAAACACTCAGGGTCCTTGAGATGAAAAAAAGCGTTTTTAGGTTGCAGAGTGGAGCAGGGGTAATGGAAGATTTAACAGTTCAGGGCTTTTTTTTCTCCTCTCATGTATGCAGACGTGTCATGTTGTCCCCTAATGGCTGTGTTTGTCAGTGTGGATTTCATTTTTCTGTCAGTCTCACAGCGGGAAACATCCCGCCAAGACGCCTCTCTCCCCTTCTCTCTCCCTCTGTGTTCAGCTTGTGACGAGCAGAGAAGTTGTTTAATCAGTGTAAAGAAGGTTTACAGCTCCTGACATGTAAAGAAGGTATGACAGGGAAGACTGCAAATACGGTTGAGTGACGGTCGTGCTTTGTACAGACAGACTGTCACAAAATCTCACAAGCAAGCCTGTTTTTCATCAATAATAAACTCAACACACAGCCCTGGTCCTTTAATCAACACAAAACAAACACAAACTACAAACACTATTATCTATTCATGCATGCAGGTATGTCTACAACAATTTAGCACAGCCTAAAGGACGCTGATAGCTGCACCAAAGCATGAAGTGAGGAGAGCAACTCTGACAGAAAGTGTTTACCACATTAACTTCTCCAGCACAAAGCTTCTGTTGAAGACAAAGACGGATAATTGTTACCCTTAAGTATCTATTATGCTGACGTTAGCTCAGTGCTGGTGCTGCTAACTGAAGCAGCCCTGTAGGTGATGCTAGAAGCTACATGTTCAAAGCAAAAGCTGATATTAATTTTGCATGCTTTGGTTCATCAACTTTACTTTACTTGTTGTTTTTTCCGCTCTTTTTCTCTGAGCCCGGCCCTTCTTAGTCTTTTGAGGCCCCAAATGTTTTTATCGATCCACCCGACAGCCTTTACTCCTCCCCCCTCCCAAACTTTTTTTTTTGCCTCCAAAGATGTAGTCATGGGAGAATGCTTGGCTGTTCATTGCAGGGTAATGTGATGAGTTTTCATGTTGTGGAGTTTTCACAGGAAAAAAGACTTCATTTCCCATAAGCGCCAACACTGTCTATGGTGAAGATGTAACTCTTTCCAAATGAAAAATGAAGATAACTTAATTGTTAACTTTTATATACACACAAAACACAAACTTCAAAATCTTCTTCTCACAGAGAGACAAGTCATACAGATGATGAAACATTATCAAGACACAGGTGAAGCTGGTGGAGACAGGTGTGCAATTAAAGAGGCCGTAAAATTAAAAACAGGAAGTCAAAAAAAATACAAACAGAGGTGAAAAATAAAATAAAATAGAATAGAATAGAGGTACTTTATTGATCCAAACTGGTAAATTGTGGTGTTGCACAGTAGAGAATTTAGGTGGAACCCGGTAGCACAAATGCATTAAACTTTTTTTTTTCTTTCTCGAAGGTCTAATTTTTTTTTGACTCTCTTTACCAAAGTTTCTTTTATGCCCGATAAAAACTACATACAGATGGCTGACGTCAATCATCATAAAAGGGAACTTATAACTTGGTTTTTAACGTCTAATAACTAATAAAAAACCAACTCTTTAAAAGAAAAAAAGAAAAACCAGGAAACAGGGATTTTGACCTATGCAGCAGCCAGCCACCGGGGGGAGCAGTGTTTGTGGAGACGTCAGTTAGAACTGACTGTCATGGCGTCCACTGATTATATAGAAGATATGTCTATATAAATATACAATAGAAGATGCTGATAACTGTCATCATCCTATTCCACAACTACCAAACCAAAGGAAAATGCTTCAAGGTGCATACATGAAAAGTTCTTTTTATCCAGTGGTGGTGAAGTGATATCATTCATTATCATATTATTTACATCAACACATCAGAATCCACAGGATCAACAGCTGGATAGCTCTATGCCCACTTTTCAGATTGCTGTTTCTGCACAGGAAAACAAACACACTCACCACCACATGCACAAATAGATCCACAAATAACCCCTCAATGACATCAAATCTGCCAATGAGGAGGGTTTTTCACTTTTCCCAGCAACTCTTTGGTACTTTCCAGTAGTCCTCTACCCAAACCTGTCCCACGGGCTGCTTTTCTTCTTACATAAACGACAGGTCAAAATATGAACTAAACATTCCAATGCAAAATTACACATAATCCTATTGACTAGAACCATGAACTACTGTTCTTTGATGCCAACATTAACAATTAATCAAGTATGGTTATTTCCAAAAGCATGTTTGACACTGATACTCTTACTCACAGGAGCTTATGAGGAACCCCCCCTTAAGTCAAAGGACCTGGAAAGTTTAGTTACATGTGTGTTAAGAGCAATAACTGGTTACACCACTGTTAAAATGACTATTTTCCAGATTCTGTACCATTCACTGTTAAAATGGTGGAGACTTGAAACACAAGAAAAAGCCTTACATGCCTTTTTTACAGGGTTTACAGTCTGAAGCATCTTCTCTTTATGCACTTCTGAAAATGTCTACATTTTTTAAGAAGCCCCGCCCACAAAATGATGCAGAGTTTTTCATTCAAACAAAAAATATGTTATTGGAGAGAAGTTTATTCCAGAAAAGTAGGTTATCAATCGACTCAAAGCAAACCAATGTCACACACTGGTCCTTATTAGAGATGGGTATCGAGGACCGGTTCCTGTCAAGAATCAATAAGAAATGGTTTAATCTATACATATTGATAGCCCTTTTGCTTAACGATTTCTATAATCAATTCTTCTCCACGGCTGGAGATAGTTTGTAAACTTCACATATGTTCAGAAATGTAGGATCCAGTGACTTTCATATTTATTTACTTGAAACTTAATAAATTGTAGACAAAACCTGTAAAGCTACCTTTTGTGGTCAGAAAAGTTGAATTGACAAGGGGATCAATAAAGAATAGGATTGATAAGCGTGATTGATAATGGTACGAGTATTGATAAAATCTACTTCACAGGAGGAACGTACAGAGAGAGGAGAAACAACAGCACACACACACACACACACAGTGAACAGGGCATACCCTTTCAGAAGTGTTTCATCTGCAAAATATACAAAAGCCGGTGACCAGGCAGCATATTCAGATTAGACATGTCAAGTGCTTTACAGTCCGCCCTAAAAATCCCCATAATTTTCAGACACGGCACTCCTGTCAGTTACAGAATCACTGCGACAGGTTGGTCGAGCTGCTGGTCAGTCCTCTGTCCTGTTACTACTGGACCTGTCTGCTGCCTTTGACACTCTCTGAACTCAGTTGTGGTTCAAGTTCTGTCTCACAGGTAGATCTTTCAGTGTCCTGGAGAGGAGATGCGTGAATTAATGCAATCAGAATCAGAATCACTTCTACTGCCAAGCATCTATACAAAGAACCTGACGCTAGTTTTAATTGTCAACTGTCAACTATCAACAAGAGTCCCACAGGGGTCAGTGCTTAGTCCCCTACTCTTCTCCTCAAGCCTGATCGATTTGCAGAAATTATCTAATTGCAGTTATTTTTCCCTATATTGTGATTTATTTTGCAAGAATCTTTAGGACTCTGAAATTTTTTGCTGCTTCCTGACCATTTTCCAAGTTTTCTCCCAATTTTCACCCCTCCTCATCCATTTTTGCCACCTGAACCTTATTTTAATAGCTACTTCTTGCTGTTTTTGTTGTTTCTCACCACTTAGATTGTTGCTCTTGCAAAGGTAGTTTTGAACAATTTGGCTTTTTGGTTTAAGCAGGTTTGAGTAACACTGGTGTGGAGCAGAAAACATCTACTGCAAAAAAATGCTACCATTGCTAATAATTTCCCAGCCCGTCTCCTCATGCACCTCCTTGCATTAGTGTTGTGACGTTCACGAACGAACCGGTTCTTTTGAACACGAGCTCGTTAACATGAATGATGGGAACCAAGTCGCAGCTGGGACCCATTCTTATCCTCCCCACCCCCCACCCCCCCAAAAAATCCACACACATTAACGAGGTAATAATCAATATTTCAGAATATTTCAAACTCATATGTGGGATATCTAAATTCATTCCTCTCAGTGATTGTTTCCAAGATAAAATGAGTTAAGGCCAGGCTGACTTCTTAAAACTTAAAAAATAAAAATGAGCCAAATGAGCCAGTTTTTTGAACAGCTCTTCGAAAGGAACGGCTCAGCAAGATCCGGCTCCTCTCAGAGAGCCATAAATCCCATCTCCACCTTTAATATCCCTTATGCATCTCTGGTGGGTGGGACTAAGACGCAAGTGAACAAGGCAATTGGAGGAAGGAAGGATGAAACTTTGGGCAATTGAGACTCACCCCAGGCACTCTGCCTGTGAAAGACGCCTGGTGCTCCCAGCCCAGCGTGACTCTAAATCTCTATCCAGACTCTTCTCCTTTGTTGTTCCCAAATGGTGGAATGAATTACCCAACTTCATACAATCCACAGAGTCCCTTTCTACTTTAGAGATATCTGGAGACTCAACAGTTCAGAGAACACATAGAAACTTAATCTGACCCCACTGTTCTTTTTGTCCTCAGGGGTAAAATGAACCCGAAGGTCTAAGACGCAGCTCTGAAGGTTTTAATGTTTTTTTTTTCACCAGTCTTTAATCTTGCTTGTGTTAAACATCACTTCAGACAAAAGCATTTGCTAAATAAAAGTGTAGAATTGAAGCACAGGTACTTTTTGGAGTGATAAGTTTCCTGTGACTCTATTTAGAACAAAATAAATACATCTGATGGTTCTGATCTAAACATGCTGTCACATGAACTTAACACAGCCCATTTTCATGTTTCTCTTCCTAAACTGAGCGTTGAGTCAGGACACAGATCTATGATCAGCTGTGCTGCAGCTGCACCCGCAGATTTTAATGTCTCTTTTAATTTTGCCAATTTGGAGATTTCTGTGCTGCCAGGATGGATCTTTAGTAGTTTTTAATTGAGTTTTTTTTTTTTATTGCAGCTCAACACAGCAGCAGCTGATTTCCTTGATTAATCTAACCCATGGGAGCTGAGAATGCCTTTGTAGTATCAGTGCAGCCCTTCTGGAGCATTTTATGACACAGATTTAATATGTAAGTACGGGGGAAAGAGGAAAGGTAGAAACATGACACAAGGAGAGATAAGAGAGAACAGGGGTTTCACTCGGGAGGGGAGAGAGAAACCTCACAGAGCTGATAAAAGAAGGAGACTTTAACTTAACCCCCAGCTGCCTCTCAGCCTTACATCTCAACTTCTCCTGCTGATACGATCACAGACAGAGGGACAGATTAGCTCCTAAAAAGAAATCAAGACCCCTCCCTTTGACCGTGTGTTCACTGTCACTGAGTCTCTGTGTGTTGTCCAAATCCTCCTGCTGCTTCCACATGCGGCGCTCCCAGGGGGAGATAAGTGTATTACAAGATGTTTGATTTAAAAGCCTGCTGACCAGAGGAGAAAATGCCCTCAAAGCTGATTCCATATAATGCTCACACTCTTATCTGCTGCTGTGCTGCTCATGGAGAGTTTCAAAGGGAACCCACTTTGTAAAGACAGAAAAACACAAATGATTAAAAAATACATTCACATCTCAAGTCAGCTGTAACATTGAAAAATGTGTGAGCATCAAGAGTGTGTGAAACTCTGATAAAAGAGCTAAAGAAGGATGGAGACGCTAAGGCTGCTCTGTCTCTGCCTCTTCAAGAAATAAACGCGTCATCTCAAGGGGTTATCCTGTAACAAATTCATTTGAATGGTCAATGTAGTTTTCTTCTAAATACTTTTGATGGACAGAAACAAGGTGCCTGCAAATCAAAGCACAGCGTGCAGAATTCTCAAATCTTAACACATTTGTTCAACTAAATTCTTGCAAAAATTAAATCTTGTTTTTGTTTAAAAGCCACTGATGAGTCCAGAATTACTTTTCAATATCTGGAAACCAGATGTATATCTATTAGGTGAATGAGATCTAAAGTAAGTGTTTGGAGGTTTTTCTGACTAAAAAGAAGATGGACTGATGTCCCAGTCTCTGCAGGTGTTTGACACATGAGGCAATGGAAAAAAGAACCAGACATTTTAAGTTAAATTACACTTAAATTGAGTGAAATTGAATTAAATGACTTCAATAGGTACAGTTCAACTGAAAATTCATGATTGAATTATTATCACTTTAATGAAGCTGAAGAGTAGCAGATCAGTTTCTTGATAGAAAATCCGGGTCCTGCCAGTCTGAGACCAGCATTTATGTTTGTTTCCTATGTTTTTGTATTATATAATACATGACAAGACAGGACAAGACAGGACAAGACAAGACAAGACGAGATGAGACATACTTTATTCATACCACAAGGAGAAATTCACAGTCACAGCAGCAATGCAATGCTGCTGCTACACGCTGTCATTGATGGCGCTTGGAACAGTAGAAGTATAAATGAATTAGTTAATTAGAAAAGTTCATCAGAGACAACAGCTTGTCCATAATTCTGTAGTCTGTAGCCACTAACTCCACAGGGTCTAGGTTTGACCAGGACTTCCCCACCAGTTGTAGTAATGACTTCACATTAGCATACAGCAGATCAAGTGTTGTAGTCTCTCAGGTCGGACAGTAAACAAACTGTGTAAATCCAGTCAGGTGGGAGGGTGACATGATTGAAGTCTCCTGAGATTATTATGAGTGCTTCAGGATGTCGAGTTTGTATCCTGACAACAGATTCATGGATGACATCACATGAAACTTCAGCTGTTGCTTTGGGTGGAATGTACAGTACACAAGGATTGTTATAATATGACTGAATCTTTGTGGCAGGTAATATGATGTCAAACAAACTACCAACAGTTCGGTGTCTGGACAACACATCTTCTCTTTGACAGTAACATGAGCAGGTTTACATCATCATCTGATTTACAAACTAAGCCAGTCCCCCACCTTTTATCTTACCATAGCCTTAGCATCTCTCTCTGCAGGTATCAGAGTGAAAGCAGGTAGATCCACACAGGAGTCAGAGATGTTCTGATTCAACCAGGTTTCAGTAAAGCACATGAGGCTGCACTCATGGTTACACTTTCTGAGTCTTCACCAATGTCTCCATTTCATCACTTTTCTTTGGCGGAGAGTTGACATTTCCCCTGATTACTGATGTAAGAAAGAGCTTATATCTCCATCTCCTTACCTTCACCTTTGCACCAGCACGGCATCCACGGAAACGTTTCTTTAGCTTAGTTGGAATAGAGTGATATGCTCCAGATTTGCTCTATTGTAGTGGAAGGAGCTCCTCTATTGAATGAACTCTTCTTCCACTGACACTTCCATCAGTGTTTGACAGAAAATCCAGTAGTAAGCAAAAAAAAAAAAAGAGATAAAACAGAGTAATTAGGATAAATTTGTATAAGGTTAAGTATTACACACAAATAAATAGGCCTGTGTGCAAAGGATCTGGGGTTTTACTTGGAATCTATTTTGTCGTTGACATGTGCTATGGTGGGACTGTTGTATATTTAAAGCGTAAGCATAACTCAGTTGTCAAATGTCTTCACCAGCCTCGCTGAAACACGCTTTGCATCTGTTTAATCCTTTGCACTCTGCATTGTCTTTGTATCTAAACCAAGTTGGTTTGCAGCTCGAACAACCGGATATTCTTTCTCCTGTCTCTGCTTCCCTCTCTCTCTCTCTCTCTCTCTCTCTCTCTCTCTCTGTCTCTGGGGAGCAGGCTGAGGGCATTATGTGCTGCTATGAATGATTCATCGCCCTCTGTGGCGTGTATGTGCTTGGACTAGAAAACAAGGAAGAGAGGGTGAGAGAGGCTGGATTGTGGCAGCGGTGGAAGACGAGGTGACAGGACGGAAGGTGAAGGAACATGAGGACAAGGATGTGGAGGAATCATCATATCCAAATCCAAACAATTGCAATTTTCTAATGATTTATTCTTATCTAATAAGTTCTGAAGTGAGTAGCCTTGAGACTAAATCCAGCAGCACACACTCACACACACACACACATGCACTGACCATTGGGTTATTTCATTAACATTGTGTTTATCTTTATGTTTGCCTTGAGGACGGTTTCTACCTCCACTGACAGAAGATCTTCAAAATTAATGTTCTCATTACCACTTAGGAGTGCACAGTCCTCAGGGTGCTAATTGTAATTCATCATCCTTAGAAAATCTCACCTTATTATCCCATTAATCTAAATACATCTCAGAGTTGTTTTTCTCTTTGTTTCATCCACTCCATCTCTGCTTTTACACTCTTTTTTTAATCAATAAAAGGACTAATTCTCCTAAAACACTCTCTCCCCACGCTCCCTTAACCTCTCATGAATTCATAAGCACTCAAAGAAAAGACCCCACACTCGCTCGGAGATCTGAGACACAGAGAGCTCTGAAACAACATTATCTCTCCTTATTTAACTTCCCACGACCTGGAATAGATTATCCGCCGGATGATTAAGACCTGCTGAATAATTAAGTGGACAATAACGCTAATCCATGAATAATATATCTGTTTATGATGGCGAGGCGGAGATAGCGCTGGCTGCAGTGCTGACAGGATGATTGATGCTGTGGCCCACATCAGATCTCTCCAGTGAGGGGAAGCTGCAGACAGCCACGCTGCCCACTTTCATTAGGCCACCGTTGGCTCCGGAGCGTAATGACATACTTATGTATAATTTACAGGCTCTTCCCGAGGCAGAGGTGGCATACATGATGGAACAGATCAAATGGCTTCTTTGGCACAAGGCATCAGGAGATTTGCTTTTTAATCTTGCAGTGTGCTTTCAAAGAAATGACTGATCAATTCCTCACCATGTTACATTTTTGTTATAGTCATTTCTTCTCTTTGCCTGCCACTAGATGTGTGTCTAGTAAAGCACTGGTATTACCAGGAGGGCACTGAGAGTCAGTAACAGTTGGGGCTGCTTAGAAAACGTCTGTGCCTACATGGTAGCTCTGCTGTAGACTCCCATTCAGAGGAAACCTGGAATGTATAACACTGTAATTTAGCTCCTGAAACATTGGTCACGTTATCTTAACCCCATGGTGCATAGTGGTCACTACAGTGGACACCTATTTAAAAGATATTTACTCCAAAATGCAATGGTTCATGCGGTGGAAATTCATATTAGCCTGTGTCAGGATATTTTTATTCTTCATAGGGTCAGAAAAAATGTTTTTAAATTTTTTTCCAAATTTTTTTTTTTTTTTTTAAAGTTAGAGACAAACATTTGAGGGTGGAAAAGCTTATAAACTATACATTATTTAGCGTTAAAATTGATGGAAGAGAGTTCAAATGTTTTGCAAAGCATTAAAAAAGAGATTATTCATGAAATTACCAAGAAAAAGAAATAAGAAGTCAAACAAAAAATTTTTTAAAAAAAGGTCACATTTACATTAAGTTCACACTGTTTTTTGTTGAATGCTTGGTTACAAATAATAAATAAAAAAAAAAAAAAACTTTTTTAATGCCTTAAGACAAATAAAAACACTCAAGGGAAAAATTCTGACACTGACTTTATTAATTCATGATTTAGAGGGTTATTGCTTTGTTTTTTCAAAAGAATATAAAGAAAAGTTATTTATGTCATATACTATAGTTAATGAATTTTATCGGAGTGAATTGAATTCTATATCTGGAAATGAGCGACTTAAAAAATATACATTTTTTTTGCTCTTTAAAGCAGTGTTTTCATTGGTAGTCATTTTTTAAAATCAACTTTTCTTATTAACACTGCCCTGTGTTTCTAACGGTCAAATATTCCCAATTAACGCAATTTCCAGTTTATAGCTGAGGTTCACTATCAGGGGGCTGTTGCAGCTCTTTGGCTGTTTTCCAAACCACCTACAACATACTTCTCCTGAATTTAGTGTGCAATGAACACTACATGCTGCCTACTGCTTTACATGTAGTACGAAGTATGACTGTTCTGTTGGGTCTGTTTTGTAGTATATTACTCTAGTTTTCTGTTTCAGAAAGTGGAGCAGATTGGATTTTCTTTTCTATTTTTAAATGTGTATATTTTGATGCAATTAATGCAACGAGGAACTTCTAATTTCTTCAACAACCATAGAGAAAGACTGTGGTGGTGGAAAAGATGTTAGTCTGAGTAAGAAGAGTCAAATCATTGGCATTAAGCAGAGAAACATCCAAGAAGATTGATGCAGAAACTATCAAAATTGGTGAAAAATCATCTTGGGCACATCAGGGTGAAAAGAGAAGCAGGTGAAGTGATGCACCCATCATGCTGAGTGCCTACTGTACAAGCCTGTGGGGGCAGTGCTATGATCTGGGGTTGCTGCAGGTGCTCAGGTCGAGGTTCAGCAACATTATATCCTCAAAGAATGAGGTCAGCTGACTACCTGAATATACTGAATGAGCAGATTATTCCATCAATGGAGTTATTTCTTCCCTAATGGCACGGGCAAGATGACACTCAGGCTCAAATAGTGAAAGAGTGGTTCAGGGAGCATGAGACATCTTTTTCACACATGGATTGTCCACCACTGAGTCCAGACCTTAACCCCATTGAGAATCTTTGGGATGTTCTGGAGAAGACTTTGTGCAGTGGTCAGACTCTATCATCATCAATACAAGATCTTGGTGAAAAATTAATGCAACACTGGATGGAAATAAATCTTGTGACATTGCAGAAGCTTATGGAAACAATGCCACAGTGTATGCGTGCTGGTGGTTTAACAAAATATTCGTGTGTGACCTTTTTTTGGTTGTTAATTTTTTTTTTTTCTGGCAGTGTGTATGCAGTCTCACAGATCCCCAGCAACATGTGGACTTGGCTTGAGACAAGGGTTGACACAAGTTAACTTCTGTTAGTGTTAGGAGAAAAAAAGAGTTTTTGACCTGATATTAAATTTTACAGCAGCCCTTTACAAAATAATTTCACATTAAGACAAGTTAGATATAACAGCGCTCAAGTCTGAAAGAAGATGTTTAACCCTTTGATGCATGAATTATGGAAGTCAGTGTCAGGATTTTTCCCTTGGGTGCTTTTATTTGTCTTAAGGCATGAAAAAAAAGTTTTGTTTTTTCAAATATTTGTAACTGAGCGTTCAACATAAAACAGTGTGAACTTAATGTAAATATGACTTTTTGTTTTTTTGTTCGACTTCTTTTTGGCAATTTCATGAATAATCTTTATTAAACATTTAAACTCTCTTTCATCCATTTTCACACTGGATAATTTATAGTTTATAAGCTTTTTCACCTTCAAGTATTCGTCTATAACTTTTTAAAAGTATATATATGTTTGGGAAAAAAAATTGAAAACATTTTTTCAGGCCCCAAGAAGAATAAAAAAATCCTGACACAGGCTAATATGAATTTCCACCACATGAACCATTGAATTTAGGAGTAAGTAAATAACTTTTAAATAGGTGTCCACTGTAGTGACCACTATGCACCACAGGGTTAAACTCCATAAATCATGTCCACAATGCACCTTGGTAACGGACACAGAAATGTGATGTAGGTGTTTGTAACCTCTTTATTGTCAGGTTGACATATAGAGCTGATTTATTTGGACATAAAAGTAATACACAGGACAGAATTACCTGTTTCACCTGCCTTGTGCATTTAATACTTCGACTCCTGTTCATGTATGAATGAACACATTTAACACTAATACGAGCATCCTCCAGACTGCATGCTTCAAAAACAATTCGCTATCCCCTCCTTTATTCCTCCCTCTCCTCCTCTCGTCCATCCCAGAGCTGCAGAGCACCAGGCTGCTCTGATTGTGTGTGTGATGTTAGAGCTGCGGCCAAGCTGCGGTGAAATATGCCCGAGCAGTTACCTCACTGTGGCTGCTGGGGGAAACGATGCGGCTCGGCTGCATTTTGCCCCACTGCTGCTGACCTCTGAGGTCACTCACAGGAAGGAGACATTCATCACTGTGACACATGAACGCTGAGGGGGGAGGAGGGGGGGAGGAGAATGGTGTGTATGTGTGCTGCAACTATTGCCATTACAGTATTAGTCCCCCAATAATCCCTGAGCTCACGCTTGTATTAAAGCTTAGTGTGAGATATGCAGTGTGTACATCATTATTACCTTACAGAGCTTAAACAGATTTGCTCCCTCATGACAGTGAGTTTCATTTAAATGAGTTTATGATATGATGGCTTACAAACACATACGCCACATATTCCCTCTCTGTCGCTCTCTCTCTGTATGATCCATCTCTCTCTCTCTCTGTTTGCCTCCTGCGTTCTGTGCATATAATCATGAGTGGCGGGCAAATATCGACCACAGCCATTGTTGGCCCAAGTGTCTATCTGCTCTGTAAAAAAGACTCATTATGTTACAGCAGATTGATATCCCTGCCCCCAAGGACTTTAATCTCTTCACAAATGAAAAAAGAAAATCACTGCTGTTGTTGGAGATGGGGACATTTCATCATTACAGCACATTTGATACTTTTCACCTCCCACCTAAAACAGCCCAGTGACCTTGACAGGTGCTGTCAGGAATGGGATGTGTCTGTTTTCAAAGAGGACAGACAAGGTTTCAGCATGTCAATCTGTCTTTTTTCCCTCTTGATGTCTACTGCCTTGAACTAAGATGGATGAGCTTCATAACTTTGTGTGGTTCTAATGTTCAAACAGAAGAGCAGCAGGTGTAATGCTGGTCATGAAATGAGGGGCAGTAAGGTCGAGAAAGGAACAGGGGATTAGAGCATCTTAGAAAAGCAGCATTTGGGAAGAAAATCAATGTGTACCTGGGGTTTAATTGTTTAGCTGAATCCATAAAGCTCACGATTGCAATGCAATTATCTTTATGCTTGTCATAAATCTCATTAGCGCGGCGCACTGACACAACAAGGTCTATATGGGGGCTAATGCCCACCCACACAGCTCACATCTGATTAGCTGAGAAGCATCATCACTTAGGACGCTTTTTATTAGAATCTCTGAGGTGAATTATGAAGATTTATCATTGAATATATCATGGAATCTTGTCTTATAAGTGTAACAACACTAGAGACTGCTAAATCAATAATGCAATGTGTTGTATTCACTTTAATGTGTTTTGAATGTAAATGCACTTTTATACATAACTGCAATAACAACATACAGTACAAACATCTAATTTTTCACTCAAGACTAGTGCTTGAAGTGGGCTTGCAAACTTTTACACAAAGTACCATTACTGTTAGAATTAACCCCTTGTTGTGACAAGACTTTCTACCAGGTATTCAGTTACTCTGCCCCCACTACTCAGGACTCCCTCCAATCTGAGCTGGAACTTTCAGAACGAGTTTCATAGGAAGCTTTCCACTCTTTCTTAAGAAACCGACAATGGAATTACATCAAATAGTGCCTGTGTTCTTAAACTGTTACTGTCAAAATAAATCCTGCACTTTATTTATCAAATTGCTTTTATTTCATAATTTTAAATTTTGTTGTTTTTGTTTGCTGTTGTCTTTGTTTAACATGATGCTGCTGCCTCTAGGCCAGGTCACCTTTTGTTAAAGAGGTCTTGACCTCAATGGATCTTTTACCTGGTAAAATAAATAAAAATAAATAAACCAGCAGCCACTTTCTCCTGCAATCTCCACGTAATAATACTTACTAAGCTACCGCAACCTCAACCACTATTAAGTCTTTATATAGCCTTATGGACAACTTAAAAGAAGCATGGTGATGTAGTAGGGTGTCAAGGTTTTCACAGGTAACATGGCAGGATGATCCAGGTGCAGATTTCAAACTCAAAAATATTTATTAAACAAAAGGCAGAATACCAAAGCTCTGAATGAATATAAAAAAAATTGACTTACATCCTCATGTACGTGAAAAATATGAGATTTAAAAGTTGCTATTTCTTTTGAGATAAGAAAGTGCAAATATTGAGATAAAAGGTCATGGGTATGGGATAAAAAGTTGAGTTTTTGATATAAAAATCAGGACTTTGGGATAAAAAGTCACCATTTTTAAGATAAAAAGCCAAAATTATGAGTAAACATTTTTTTTCGGGGGGGGGGTAGAAATGATGAGATAACGGTCAATTTTTTTTTTTTTTAACTCTCTAATACGGAGCCCCCTTTTTGTTTGACTTCTTTTCTTTTTGGTAATTTCATGAATAATTTTTTTAATGCTTTGCGAAACATTTTAACTCTCTCTCATCCATTTTAACACTGAATGATTTATAGTTCTTATGTTGTTTTACCCTCAGATGTTTTTCTATAATTTTTGAAATATATATGTATATTTAGAAAAATATTGTAAACATTTTTTCCAGGCTCTAAGAAGAGTAAACATATCCTGACACAGGCTAATGTGAATTTCCACCACATGAACCATTGAATTTAGGAGTAAATAACTTTTAAACAGATGTCCACTGTAGTGACCACTTTGCACCACAGGGTTAATGTTTTTAAACATTTTTATGTTTTTAACTGGCGGAATGGACTTCTTTACATTTTCATGTATACATTATAGAAAATGTTCACTTCAGGCAGACAAGTAGTGTTTCAAATTGTACAGGTTCAGAAGCTACTATGTCATCTTTGAGTACGTTTGGGTATCAGAGGGTCCTCTTTTTGTGTTTTTAGAATATACACCTTTGTATATTGATGCCTTAGGCTGCTGTTACAATAATAAGTAAGATGGTACAGGTTGTTTACCCTTATGTAGCCCATGAGTTTATTAATTGACTGTCTAACTACTCTCAGCAGAGCTCCCAGGTCTGCTCCCTCTCTTCATCATCATGTGCTTCTTTAGGACATTTTCCTCATTGCTGGTTTGAAGTGGTAACAAACTGACCTTTGAGCTTTACCTGAGGCCAGATGGGTCGGACAGGTCAGCTGACCAGGGTCACTGTTGGATTTCTTTAGACTCACTCACGTTGACCTGCATGGTGCACCGATCAATGCTGTAAATGTTAACGCCAAGGGGAGTGGGGTTTTGGGGAGAGTGAACAATACTGGAGGGGTTAGGTTCATCAAAACTTGATTTAAGTCTCCTCAGAAGCCCAAACTGATGAAACTAAAAGCAACAACTGCAAATACTGAACTTTATCTTACCAGTTACACTGTACAAAAATAAAAATATTTATAGCCGAGCATGATTTGTACAACAACAACATAGTTGATATCTGCTGGCATTTTTGTTTGGCAGTATTGGGGTTTGGCTTGTTGGATAATCTGGGGATCATTTCTCTGCCTTAAAGCCTAATTGTTTGTATCAGATTCAATTTTTTTGGTGCATGTTTGATAAAATGGATGTGTAAAAGAAATTTACATTTACATTTTTTACTCTGCTCTGACTGTTGTCCCTTTTTTTTCCTTCTCTTTTTCACAATTAAAATCAGCAAATTCAATCAAAATGTATAAATTATTACAGTAGAAAAGGCATAAAAAACACAAACCCTAGAAGGGATCTGCCTGTGCCTGTGACACTGTGCATTTATCACCAGGATGCACAATTAGTGCCTCCCATCTCCTCAACACGCACACTTCTCTGCTCACACTCCATCATCTCGAACAGTTGTGAATCTGAATAATTGTGTTTTGCCACCATCATTGTAATGCGTATATCTGCCATTATCCATATGCTGGTGACACAAAGATCCATATGCTCCATAGTCTCCTGAGTACAGATGGTTGTGTAATTGTGAGCATACTGTGGTAATCGTCCTGCTTCGCTATCAGAACCACTCTTATCCTTTATATGTGTTCACCCGTTGATGTTTCCAGATTCATTTACACATCAGATGCCACTGGAATCTTGCATGGCGTGGAGCTTGTGCTAATAAGATACAAACAGAAGGGTTTAACCAGATCATCAGTGAGAGGTGACATATTATCCTGGCAAGTCTTATAGACTTCATTTTCCTGCCATGCTTTGATTTCATTGCATATATAAAACCTAAAAAATTGCAAGTGAGGGTGGGCCCCTGTTGTTTGCAGAGATGTTGGTATCAGTTGTGTTCCTTGTCTACAGTGCACACCACTTGAAAATCAACAAATAATCATTTATGAAGTACCAGGAAAGGGTCTGGGAATCTCACTGCCTGAGGAGCGAAGCTGCTTTGCAACCACAAAAAGTTCCCCTTTTATTGTTTACCTTATGCTTGAATTACTTGATATAAGTGTGCCCAACTCCCGGGGATACTTATTTTAATAAGCACATGTAAAGCGGTCAGAGTTTAAGATCTTTTCAAAATTATATCAATTTCTAAAACAGGACGAGACGTCCCAATAAAATGATGGGTTTTCATTGTATTTCATGGACCATATATATTATTTCATTCTATCCATCCTTTCAGCCAAGAGTCCATGTTCATGTTCAAGAGTTCTCCTTCAACATTTTGCATGCAGCAGTTCAGGCTTTTCAAGATTCATTCAACCACATTCAGGTAGACATTCAGTGATTCAACATCTTTAGGTTTCTGTGTTAGCGGCTTCAGCTTCTGCATTCACTGCGCAATTCCTTCATAAATTGCTTTTCTAGTTGTATTTCAGGGACCATGTGCTTTTTATGGTTTAGGAAAATGGCTCATATTCAGACTCTTACTTTGAAATAGTATGAAATATTTGGATCAAAATAAAGAACCGCTTGAAGATCAAAGTATAAAACTAAGTATAAAACCGAGTGCAAAAATTTGGTTGAATGAAAAAAGGAATTTGAATATGTACAGACTGAAAGTTTGTTGATTATTTAAAATGAATAGTCTTGTTATTTGTATAAAAAAACCTACTACACAATAATATTCAATATATACCTCCGAATGTGGTTCAAAAACCACCTCTAGACAAGCACCAACTTTTCTAAGTCATATTTTTTCTTTTGGGATGCAATTTTAATGCTAAAATTTTTTAAATGTGTACTCAGTCACCAATAACTTTCTCTTCTCCTTTGAGTTCCTGAAAAAGCACTCAGAATAAAATTTGTTTTTGTTGTTGTTGTTGGTTATAATACTACTACTACTATCACTGCCACTACCACCACCACCACTACGACTACTACTACTACTACTACGACTGCTACTACTTCTACTACTACTACTACTACTACTACTACTACTAATAATAATAATAATAACAATAAAAATAAAAATTATAATAACAATAATAATAACTAGAAAAGCAATTTCTGAAGAAATTGCGCTGTGAATGCAGAAGCTGAAGCAGCTTGCGCTGAACTGCTAATGCAGAATCCTGAATATGCTGAATGACTGAATTTATCTGAAAATGGTTGAATGAATCTTGAAAAAGCTTGCGCTGAACTGCTGAATGCAAAATGTTGAAGGGGAACTCACGAACTCATGAACATGAAGACTTGGCTGAAAGGATGTGAAATAATGTCCAAAATGAAAATATGAATGGGTGAATTGAAAAATAAATGGAAAAAAAAGGAAATCAATGAATCACAATGAAAGAATTTTTATCCCTAGAAGTTGTGTGGGAATTATCAGAATTATCAGATGTTTGAGACAGTGAAGTGTACATGTGTGTGTGAGAGAGAGACAGCTTGTGTGGTGTGCTGGTGTGCAGTGTTGGTCAGTGATGCAGATAAACAATCACTTGAGTATCTTTCTTCATCAGTGTTTTGATCTGTAGGTATAAACAGGTGTGTCAGATCACAGGTCTCCATGGTAACCTGCTCGTTAGGCTGTTTGAAGCTGCAGCTGTTTGATTTAACTGACAGACAGTTGAGGAGCTGGATTTGAGCCAGGGACAAGGGTGTGAATCTCCATAGGCTGCGCAAAATCCTTAAGGGCTAGCAGAAAACCAAAACCACCATTAGATTCCCAAGACCCAGACGTATGTATTGATGTAAATTTCATGTCTGTGGAGCCACAGGTTTTACCAGAAATGTGAGTTAAAAAACTGTTACTTTTTCTTTATCTCTCAGAAAGTCCCTTGAGATTTAACATTAGAGCAGATGGGGACAGATGATGACTTTCTGTGACAGTTGGCAACCTGCAGGCTTTGTCCTTTGTCCTTTTGGTGTCAAGGGTCATTAATCAGAAGCAGAACAAGATTACCTACGTTTTGAGCCCAAATTTGAGTATGTGGAGTGAAATTTGTGGCCCCAAGGCCTGTTTATCCAAAAAGTTTCCAGGTCATTTCTCTNATACTTATGTATAATTTACAGGCTCTTCCCGAGGCAGAGGTGGCATACATGATGGAACAGATCAAATGGCTTCTTTGGCACAAGGCATCAGGAGATTTGCTTTTTAATCTTGCAGTGTGCTTTCAAAGAAATGACTGATCAATTCCTCACCATGTTACATTTTTGTTATAGTCATTTCTTCTCTTTGCCTGCCACTAGATGTGTGTCTAGTAAAGCACTGGTATTACCAGGAGGGCACTGAGAGTCAGTAACAGTTGGGGCTGCTTAGAAAACGTCTGTGCCTACATGGTAGTTCTGCTGTAGACTCCCATTCAGAGGAAACCTGAAATGTATAACGCTGTAATTTAGCTCCTGAAACATTGGTCACGTTATCTAAACCCTGTGGTGCATAGTGGTCGCTACAGTGGACACCTGTTTAAAAGTTATTTACTCCAAAATGCAATGGTTCATGTGGTGGAAATTCAAATTAGCCTGTGTCAGGATATTTTTATTCTTCATAGAGTCAGAAAAAATGTTTTTAAATTTTTTTCCAAATTTTTTTTTTTTTTTTTTACAGTTAGAGACAAACATTTGAGGGTAAAAAAGCTTATAAACTATACATTATTTAGCGTTAAAATTGATGGAAGAGAGTTCAAATGTTTTGCAAAGCATTAAAAAAGAGATTATTCATGAAATTACCAAGAAAAAGAAATAAGAAGTCAAACGAACATTTTAAAATAAAGTCACATTTACTTTAAGTTCACACTGTTTTTTGTTGAATGCTTGGTTACATATAAAAAAAAATAATTGAAAACTTTTTAAATGCCTTAAGACAAATAAAAACACTCAAGGGAAAAATCCTGACACTGACTTTATTAAATCATGATTTAGAGGGTTATTGCTTTGTTTTTTCAAAAGAATATAAAGAAAAGTTATTTATGTCATATACTATAATTAATGAATTTTATCGGAGTGAATTACATTTTATATCTGGAAATGAGCGACTTAAAAAATAAACATTTTTTTGCTCTTTAAAGCAGTGTTTTCATTGGTAGTCATTTTTTAAAAATCAACTTTTCTTATTAACACTGCACTGTGTTTCCAACGGTCAAATATTCCCAATTAAAGTAATTTCCAGTTTATAGCTGAGGTTCACCATCAGGGGGCTGCTGCAGCTCTTTGGCTGTTTTCCAAACCACCTACAACATACTTCTCCTGAATTTAGTATGCAATGAAGACTACATGCTGCCTACTGCTTTATATGTTGTACGTAGTATGACTATTCTGTTGGGTCTGTTTTGTAGTATAGTACTCTAGTTTTCTGTTTCAGAAAGTGGAGCAGATTGGATTTTCTTTTCTTTTTTTAAATGTGTATATTTTGATGCAATTAATGCAACGAGGAACTTCTCATTTCTTCAGCAACCATAGAGAAAGACACATCCTGTGGTCGTGGAAAAGATGTTACTCTGTTTAAGAAGAGTCAAATCATTGGCATCAAGCAGAGAAAACATCCAAGGAGATTGATGCAGAAACTATCAAAAATGGTGAAAAATCATTTTGGGCGCATCAGGGTGAAAAGAGAAGCAGGTGAAGTGATGCACCCATCATGCTGAGTGCCTACTGTACAAGCCTGTGGGGGCAGTGCTATGATCTGGGGTTGCTGCAGGTGCTCAGGTCTAGGTTCAGCAACATTATGTTCCCAAAGAATGAGGTCACCTGACTACCTGAATATACTGAATGAGCAGGTTATTACATCAATGGAGTTATTTCTTCCCTAATGGCACGGGCAAGATGACACTCAGGCTCAAATAGTGAAAGAGTGGTTCAGGGAGCATGAGACATCATTTTCACACATGGATTGGCCTCCACAGAGTCCAGACCTTAACCCTATTGAGAATCTTTGGGATGTTCTGGAGAAGACTTTGTGCAGCGGTCAGACTCTACCATGATTAATACAAGATCTTGGTGAAAAATTAATGCAACACTGGATGGAAATAAATCTTGTGACATTGCAGAAGCTTATGGAAACAATGCCACAGTGTATGCGCGCTGGTGGTTTAACAAAATATTCGTGTGTGACCTTTTTTGGTTGTTAATTTTTTTTTTTTTCTGGCAGTGTGTATGCAGTCTCACAGATCCCCAGCAACATGTGGACTTGGCTCGAGACAAGGGTTGACACAAGTTAACTTCTGTTAGTGTTAGGAGAAAAAAAGAGTTTTTGACCTGATATTAAATTTTACAGCAGCCCTTTACAAAATAATTTCACATTAAGACAAGTTAGATATAACAGCGCTCAAGTCTGAAGGAAGATGTTTAACCCTCTGATGCATGAATTATGGAAGTCAGTGTCAGGATTTTTCCTTTGGGTGTTTTTATTTGTCTTAAGGCATGAAAAAAAAAAGTTTCTTTTTTTTCAAATATTTGTAACTGAGCGTTCAACTTAAAACAGTGTGAACTTAATGTAAATATGACTTTTTGTTTTTTTGTTCGACTTCTTTTTGGCAATTTCATGAATAATCTTTATTAAACATTTAAACTCTCTTTCATCCATTTTAACACTGAATAATTTATAGTTTATAAGCTTTTTCACCCTCAAGTGTTCGTCTATAACTTTTTAAAAAATATATATATATGTTTGGAAAAAAAAATTGAAAACATTTTTTCAGGCCCCAAGAAGAATAAAAATATCCTGACACAGGCGAATATGAATTTCCACCACATGAACCAT
Organism: Thalassoma bifasciatum; assembly: GCA_008086565.1. Lineage (NCBI taxonomy): Eukaryota > Metazoa > Chordata > Actinopteri > Labriformes > Labridae > Thalassoma > Thalassoma bifasciatum. The sequence goes on from RPOG01000849.1 coordinate 90,267, forward strand.
TGAATTTAGGAGTAAATAACTTTTAAATAGGTGTCCACTGTAGTGACCACTATGCACCACAGGGTTAAACTCCATAAATCATGTCCACAATGCACCTTGGTAACGGACACAGAAATGTGATGTAGGTGTTTGTAACCTCTTTATTGTCAGGTTGACATATAGAGCTGATTTATTTGGACATAAAAGTAATACACAGGACAGAATTACCTGTTTCACGTGCCTTGTGCATTTGATACTTCGACTCCTGTTCATGTATGAATGAACACATTTAACACTAATACGAGCATCCTCCAGACTGCATGCTTCAAAAACAATTCACTATCCCCTCCTTTATTCCTCCCTCTCCTCCCCTCGTCCATCCCAGAGCTGCAGAGCACCAGGCTGCTCTGATTGTGTGTGTGATGTTAGAGCTGCGGCCAAGCTGCGGTGAAATATGCCCGAGCAGTTACCTCACTGTGGCTGCTGGGGGAAACGATGCGGCTCGGCTGCATTTTGCCCCACTGCTGCTGACCTCTGAGGTCACTCACAGGAAGGAGACATTCATCACTGTGACACATGAACGCTGAGGGGGGAGGAGGGGGGGAGGAGAATGGTGTGTATGTGTGCTGCAACTATTGCCATTACAGTATTAGTCCCCCAATAATCCCTGAGCTCACGCTTGTATTAAAGCTTAGTGTGAGATATGCAGTGTGTACATCATTATTACCTTACAGAGCTTAAACAGATTTGTTCCCTCATGACAGTGAGTTTCATTTAAACGAGTTTATGATATGATGGCTTACAAACACATACGCCACATATTCCCTCTCTGTCGCTCTCTCTCTGTATGATCCATCTCTCTCTCTCTGTTTGCCTCCTGCGTTCTGTGCATATAATCATGAGTGGCGGGCAAATATCGACCACAGCCATTGTTGGCCCAAGTGTCTATCTGCTCTGTAAAAAAGACTCATTATGTTACAGCAGCAGATTGATATCCCTGCCCCCAAGGACTTTAATCTCTTCACAAATGAAAAAAGAAAATCACTGCTGTTGTTGGAGATGGGGGCATTTCATCATTACAGCACATTTGATACTTTTCACCTCCCACCTAAAACAGCCCAGTGACCTTGACAGGTGCTGTCAGGAATGGGATGTGTCTGTTTTCAAAGAGGACAGACAAGGTTTCAGCATGTCAATCTGTCTTTTTTCCCTCTTGATGTCTACTGCCTTGAGCTAAGATGGATGAGCTTCATAACTTTGTGTGGTTCTAATGTTCAAACAGAAGAGCAGCAGGTGTAATGCTGGTCATGAAATGAGGGGCAGTAAGGTCGAGAAAGGAACAGGGGATTAGAGCATCTTAGAAAAGCAGCATTTGGGAGGAAAATCAATGTGTACCTGGGGTTTAATTGTTTAGCTGAATCCATAAAGCTCACGATTGCAATGCAATTATCTTTATGCTTGTCATAAATCTCATTAGCGCGGCGCACTGACACAACAAGGTCTATATGGGGGCTAATGCCCACCCACACAGCTCACATCTGATTAGCTGAGAAGCATCATCACTTAGGACGCTTTTTATTAGAATCTCTGAGGTGAAGTATGAAGATTTATCATTGAATATATCATGGAATCTTGTCTTATAAGTGTAACAACACTAGAGACTGCTAAATCAATAATGCAATGTGTTGTATTCACTTTAATGTGTTTTGAATGTAAATGCACTTTTATACATAACTGCAATAACAACATACAGTACAAACATCTAATTTTTCACTCAAGACTAGTGCTTGAAGTGGGCTTGCAAACTTTTACACAAAGTACCATTACTGTTAGAATTAACCCCTTGTTGTGACAAGACTTTCTACCAGGTATTCAGTTACTCTGCCCCCACTACTCAGGACTCCCTCCAATCTGAGCTGGAACTTTCAGAACGAGTTTCATAGGAAGCTTTCCACTCTTTCTTAAGAAACCGACAATGGAATTACATCAAACAGTGCCTGTGTTCTTAAACTTTTACTGTCTAAATAAATTCTGCACTTTATTTATCAAATTGCTTTTATTTCATGATTTTAAATTTTGTTGTTTTTGTTTGCTGTTGTCTTTGTTTAACATGATGCTGCTGCCTCTAGGCCAGGTCACCTTTTGTTAAAGAGGTCTTGACCTCAATGGATCTTTTACCTGGTGAAATAAATAAAAATAAATAAACCAGCAGCCACTTTCTCCTGCAATCTCCACGTTATAATACTTACTACGCTACCGCAACCTCAACCGCTATAAAGTCTTTATATAGCCTTATGGACAACTTAAAAGAAGCATGGTGATGTAGTAGAGTGTCAAGGTTTTCACAGGTAACATGGCAGGATGATCCAGGTGCAGATTTCAAACTCAAAAATATTTATTAAACAAAAGGCAGAATACCAAAGCTCTGAATGAATGTAAAAAAAATTGACTTACATCCTCATGTGCGTGAAAAATATGAGATTTAAAAGTTGCTATTTCTTTTGAGATAAGAAAGTGCAAATATTGAGATAAAAGGTCATGGGTATGGGATAAAAAGTTGAGTTTTTGATATAAAAGTCAGGACTTTGGGATAAAAAGTCACCATTTTTAAGATAAAAAGTCAAAATTATGAGTAAACAATTTTTTTTGGGGGGGGGGTGTAGAAATGATGAGATAACGGTCAATTTTTTTTTTTTTTAACTCTAATACGGAGCCCCCTTTTTGTTTGACTTCTTTTTTTTGGGGTAATTTCATGAATAATTTTTTTTAATGCTTTGCGAAACATTTTAACTCTCTTTCATCCATTTTAACACTGAATAATTTATAGTTCTTATGTTGTTTTACCCTCAGATGTTTTTCTATAATTTTTGAAATATATATGTATATTTAGAAAAATATTGTAAACATTTTTTTCAGGCTCTAAGAAGAGTAAACATATCCTGACACAGGCTAATATGAATTTCCACCACATGAACCATTGAATATAGGAGTAAACAACTTTTAAACAGGTGTCCACTGTAGTGACCACTTTGCACCACAGGGTTAATGTTTTTAAACATTTTTATGTTTTTAACTGGCGGAATGGACTTCTTTACATTTTCATGTATACATTACAGAAAATGTTCACTTCAGGCAGACAAGTAGTGTTTCAAATTATACAGGTTCAGAAGCTACTATGTCATCTTTGAGTATGTTTGGGTATCAGGGGGTCCTCTTTTTGTGTTTTTAGAATATACACCTTTGTATATTGATGCCTTCGGCTGTGGTTACAATAATAAGTCAGTTAGTACAGGTTGTTTACCCCTATGTAGCCCATGAGTTTATGAATTGACTGTCTAAGTGCTCTCAGCAGAGCTCCCAGGTCTGCTCCCTCTCTTCATCATCATGTGCTTCTTTAGAACATTTTCCTCATTGCTGGTTTGAAGTGGTAACAAACTGACCTTTGAGCTTTACCTGAGGCCAGATGGGTCGGACAGGTCAGCTGACCAGGGTCACTGTTGGATTTCTTTAGACTCACTCACGTTGACCTGCATGGTGCACCGATCAATGCTGTAAATGTTAATGCCAAGGGGAGTGGGGTTTTGGGGAGAGTGAACAATACTGGAGGGGTTAGGTTCATTAAAACTTAACTTAAGTCTCCTCAGAAGCCCAAACTGATGAAATTAAAAGCAACAACTGCAAATACTGAACTTTATCTTACCAGTTACACTGTACAAAAATAAAAATATTTATAGCCGAGCATGATTTGTACAACAACAACATAGTTAATATCTGCTGGTATTTTTGTTTGGCAGTTTTGGGGTTTGGCTTGTTGGATAATCTGGGGATCATTTCTCTGCCTTGAAGCCTAATTGTTTGTATCAGATTCAATTTTTTTGGTTCATGTTTGATAAAATGGATGTGTAAAAGAAATTTACATTTACATTGTTTACTCTGCTCTGACTGTTGTCCCTTTTTTTCCTTCTCTTTTACACAATTAAAATCAGCAAATTCAATCAAAATTTATAAATTATTACAGTAGAAAAGGCATAAAAAACACAAACCCTAGAAGGGATCTGCCTGTGCCTGTGACACTGTGCATTTATCACCAGGATGCACAATTAGTGCCTCCCATCTCCTCAACACGCACACTTCTCTGCTCACACTCCATCATCTCGAACAGTTGTGAATCTGAATAATTGTGTTTTGCCACCATCATTGTAATGCGTATATCTGCCATTATCCATATGCTGGTGACACAAAGATCCATATGCTCCATAGTCTCCTGAGTACAGATGGTTGTGTAATTGTGAGCATACTGTGGTAATCGTCCTGCTTCGCTATCAGAACCACTCTTATCCTTTATATATGTTCACCCGTTGATGTTTCCAGATTCATTTACACATCAGATGCCACTGGAATCTTGCATGGCGTGGAGCTTGTGCTAATAAGATACAAACAGAAGGGTTTAACCAGATCATCAGTGAGAGGTGACATATTATCCTGGCAAGTCTTATAGACTTCATTTAAACCTAAAAAATTGCAAGTGAGGGTGGGCCCCTGTTGTTTGCAGAGATGTTGGTATCAGTTGTGTTCCTTGTCTACAGTGCACACCATTTGAAAATCAACAAATAATCATTTATGAAGTACCAGGAAAGGGTCTGGGAATCTCACTGCCTGAGGAGCGAAGCTGCTTTGCAACCACAAAAAGTTCCCCTTTTATTGTTTACCTTATGCTTGAATTACTTGATATAAGTGTGCCCAACTCCCGGGGATACTTATTTTAATAAGCACATGTAAAGCGGTCAGAGTATAAGATCTTTTCAAAATTATATCAATTTCTAAAACAGGACGAGACGTCCCAATAAAATGATGGGTTTTCATTGTATTTCATGGACCATATATATTATTTCATTCTATCCATCCTTTCAGCCAAGAGTCCATGTTCATGTTCAAGAGTTCTCCTTCAACATTTTGCATGCAGCAGTTCAGGCTTTTCAAGATTCATTCAACCACATTCAGGTAGACATTCAGTGATTCAACATCTTCAGGTTTCTGTGTTAGCAGCTTCAGCTTCTGCATTCACTGCGCAATTCCTTCATAAATTGCTTTTCTAGTTGTGTTTCAGGGACCATGTGCTTTTTATGGTTTAGGAAAATGGCTCATATTCAGACTCTTACTTTGAAATAGTATGAAATATTTGGATCAAAATAAAGAACCACTTGAAGATCAAAGTATAAAACTAAGTATAAAACCGAGTGCAAAAATTAGGTTGAATGAAAAAAGGAATTTGAATATGTATAGACTGAAAGTTTGTTGATTATTTAAAATGAATAGTCTTGTTATTTGTATAAAAAACCTACTACACAATAATATTCAATATATACCTCCGAATGTGGTTTCAAAAACCACCTCTAGACAAGCACCAACTTTTCTAAGTCACATTTTTTCTTTTGGGATGCAATTTTAATGCTAATTTTTTTTTTATGTGTACTCAGAGTCACCAATAACTTTCTCTTCTCCTTTGAGTTCCTGAAAAAGCACTCAGAATAAAATTTATTTTTGTTGTTGTTGGTTATAATAATACTACTACTATCACTGCCACTACCACCACCACCACTACTACTGCTACTACTTCTACTACTACTACTACTACTAATTATAATAATAATAACAATAATAATAATAATAATAATAATAATAATAATAATAATAATAATAATAATAATAATACTAAAAATAATAATAATAATGATAATAAAATAAACCAGTGGTAGGGAAAGTATCTAATGTCAATCAATATATATTTATTCATTTATTTTGGGTGGTGGTCATGGTGGTGGTGGTGGGGGGGTCACTTCATGTTTCTTGAGATATGCTTATTGTCTTATATGCAACATATGTTATCTATGCATTACTTTAGGCTAATCAAATGCAAAAAATTTTTTTTACTATGGATGGTTTGATGTCACACAGCTTCAAAATGATTGATCCCTACTCTCCCTGTACATTCCAAAAATTACAGTAAAATCTACCATTATTTCTCATACCAAAAAAAAAAAATGTAAAAAAGAAAAAGATTGAAATTGTTGTAATTCAGAGTAGAAATAATGTTATAAATAATAGTTAATAATAGTTAAATTCCAACCCAGAAAAATATTTTTGAAAAATCCTCAAATTGTGTTGAAACACCAAAGTATGGTTTGAGTAGAAATTGTGCCCTCTGTTGGTGTAAAAACACAATATAGGCTCCAAATTGCAGAAAATGCTGCCGTAAATACTGTAAAATTTATTTCCAAAGTGGAGCTTGCTCTCTATCTATGCTACGTCGCCTCGTATTCTCGCTCACTTTCTGCTTTTACTTTAAATTGTGAAGAAAGGGCAGGCACGAGGCCACACAGCTGCACGCTCGAGCGCAGCAGTTAGAGAGAGAGAGAGGGGAGTGATGGAGGGTGAGGGAGCTGCAGTTGTCATGGAAACACTGGGGGGAAGGGGGGTGGGGCATTGGGAAGTGGCACCAGTTTGTTTTGTTATTGAAGGTCACGTGGCACGATGGAGCTCCTCCCCCCTCCCCCCGTTACCACCGATTCAACCGTCTCGAGCTGCTGCTCCGGTTAGTTACTACAAAATGGCTGCAGAGGCTCCGCCGCCAACGAGAACCTCCTGAACGCTTCACGGTAGGCTTTTATAATCCCTCTGGCGCTTAGCACGACACATTTGCACCTTATCGCTTTCAGTTGTCGGACATATTGTGGAGTTTTGAAGTTAAACATGGCAGCTGTAACGGAAATGAAAATTTTCCAGCTCAGCCCACTTTGACATCAATGTTTTCCTCGCTTCGAGCAGTTTACGTTCCTATTTTTACGTCGTGCGTCGGAGGCTAACCTTAGCACGGGTTTTCTATGTTTTCCTTTCGCTAGCTATGACTTGTCGGAATACCCTGCACTGTGGCTTTGCAATTCAGAAGAATTCAAGGGCACTCTGCTCCATTGCTGCTTGAGTTGAATTGCTCGTCGTCGGTTCAAACGGTTCATGGTGCATTGGTGTGTAGGAGAGTTGACATGTGTATATGTGCAGCGAACATGCGAGCTGCAGAGAGAGCTACCTGCTTCTTACTGTATCACCTGATTGATTAACGCATTAGTAAACACAGATTAATTACCCTTTTCGTGCCCGCACAGGGTTTCCTGCACTGAGTCTATTAATTGCATGTGCATAAAAATCCTGCAGCCGTTTCCGTACTTAACAGCCCGAAGATCAAAGTTTACTTTTACTAATACATTAATTGTTGTGATTGCAGATCTGTAGAGACTTCTGCTCTAGCTGTGTGTATTGTTGTAACATAACCACTGGGAACTGTAGCTAGGCTCCTCCATACTCTATAAACCAAACTTGTCAGATAAAAGCCTGTCAGCCCTCACTTTTAGCATGATGGAGCTGTGTAAACATGAAGATAAGATGCATCAGTGATTGCTTCCTGAGTTGCCCTCACCATAGAGACAGCCCTCATTGCCCCTGGTTCTTGCTGCAGCTTGATATCCTGCAGTGTCACACGCTCCTGGTGGAGGAGGCAGTGTGTACAGACTGGGTTTACCCCTACACTCATGCATGCAGAGAGAGGGCAGCCTGACGTCAGCTTGGAGGCCCGCTGCTTTTACTAATGTGTAAATAGAGTCCCTAATTTGGGACTGGAACTGGCGAGGGATGAAGGGATGGTGGCGGTAAAGGGGAAGGTTGGGTGGGGGGTCTTTTCAAACCCTGGTCAGGGGCCCCAGTCAGGACCCAAGGCTCTGAAAGAAGCAGTGTGTTCACAAAGAGGCGCCAAAGGGGGCTTGATAACAAAAACAGGGCACTAAATAGTGTGATTACTCCAAGACTCAGGTCATAGCCTCGGTGAGTTTTAAACTCTTGGTGGCTGCTTTCAGCGCTGGACACGAGGTATAAGGGGCGAGTTGCCAGATTGTGTCATTTGGTTCATGTGACAGTGATTACAGGCTTTGCTAAAGTTCTCTGTGATGATGGACATTGAGTGTGTAGAGGCAGTTTACTGCTCTCTATTAGATACACTTCAAAGTTTACATGACCTCCAATTAGGGCTGGGGGATATATCGAATACAGAGCCCAACAGCTGATTATGGTGTGTCACCGATTAATCAACAGCAGCCATTATGTAGCTGATGTATTAACTTTTTTTTTTCTGTGTGGAGATTGTGTCGTTCCTGCTCCTGTGTGTCTGTGTCAGGCTGAATGCTGCTCTCTGCCAATGATAAATGCTACTGTTAATACACACGTCCACCATTACCTAATATAGGACTATAATATAGCGTTCTAACGTTGTGTAAGATGCTTTTTTTGCAAAATAAACAAAGATAAATGCTCCTGTTAATACACATCTAACATCTCTGTGTCATACCCAGAATCATATTTTGGGTATTATCATGTACAGTATATATCCTGTGTATATCAATGTTCTTATTTCATGTATCAGCAGATATGTGGGATAGCGGCTGATATATCCAATATCGATTTTCTTTTGCCCCCAGTCTCGGTATCGGCATCAGCCCCCCGGAAAACTCATATCAGTCAGGCTCTAATCAAATATACTCAATAATATATTGCAGGTTGTTGCACATGGGATATATGAAATGACTATATCGTGAGTATAAATTGTCATGTATACGTTTTAAGACATCAGCATGTAATTTTCTTTATGGTTGCATTTCTTTTACTCTCATGACCACATTTTATAAATTTTATGAAAGTGATACATTCAGCCAGATTAATAGATCTGAATGGAATATTTCACTAGAACTAAAAATGTGTGTTTTGGAGTAAAAAGTTTGTTAAACTTAACCTGATTTTGGCTGCTAATTTGTTAAATCTGACTGAAAGAACTACTTGAATCATTATACTGGTGTTGTTTATTTAATTAAAGGGTTGAATTGAACATTTAATATGGTGATTTAGAAGAGAAATTAAAATATCGAGATGTATATCGTGTGTTGCGATAGAGTCAAAAAGCATTGGTTTTAGGCCATACTGTGCAGTCTTACCTCCAATTTGTATCGATCACACATTTGTCATTGAGTGCTGCATATCTTAGCAGCAAACATAACATCTTAAATACTAAACAACAATGCTGTCAGGAGGTGCCAGATCCCTGAACTTTCAGGTTAAATGGTACTCTCAAACCTCCTTTTTCAGAACTCCAAACTGGCAACTCTCCATCAGCCGAGCTGTCACTCAGAGTTATGTGAACTCTGCCTCAAGTTCAAGCTATTACATTGTTGAGAAGCTTCATTTCTCCTGATTTATAGAGACAGGAAGTGTATTCAGTGAGAAAGATACATGATTGGGGAGTAATAAGACAATTTTAGGGATGTTCTGAGATTGATTGGACCAATAAAGAGTCAGTCTGGCTCTGGGGGGAAAAAAAGCCCCCTACTTTTGCAGCATAAAACTGACATTAGGACCGGAGGCAGCGCTCTTTGGAACACGTCCACACAAGTTATTTTAGGGGCAGGAGTGCAGCAGCATACGTTTCTCTCTTCCTTGTCGTTAGGCCAGGTCAGAAAGCATTAACATGACCACACTGAGAATAGCTTCAAGTACTTGAGTGGGTGCAATCCTCTTTGCAGAGTACAAGGACTTTGTTAGTGCTAACCCAGCACTTTTTAAACGCTCGCACATTCAGAAAAGGTGGAAAGACCAATGTGGTCCTTGTGAAAATCTGCTGAACTGTGTGCGATATCGAACATCTTACGGTGTTGTGCTAAAGTGCGGCTGCGCGGGAGAGCGCTGCTAGCTGCACACTCTGCCATAGCAGTGGCGGTTGCTGCTGTGGTTGCTTGCGAGCGCTCTCCCAAGGGCTCGCCGTGCTCTTGTTTGGCTTGCAGCGATGGCATTCCTGGCTCCGTGCCCAGCGACTGCCGTCTAGCACCCCTTCCCCCATCTCCCTCACACACACACACATGCACACGCACACTCTAACCCTGTCGTTGTAACCCCCTCATGTTCGTCACTCCAATGTGGGGCAGCTCCACATTTACATATGCACAATTCACCTTGCACACTTTGACTCCCCCTGTTCTCCTTCTCCACTCGATTCTCTTCAAATTTTACACCTGCTTTTATTAGACTGTCCTTGGTCTCTTTCCAGTCTGACTGCGTTTTTTCTTTTCCCTTTTTCTCCCCCCTTTGTCGGCAGAGTGAGTGTGTGGTTTAAAAAAGGACACTAGGCTTTAATCCTGTTGTTCTGACAGGAGAGTGTAATTCCACAACAGAGCTGAGCTCATTGACCTGCGTCCTTCATATCCACATGAGTTGTGCTGCAAACAGCTGCCAGTGATGGAGCTCAGCCCACTACGAGTAAACAAACAAATTAGTGATTGTTTTATTTTTGCAAAGATTATCAGTCTCATCTATAGTTGATATAAAGGTTACATTGGTAATATCAGATTACGTCAAAGCTCTGTCTGATTTATTGTTTTCAGTCCAGCTTCCACAGAGTCAAAATAGACAAGAGACATGTTATTAGTGCCTCCTCCCCCCTGTCACCATCAGTCAGTGCTCCTGAGTCCAGGGGAAGCACATCTGTCCAAGCCAGGCAGATGTTTGGAAGCGAACCAGCAGCTCTCATTGAGAGAGACTCTCCATCCTGCTCGGGGACCCAATGTTTCTTAAACTGAAATCGTTTTGACGCTTTGCTTTGCTCTCACTCTCATCATGTGCATCGGAGGCCGACAGCAGCTCACATTAACTGGAGCATCTCTCTTCTCCTCTGATCCTACATGACACAAGCCCCACTGATGCCTTTGAAAGGAGTAGCACCAGCTATATTTAGCATGGCAGCTGCAGCAGCAGGTTCTCTTTCCAGCCTCTCTGAGGTGAAAATAAGTTAATGATGTGAATTGGAAGCTTAGAGAATAAAGCTCTGAGTTTTTGTCTGAAAGTGAATCCCAACAACATAATCTCAGACACATAATCTGGACTAAGATCCAGTTATGAAGCAGATCTGTTTGTCATGCAGTTGGCTCATAACACCGGGCTTGTTGTGCTGCAGGAATCAGCTTTCAGCCTACACAAATTCGGCCGCTATTACTGAACAAACCAGGAAGTGAGTGAAGTTGAAAAATAAGGTTTAGCACAGGTATTAAGTAAGGCAACTAACTGAAATAAGATTAAATTGCTATATGGTTTGCTGCAATATTCTAATCACAGACAATGCGATATTTCTTTGACCCTAAATATGTCAGAATACCAGATACAATTTTTGCAGTAGATATTCTGTGCTTTTCACCAGTGTTACCCTGCTCAACCAAAGAGACAAACTGCTGAAAACTACAGGCACTAGAGCAACAATAAAGTGGTGAAAAGTGGCAAAAATGTCAAGAAATAGTCATAAAAATAAATTCAGGGTGGCAAAAAAAGGTTAAAAAGTAGAAGAAATTCATGAAAATTGGGGGAAAAAAATTGGAAAATAGTCAGAAAAAAACAAAAAGTGGTCAACAAGTGGCAGAAAATATGAGTAGAAAGTGACTTAACTGGGCAAAAAGCATTGACAAGTACTGAAAGAGTATTGAGTATATAGAAATGAACTTTTCAGAGACCTGACATTTCTGTTTAAAATATCCTTTTTTTAATTGATTTTATGTAATATTCTTTTTCTTTGAGGCATTGAATTTTGAAATGAGTCACGATATGGATAATGACTCTTTATATTTGGGTTTCCCTTTCTGAAATGTGTGACAAAATAAATATAACTTTTTATTTTTACTGTTTGACATGCACCCGTACATGCAAACAGAGTTTCTTTTGTGGATTTTTTTCATACAAAAATTCTTCTACAAAAAAAAAAATGATATTAAATTTGCCATATGAATCAAAATACATGTTCTTTTTTTTTTCTTTTTTCTAAATCCCAGCTGTGTTTATTTAATTTAGAGCTCTTTTTAATGAACAGCGATTCATTGCTTGTGTTTGTAGAACAACACATAAAATGGGGGACCTAAAAGTAATGCACAATAAATTGTTGTAATTATACTAAAGGGAAAAATAATCACAATTAGATTTTTTTTGCCAATGTTTCAGCCCTCGTATTAATACTAACGGAAGTATTATTTGATCCTTTCTTTACTTTGTGCACATCCAGACTTTTTAGTAACAGTGTATAAAAAATGATGCACATGATTTGTGGTTGTATTTACTGGATTATGTTTGTTCCCGATGATTTCCCATGTGTGACATAGCTGAGGGGTGGGAGAGAGTCTGATCTTTCCTGTGACATGACACTTCCCCCCCCATGACCCTGTAACACCTGTCTGTTAGCTCAGTCTGAGAGCAGCGGTGGCTTTGGCCTCACAGCAGCTGCGGTCACCCAGTTCACACAGCATGGCTGCAAACTTTATCACACTTAGTAGAAAGTCATCATTTGTACAGTTATCAGTGAAGCTGCACTGAACGTAAACTTGGGGTCAGATTTGTAGATTATTGCGTCGCAAATCCTTCCTGTGACCTGGTCAAGGGACGTGACCCACATGCTGGTAAATTTCACCCTTTGACCCTGGTGTAATCTGCTTTTACCAGTACCACCACCAGCCAGTAGGAGGAGCTTCACGTCTTTTGGCTTCAGATGGTGTGCATTCAAATCCACACTCACAGCCCCTCGAGACACAACCTCTCTGTTCTTTGGAGTTTTCATATCTGTCAAAGTTTTTGGTTGCATTTCAATTCTATTAATGAACCCCAGCAACCAACGTGATTCCAACGCAGAGCTGAAGGCTGCTGTCTGTCTGTCTGTCTGTCTCCACCTGACTGCCAACCAGGCCCTCAGGAGAGAGAGCTTGTTGCCAGGCAATGGCACACACACTGCTATCACCAGCCTGCAGCAGCATTGGCATGGCACAGGGAAACACTGATGTACAATTTTGCATCTTTGCTTCAAGACTTTTTGCTTCAAACTTTGTGCTATTGCTTTGATTTAAGGCTCCTTTCTCTTCCCTGAGTCCTGCTTGTAGATTTGATGTTTTTGTTTGTCCGTGTTGAGGATCGGGCTGGATAAAGACTAACTCATAACGGGGGAACAATAGGACATTGTAAGGTTGTATCAAGCTTGTGTGTGTGTTCGTTGTAAACAGCTTTTCTCTCTTTGCTGGCTGGAGAAATTGTGGGTCAGCACTCAGCAGGTGTAAAGACTGTAACATTTGAATAGGGATGGGTATCAAGAACAATTTACTTTTAAGAATCAGTAACATCAACATCACTACCCTTTAATCTTAACAATTCTCTGATTGAGTCTTTACATTACACCAGAGCAGATGGACTCTACGTCAGCTACTCTGTCCAAGCTAACTTAGCTTAGCCGATACATAACAGTTTCCCAAGAAAACTCAGATTCAGGATTTTCCACTTGAAGTTTTACTCAATAAGCTGTAACACTGAACACACAAAGAAATATACTTTACTTTCTCACAAAATATTCATATTCAATATATTCAATATGTTACACATCTCCTTATGTATAAAAAACCATATAGGAAACATAGCGCTAGCTTCATGCTAACCTTTATAGGAAAGTGCACTGATATGCTAGAGTTTTAGCATCCCTATAACTTCAATTTCAAAACAGAATTTCAACTTTCTTTACAGAAACATAGCAAAATTACTTTTGCAATAAAACATAAAACTCATAAATGTTAAAATACTTACAGGTAAATGTTTTCCAAACTGGAAGTGCAGGATTATGGCTGACTTCAGCATGACTACGGCAAGCTCAAGGTTCCAAACAACTCAAAATGTTGCTAGGTGGTCAACTTGAGTCAATAAAACATGACAAAACAACGCATCAGTGTCACCGAACATGCAACTTTGAAAAAAAATACCAATGAACTTAATAAAGTTTTATTGACACAGAAATCCCAGAAAATTCAATTTTTTTACCCAGAAAATTCATTGGAGAAATTGATAACGGAATAGATGGATCTTATCAATTCCTATCTCTGGATTTGAACTGTATGCAGATGATTGTCTCCAACCCAGAACACTATCTCATTTGCTTTCTGTGGTTTTCCAACCAATCAGCTTTGTCACCGTCCACTTCCCCTGGCAGGAGCCTCATCTCATTGGCCGTCATCATTCTACTTTGACATTCCAGTTCAGAAAAAATGAAGTCTATGTGTATGTGCTGCTCATCAAGAATCCACTTGAGTCTAGCTGCAGAAAGACTAGAAACCATGTGCACACCAAGTAAAAAAACAAAACAAAACAGACTTTTACAGCATTTAAGAACATATTTGCAGCCTGGTTAAAAATATCAGCTTGGGTTCTATCAGCATGCACTGTACAGAGGGTAAAGAAGATATTAGATACAGAAACAGAAATTTGCCCAATCAGAGGTTTAGCTCAGCTCATGTGACCAAAGGAAGCTCAAAGCCTGCGTTTTATCCAATATAGAACCATCGATCCAGATGATGGGGGCAATATTATACGGTCTATGCTTCCAACAAGACCTCTCTAATAGTTTCCAGAGCAAACCCCACACACTACCGTCTTCAGAACACCCTTACACTTTCAAAACACAGCAGTTTGTAATGAAATGTCCTGCTGAATAGTGCAAAACCAAGCCACATTCCTCTGCTCGGTGGTTGTCTTACTATTACATATGATCCTGCATGTGACCACAGCATGAGTGACAGCAGAGATTTGACCTTGAACAGCAAGAATTGAAGAGATAATGAACTAAAGTCAGGTCTCTCTTTAGAAATGTGTTCACCTGTTCAGAGCAGTTCATTTCTATTTCTCCTCACTGATATCCTTCCTTTTTGTCTCTTTATTTTTGTGTCACAGCTGTGAGAAGGAGCAAGAAATACAAGAAGAGAACCATTTGATGGAAGATAAGAAAAAGAAAAAGCAAGACGAGAAAAAAAAGAAAGAAGCTGCTCAAAAAAAGGTGAGAGAGAACTCGCTTGAAGCCTGTGTGCTGTAACTGAATCATGATTTCACTCTCCTGGATGTCCAGTTGTTTTTTTTCCTCATATCATATCAGTAACATGCACATGGAGCACATGCATTTCATTCGTATCCTGGGGAAGCATTTACCTTAACTTTACGTAGCCATTAACCCCCCACTCTCAGCTCTACTCCTCACCCTCCCCTCCCCTTCAGTAGGTCATCTGTTTTCTGTGTTAACAGGTCAGCCTGCACCTCTCACTAACACCTATTTTTCTTTGAACGAACATTGCAGAGCTGCTAAAAGTATTCTTAATGTTTAAGAGGAACATTCATTTAATCTATTTTTACCTCCATCTCAATGAACCCGTTCACCTCGCTGGGCATTAGGAATGAACATGAACCTCTTAGCATTTCAATAGATGAGCAAAACCAGCCTCTGAACATTTTGTTCTGACTGCCCTGGCTAGTTGCTCCAGCACTGTTGTGCAGCTGGTGAGCCAGCCAATGCAACTCAGATGTTGATGGAGCATTTACATTTAGAGGCACAGTTTACACTCAGAAGTGAAATAGATTTTCTGTTTGTTCTGTATGTGCTCATACATGTTTTCCCTTTTTACAGACCACAGAACAGATAACCAAAGGTGAGTTTTGGCAACTTTTATTCCACTTCTAATCTTTAGTTTCTGGCACCAAATTAAAAAAAGAATCTCAAGTTGATTTCTTCATTACAAGTCTTTATGCCTGCAAGGGTGCATTTTGCTTTTGCTTTGTGTTGCGGCATAGATCCGAACAAAATATTGTCAAAGTTGTCCGCTCTGACTTTGAGATTTTATGCCTCAAACACTAAGGAGACGTTTCGTGTGGGAGTGTAAAATGTTTATCTTCATAATTAGACAGACAGCTCATGGAGAGGATCGCTTTTTTGCCTCCCAGCCTCAATTTGCCCTCTGTTCTCTGTGGTGCAGTTTGGATAAGATGCATTAGCTTTTATTATCATAAACCATCTTTAGCAGGAGCAGCCAGGTGGTCCAATCTACCTGTGCAAGAAACGGATGCCATACTGCTCATACAAGACTAATGGGGAGCAGGGGGATGGTGCAGCTGCTCTTGAGGCCTCCCCAAGGGCTCCTCAGGCATACCTGGGGGGGGTAGAGGTGAGGAGAAATCTCAGAAGAGAAGCAAAATAACCAGAAAACAAAAGACAGAAACTTGTCTGTCTAGTGAAGGAGAAGTGTTGAGCTCTTACTCACTGTTTCTACTACAGCTAAAGCTCTTAATGACATGGGAGCCAGTGTTGGACAGCCATTTAGCCCAGGAGCTGATAACTCCAGGCCAGGCAGATGGGAAGAGAGTTAATACCTCACAAGGGATGGGCAGGGGCAAAATCTGATTAGAACTTCTGCTAGACTTTGGCCGCGTGGCCTTAATAGCAGCAAGAGAAAACACACCTGATTACAGCGCCAGTGCCTGTGTGTTAAAGCGCCCCGAGCTGCGTTTGGACAAATGTGTTTGTGCGAGTTTGGTGGCTAATTTACGTTTGGATCAGTCAAGATGAGGACGTGTGTTTGCCTCTTGTGGGCGCGCAGGACTGTGAGCGCAGGAATCATCAAGGGTCAGCGCCTTGACCTCCCACTCTCCCCCTGAAGGATGAGTTAATGAGACTGTAATGTCACTGAGGTGCCCCCCCCTCCCACTCCTTTTTCCTCTGGTCTGAGTCACCCTCAGCGCCTCACAGTTTGCAGCACTAATGAATGTGATCTGGGTTAGCTGTGTAGCTCAGGGTTCTCTTCGTCTCTTTTCTCCTACTCTGTGTTGTTTTACAGCCTTCCCAAATTGACCTTTATGAAACACTTTTCTTCCCATCCTCAAACTTGACTGTTATAGGCATCACATATTCCTGGCTGCTTGTTACAGCAACATGCTATGAGACATTTGAACCCTGATCCTCAATCCTCCTTAACCCCACACGCTGTATTTGCCACTTTGTTACTTACTCATATAATGCACGAGTTTAATTCAGTGATACATTATATACAGTAGTGACCAAAAAATCTGTTTCATTGCAGGTTGTTTCCCTTCAGTGTTTAATATTATATCTGCAGGTTACTGGCTCTCTAAAAATAATGAAGAGAATAAATAGATGATGGATTCATCAACAAAAACATGCAGATTGTTTCTGCTACCAATGCCAGGTACACTGGGGGCTAATTAGGAGAATATGGCTGGCGTGGAGGCTGATAAAACACAGGAGATCTCCAGCAAGACCCCGAGCACCATAGTAACACTACACCACCTCCTGTCTGGTCTAGCAGAGAGGCCCACCCAGGGACCAGCAGGAGGGAAAAGCAAGCAGAAGAAGGTTTGCTGTGAGGAAAGCGAGAGGATGAATTGTTTTTGTAACATTTGTGCAAAGTGTAGGGAGGCGTCTGCTGGAACACGGTGCCTTCGGTTGTTTGAGAGGTCTAGAAAATAAAGCTTGAAAGCCGAGAGCAGAAGAAACAGACGGAGCCATGTGAAACTGTGAGAATGCATGGCAGTTTCCTGTTTGCCGGCACAGCTGAAGGGGCCCTTTGCAGGATAATTCTACTGGCTCGCTTCTCAGACGCACACACACTCACTCGCTCTCTCTCTCTCTCTCGCTCTAACAGTCCCCTTATGTGACACCAGCAGCAGCATATGTACATTGTGTGCTTTGGCAAATGCACACATGGTTTTACTCATATAGTTCTGCATTACTACCAGAAATACTACACAGACCTCACCGCCTCAGAGAATGTTTTGAATTAGCACTTGTTGCATATTCACAATAAGCTACCAAGATAAGGAGCGGGACGCCAAACTTTTTTTCACTTTAGTAATCTCTGGTGTGCAGAGAGACGACATCAAGACTGAGGTTTAGGCTCAGTGTGCTGCGTTTTGTAGTGGTTTGAAAGGAGAGTTCATGAAGGTCGAAAGTGATTCCAAAATGAGAGTTAAAAATGAATGAATCTCCTGCCTGTTAATACTTATAAAAGAAATCTATAAAAGCTGAGTGCCTATTTATGCTAATACTAAGAGGAACTAGTAGAAGTAGGGGTATCAAGAGCCGATAAGGAATAGTTAAATCCATCTATATCAATAGCCTTTTTGCTTAACAATCCCCATATCAACTTTTTCCACGGCTGGGAAGTCAGGGATCCTTCCAGAGAATGCAGATATGCTTATCTTTTTAACCAAAAAGTTTTAATTTCGTATTACTAACATGTATTCAGAGATCTAGGATCCTAGTGACTTTCATATTTATTTGTGTAAAAGTCAATAAATTGTGGACCAGACCTGTAAAGCTGCCTTTTGTGCACAGAAAATTCACAGGGACGAATCAGTAAGGGGATGGATAAAGCATCAGTTTAATTTGGGGATCGATAATGGTATTGGTACAAGCCTCCTATCAGATGATTACTGCATGGGTGATTATCTTCCAGCTGGAAACAAGTTATTTAATCCCAGTTGATGTAATGAGTAACTTCTCATTTCTTCAACAACCCTGAAGAAAGACACGTCCTGTGGTTGTGGAAAAGATGTTAGTCTGTTTAAAAAGAGTCAAATCATTGGCATCAAGCAGAGGAAACATCTAAGGAGATTGAGGCAGAAACTACTAAAATTCGGTTAAGAACTGTCCAATGCATTATTAAAAACTAGAAAAATGGTGGGGAACCATTGTCTTCCAGGAAAAAATGTGATTAGAAAAAAAATCCTTAATACAGGGATTGAACAGCTGCGGAAACCACTAATCAGTAAGGCTAACCACAAAAAGAGGCTTCAGTTTTCTAGTGAGCATAAAGATTGAACTCTGGAGGAATGACAGAAGGTCATGTGATCTGATGAGTCCAGATTTACCCTGTTCTAGAGTGATGGGCGCATCAGGGTAAGAAGAGAGGCAGGTTAAGTGATGCACCCATCATGCCTAGTGCCTACTGTACAAGCCTGTGGCGGCAGTGATATGATCTGGGGCTGCTTACTTTAGCGTATCGAAACAATGCCACAGTGAATCCAACAGAATATTCATGTGTGACTTCCTTTTGGCCAGGCGGTATTTTTGCATTAAATGAAAGGACTTCTGGCGACCATGGCTTATTATGAAAGTAATTATAGGAAGAGAGGCTTGAGTACGATGACTACATCAGAGGCCTCCTCCCATCAACCGGCTGTACTGAAGTTAATTTCAAAGGGTTAATAAGCTGTTGTTGATGTGGTTCATTTTCATCCTTATCATGGATAAGAGCACCACATGCACGCACATCAGGACGCACATTTACATGGTGCAATAAAAGATAACATTATTATACGTTAGTGTCGCGCCAGTAATTTCATAACAAATTAATTTGCCGTTTCACTTCTGCCTAATTACACCAGCGCTTTGTGTCTTGGAGTCATAAATTGTGGTGCGATCAGAGGAGAATTTATACCAGTGTGCCTCTTGTCAACGTCTCCGCCCCTCATCCCAGAGCGCGGTTTAATGCATGCAGCCATGGTGATGATAAACTGCATTTTAAAGAGCAACAGAGGAAGAGGATGGATACTGCTATTGTGGAGTGTTGGCCCCTGCATAAATTGTGCATATGTCCTCATTGTATCTTAAATGAGAGTCTTCCGTCATGTGAATTACAATTAACGTGACTTTGACACAGACCTATTTTAAAGAAGCTTCCTCGGGGATCAGTTTTAGCTCTTAAGGCATCACACATAAAAGTCAGGTTATTCAGGTGCATCAAAATAATGAAGGATCTTCGTTTCTTTTCTGTTTTAAATGGAGGTTAGGAGGTCAAAGAAGATGTAAAGGGGTTTTTGAATGAACAGAGTGTTGTGTGAATGAGGCTGTAACAAGGAGTTGTGTGTAAAATTTTCAGACATGGAAAGAAACCAGTGTCCCAGGGCAAAATCAAGGCGTACAAAAAATGTTTTAAAAATCCTTACCAGGGTTCAGTCGTACAGTAAATTAGGTTTTGTGATATTTTTTTGTTTGTTTGTTTCGAAGTCTTGGTTTTCTAGTTTTGTTTTCCACAGCTCTGCATGAGGCCATGGGTGTGTTTCCTTTTTTTTTCCCCCAAAGAGAAGAAGCTATCTGTGTTTGATCATTGAGAGCATCCTCCATTCACTTTGCTCTGCCCACTCCTTGATTTTAAGGAACAAACCGTACTGATGGCAGGTTGTTGAGAACATAGCCAATCCATGTGTCAGAATCACTGTGATGTCATTGGTCCTGTACTGAATCAGGAGTTCCCCTTCAATAATCACTCCTGTTTACGGCCAGATGTAAAATCTGAGTAGTTGTGCAACCAAAAAAAACCTATTTGGTTGACATCTATGTATCAAGTGCAGTACTTTCCTGTGCCTCTTGAAAGGTAACATTACAGGTCAGAGGGATATGCAATCCTCTCTCTTTCACACATCACTTCCTCTAAGTCATAACAGACAGAGGAATCTGGTCTGCTGCAGCTGTTGGCTAAAAAAGAGCAGAGACAGAGATGACTCCAGGAGAGCAGCCTCTGTCTTCCACATGTCTTTTTAGAGCATTGTGCACTCAGGAATAAGGAAAAACTCCTCTCTGAAGACGTGGAGCGTTCTTCCTTTTTCCTGTTGTATGTTTTACTCCTCAGGTGTGGGATTATGTTACACCATTCACAAACCTAGTTACAGTTAAATAAATGCCCTGACCTACACGGAGGTGTGCTTCACACTGTGCTTTCAAACATTAAGTGCCTTTTAAATAACGTTTTTGTCTGTGTTGAATGTGCAGAGCGAGGGAGGGTTTTCCCTTCTTAACTACAGTGTCATATTTATTCACTTCTAATTAAGCCCTTTAATCTCCTCTCATGTGAGACTCACGGCTCACATTTTAAAGCCCACAGGAGGAAAGACACGGAGAACCCTGAAGACGTGCTTCCCCTCCTCTCTTGATTCACTGATACTCTCTGCTGCCGCCTCTTTGATAGAAATTTAATACGATTTTTAGCTTTTTAATTTTTCCTTGTGTAGTGCAGGTTTCATGAAGAGGCTGCAAGTACACAGACTGTAGATGAAGGGCATATTCTTCTGTTTACATATGGATGTATGCACAGTTTGTTGAATCAATCCAGACCCTTTGGGTTTTTCACTTGTTTAAGTCGGGGTTGAAAAATTTTCTGCCACTATCATATGGCTTTCCTCAGGGTTTGGCTGTGTATATAGTAACTTAAGATGAGAATTTCAGCTGTTTGCACTGAGTGGCAGCATTTTTGTGGTTTTACCAAAAAAACCTTCACTTTGACCTACAGAAAGGGTCTCTGTGATAGAATTTACATTAAAAAAGACAAATAATGATTCAACAGATCAGAAATTGTTGTACTCTGCTGTTGTCTAGCTTAGTGTCTAAAGTATCATATCGATCCAAATATAAGACAATCCTGGACAAGATGACCCCCTTTTTTGGAAAAGAGGCAATTTTACGATAAATCTTTGTTTGGTCGTGAAGAGCATTTTCTTTGAAAGCTGTAGTAAAAAAAATGATAGAAAAACAATGTAAAGCAAAGGCAGGCTGTTGTTAATAGCCTAGTACCATGTTATAGTGCAGCTCATATCACAATGTAGAAAAACTTGTGACAAAATAAGAGACTGTTTTTATAATAGTACAATATCTAGTTCACCTACATCACAGTTGATAGGAAAATGAATCAGGAGGTTACCCTCTCCTAGATCAGGTTTATACCCTGTTTTTTTTTTATATTGTAAACTAAATAGCTTTATGAAAGTCATCTTATTTGCATGACAGGTCGTCATTTCTGT
This sequence comes from Thalassoma bifasciatum, assembly GCA_008086565.1. Lineage (NCBI taxonomy): Eukaryota > Metazoa > Chordata > Actinopteri > Labriformes > Labridae > Thalassoma > Thalassoma bifasciatum. The sequence continues at coordinate 111,975 of RPOG01000849.1, forward strand.
CTCTACATGGTCGCATGTTCACAATGTTCTTCTTCTGTTTAAATCGCGCATGGCAGAGTTCCTCCCCGATGCATACAGACAGAGCAGTTCTGATCAATGTCCCTTAGGGCCCCTGATACAAATACGTGAGAGCACACACAGACCGGCACACTCTAGAGCAGTGGTTCCCAACCTTTTCCAACTCAGGGCCCACTTATACGTCTCAAAAATGTTTGCAGCCCGCCTCCAACCCAATAAGTAGAGAGGATATAAAATGCCTCATCAGAACCCATTTTGTAACAATGACCCAAAATGTAATAACTGGTTGACAATGTAACAGATTCTGAGCCCCAAAAAAATCACTTTTTTCCAAAAAAGCAACATCTTGTTACAGTTTGAGTTAGTTATTACATTGTGGGTTTTATTACATACTTTTTATTACATATTTACATATTTATTACACCGAGTTTGTAACTGAGTTTTAACATTTAAAACATTCTGTTTATTTGTATCTTTCTTTATTCATTTATATCTTGTATCTTCATAGAATTACACTCCACTAAAATTAAACTATTTTGGAAATGATTTGGCGGCCCACTTGCAATACCTTCATGGCCCACCAGGGGGGCGCGACCCACAGGTTGGGAATCACTGCTCTAGAGTAAATAGAGAGTCCAAGAAATAAATGGAAACCAACACAAGAAATGTTGGGAAAAAAAGCTTTCTGAATCCTCCCATGTGCATTACCTGTCACTGTGGGGAGGTTTTGTGGAGTGACAAGCAAGAGAGGCATAGAGAGAAGGTGGTGAAGCTGTTCAAAGCTCCGTCCCAGAAAATAAGACAACCCTAATTTTTTAAAGGGGATTTCTCGGGACAGTACATCATAAAATATCCAGAACAATATGGTATAATGATTTATTTCCTTTGCTGAACTTCTTAAGATTGCCACTCTCACTAGTCACATGTCTATGAGGTTGTTTGATTGATAAGAACTCGCTACTTATAAAGCCAGCAGAGCCCCATGTGAGAGGAAGAGCATGCACCCTGCTGTCTAAAGAGCAACAGATACCACTGTTTATGGGAACAAGAAGTTCTCGAGGTAGTTTGTTCAACCTCCGTGTAGGCCTTCACTTGGCTGATTAAAGGCTCAGCTATGGAAAGCTTATAAGCGCTAACAAAGATACCTTCTACATGCAAAAACCCAACACAACGTCAATCCACTTGGATGAATGGAAAGCAGTGTCAGCAGGTTGTTATTATTGGATGTGTAGGAAGAACTGAACTGATAGCTGCGGTCTTTAAAGCTGCAGCTGTTGCTCTTGCTGCAAACTCACTCAATTACACATTTGAATCAGTGCCAGTGTCTACTGTTGAATCACGTTCTGCTAAGGGAAATGAATAATCTGCCTGGTTTTACTGTTGAAATTAATTTAAAATGATTGAGGGACATCTAGAAGTTTGTAATTCCAGAGAAGGCATGTTTTTAACTTGAAATGCCTAAACGGAGCTTGAAATACATTTAGATATTCCCTGCATGAGACAGTCAGCCTGTGTAAACACAAGCGTCTCCTGTGGGTCCTCAGCAGTTTGAATTTAAGGACTTCCACGAATAAAACTCTTCCTGAGAGAGTTCTTTTATCTCCAAGGTCATGTGGCCGTAGAGGAAGCATCAAACCCTCCACCCCCTCTCCTCCTCTTGCACCCACCTCAACTCTCTGATATCTTTCCAGACAACCCCTCCAACCTGTAGCTCTTTAACTGTGAGGTGAGCATGCTATCATCTTTTCTCTCTGAAAATTAAGACCCCTTTAAAGTGTAAAAGGGATGTCTTCCTCTTCCATGAAGTGCACACATCCCTGAGGCCACGTTTTGATGTGCATCTTTGATGAACTGGGAATTCTCCTGTGCTCCCACACAGCTGAGGACTGTGTTTTAGCAAATAGGCTGTCAGAGCCAGTGGCTGTGATCTCTTTTTACTGCTTTTCACTTTTTCTCTGCAAAGCATTTCTTGTGAGACTTACACTAAATGAGCCACACCTTGTTGGTGCCAGAGGTTTGTTTGTTTTCATCTCCTGATCCCCATCCTAAGCCAGATTCAGTCTCTGATTTCCCACACAAACCTAATTGCAAATGACAGAACGTTTCACTTTGATGCATTAGTCTTTCCGGTGTTACTAAACACGCAGGACTTCTGTCATTGCTTTGGCATACCACGCTCAAATAGGGCTCTAATTGTAAGTGGATTTAGATCTGAGCTGGTTTCATGTAGTGAGACTCCAGCTCACAGTAGCGCGTGAGGGGGAGGAGACTGTCTTACACACACACACTATTCTCTTTATCACTTACCCTCTCTGCTCTACCTCTCTCACTCCTTCTTTCTCTCTTCGGATTGGCTGACAGAGCAGCGAGCCAGTGCTCCCCTTCCCCCCAGCCTTCATAAGAATCTACGTCACACATCAGAGAGTCCCAACTGTATAACGATCGCCTCCATAACTCGCATTATGCCTTGTATCACAACCGCAAAGTCCTCTGTTTTTGAGAGGAAATCACCTCTGAAAACCAGCGGGGAGAACCAGGCAGGAATTATTGTGTCCATCTGCCCCTTTAATGCAGTAATAATGATGAGAGGATAATGGGAGATCACTGCAAATGAAGGAGAAAGGGAGAGGAGATCACAGGAAGGTGGGGAGGAATGAAACACGGGGACGGGGAGGAAATGGAAGCAGATGTAGAAAAATCCGATGAGAGGCGAACTCAAGCTCTCCAGCTTCCTCCCTGAGCTCCGAGGCTGCAGGGAGAGGGAGACACACACACACAGGAACAACTGAAACTGGATCCAAATATGCAGTTGGTGGTCAGTTGGTACTGGGGGCAAAAATAACATAGGAATCCCGACACACGCATGTCAGACCCAAACATACACGGGAGAAAGAAGGAGAGGGGAGGCTGGTTGTTCTGTGTGTGTGTGTGTGTGTCTGTCAGCAGCCTGTGTGGATGTATACTCCCTGACATATCCCGTCCTCTCCCCTCCGTGTGGGCCTCAGCATTACATAACCCTTTGTTTTTGTGTGTGTCGGGCTGGCCGCATGTGTGCGAATTATTCATTGCTTCACTGCACACACTCGGGATGGCAGCCAGTGGTGAAGCTCTCTCTTTATAACTCATTTAGGCCACACAAAGATTTTCTTTTTTCTCATAGTTAAAACTTTTTTTGGCCTCTGTGTTTTTCCCCCTTGTAATTCATTTTAAGGAGAGACTAAAACCATGTTGGCTGAATGAGTGGACATTATTTCTGATCAGCTGATCATGTTTGTGCTCGTAAAGTGCGTGCATGCTCGAAACACATTTTTTTGCATCCTGTTTACATTCTAGTTTACCAGCTTATTCTATTATGTAATGAAATGTACTGAAGCGATTATCCCCACTGCTCTGTGTCCTATAATGCATCTCAGCCAGCAGTGGCTCAGTGACCTCGGGCTGATCATCCTGTTTGACTCAGCGGTGACCTTTAACACTGCATTTCCACATTCAGCTGCAGCGCATTAGCCTGCTCAACGGCTAACACCTTGTAGCTTTGACCGTGGCTTTTCCAGGGGAGGAGTTTTGTCTTCACTGTGCACAAATCTGTGTAGTTTTATTCTTTTTTTTTTTAACATCTAATTAAAGGCTTGCAGTGGACTTTGTGACTGATCCCGAAATAGTCTCACTTTCACTTTTACTCGCTGCCTGTTCAGAATCCACAATTTAAAATGAGATAAGAACCAGCTCTGCTAAATGCTTTCCCTCAGTATCCATAGTCATGTTTGGCATTTCTTCGGGAACACAAATCTCAGCATGTAGACCTTAAGTCCCAATGATGAGACTTTGTTGATCAAAATTTTTCTATTGTCTTGAAGAAAATGTCTTGGATTTATTTTGAAGAAATGGTGGAAACTTGTACTGGACTGAAAAAAAGAAGACGTTTTAAACAATAGTGCTGTGTAACTATGAATAAATACATTACCTTGTTGCGTTTCATGCTGCAAAAAGTTGTCTTGAACTCACTGGCTGCCAGATGTTTTCAGAGCAGAGAGCCCCATACTGCCAACAGAGCACTTTGACTTATTTTTTTTAAATGTTTGATGACTATGATAACACCAAAACTACCAAAAGAAAGCATGCAAGCCCTTCTGTCATCAGGAAAAGAGTTTTATCTACCTTTTCCTGGTCTTTAGTAATCAGCAATAGAACACAGGTCGGTTTCACCAAAATCACCTGTATTTAACCAAAGGACATAGAAAACAAGCTTTGATTACTTTTTAGCTCTCGTCACTGAAGCTCCATCCTTTGATCCTCTCTATGATCTCTGTGGTCTTTTCTCATGATTGCAGCACATACTCCATCCAGGCCTTAACTGCCTGAACTTTTCCAATCACAAACATCCACTATTGTCTCTGTGTCATCTCTTCTCATTATCTTTGCTGATCTCTCACCCAAAGAAAGCACTGCTGCCACCTAAAGGGCTCAGTTCATTTGTAATGAGGTCTCAAGGCTGGAGAACTGCTACTGATTCCAGATAGTGAACAAACTTTTCAACAGTGGACATAAGAGGCGTCACTTGCTAAAAATAACTGTCTCATATTGAGCTTTCAGGGTGTCAGTGCATCATTAAGAATTCTTAAATTAATGTATCTAAAATTAAGGCCTTGGATTGTCTTAAATTCATTAAAAAGGTTTTATGTTGGTCTTAAATACATTACTGAAAGATCTCAAAGTTGTTGGGCCGGAGTAGTTTTTTTTCTTGTGGAACTTTTCATGAAGGAGATGTAGAGAAAAGCTACTTTCTTACTGTTTGCTGCTTTAAGTTATCTACAAGCTAGCGAGTCATTAAGTGACACACATGCTGTGCTCATAGGATCCCCAACCAGCTCCCTATTTACAATCTTTAATTTTATTCAAGGTGACATTAAAAGGTCTTAAAGAGTCTTAAATTTGACTTTCTGAAACCTACAGATACCCAGGTCAATTGTATTTCCGTCTGAATATTGTTTTTATGACATTATTTGATGCATTATAGTTGAGACATTTGCACTGGTGCCTTTTTCTGGAGGGTGAACATAGTGAAGTATTTTTTTGTTTTGTTTAGTATCCTTATATTCTTACCATATTGCTATACTGTCTAATTGTGTACTTATTATTTATTTAGCCTTTTCTTATTTCCTGTTTCTATTTAATGTGTATACTTTACCGAATGTTAAATTTGAATTGCTCTCTCTAATCTTATTGTTTTTATATTCATACCATTTTTGCAATACTCCCTTACCGTGTTCTTATTACTTATTTAGGCTTTAAAAGAAACAGGAAATGAGGAGTAACTTTGTGTCACCAACATGTTAATATGAACTGGCATGACAATAAAGTTCCTTGAATACTTGAATTTTGCAGTTAAATTGTGAGAAATTTCCCCTACTGAGGTTTGAGGTTTTATGAAACATAGTAAATATTGAATAGGAATTTCAACTACAGTGTTATCCAATGGGACAATTTCTCTATTGCCAGATTTGTAACTCCCACAAAATGACAGAGGTTAATCATAGCTCCAGATCATCATTTTTACTGAAAAGGTGATGTGTCTGTCTTGTGTTTGTAAAGCATTTCTGCTGCCCCCTAGTGGCCTGAAAAACTGTCATTGCAGCTCAGTGAAAGATGAGCAGAAACTGTTCATCAAATACTCCTCTAGAAACAGAGCTGTAGTCATCCACAAACAGCAGGAGACAGCCAGGTGTGCACGTGTGTGAGCTCACTCTCACTGTGTTGCTACGGGTAACTAAAGCGAGCAGGACTCGGACTAAGCAGCTGCAGCAGCAGTCAATAACTAACAGCACTGAGATGTGTTCATTTCAGGAGACACAATCTGCCACAAAGCATGAGTGGAGCTTGCTGACAGGACAGAGGAGTATTTACAGCGCTGTCCTGCAGGAGACCACAGTAATGCAGCAGGCACATCTAAGTCCATTATCTGCTACTTGACCTTCTCATCACCTCTAATCTGTGTCTTGGCCATCCCTGGAGGCTGAAGGTTTATATCAGTGCCACCCTGAGATTACTACAGCTCTGGGGCTCTTTAAAAGAGCAGCCATGTGTTTAGACTGACCGCTGCTGACAGTCAAGCTTCAGCCATGTGCATTTATAGACATTTGCTTTTCTGAATTTAACATTTAAGTTCTCATCCAAAAGTAACCAGAGATTAAAAAAGATGCAGTGCAGGAAATGCTCAGCCACGTGAAGCCACCAGGAAAGATCGCTGCTTGTTCTGTGTACGCGGCGTTTCCCACGGAGTGACAAATTTGAGTCTGCTAAGAATATTTGGAAGGATATCACCACTTTTAAACAACTTTGATCTTTTCTCTCTTAATGAACTCAAAGGCTCTGTTTCCTTCTCCCTGTATGAGTCTTCTCTGTTGATCTTCCTCATCCACAGTTTGTTTTAACTTCTTAAGACCTGGTGTGTGACATTTCTGCTTCTCAGACCCATGAAACTTCATTTTTTAAAACTTTGATCTATAAGCTACAACTGTACACCATTTACAATACGTAACACACACATACTCCCTTCAAGTCAACGCCTTCTTGGCCCTTAACCCCCCCCTCCCTCACAACAGAGCAGTCGATGTGCCCACGTGAGGGTCTCTGTGTCTACGCTGTGACACACCCCCTTCATGTAAACTTTCCCATTCCACATGTCCATGTCTGTGAGTTTTCATCATTGTAATGGTTCATTATGTTGCTTCTGTTCTGAGGTGTTTTTTCCCTAATTCCTAAACTGTGCCCCTCCAAGAAGCCTAGTCTGGCATTTGTTTTTTTTCCCCTCTTCCTCCCTCTTGTTTATCCTTTTTCTCATCTAACAAACGGGGCACTGCGCACACTGGGTGACCCAACAGTTCTCCCGCTCCTGTCCTTCCACTGTTATATGTCACTGTCTCTCTATGTTTCTTGGACGGGATGAAACAGAAATGTAGTTTTGTTGCTCTGAAACATGTGCAATGACAAATAAAACATCTTGAATCTTGAATCTTCAGTGAGAAAAAAAGTGTAGTTGTGAACAATAACAATTACAGCTAAAAAAATTAGTAGCTAACTAATAACACTGAAAGCATAAGTTTCTGTACAAAGGTCAGGTTAGTTTTTCTACTAATTAGGTCTTACTGGTCCTAATTAGCAAGGAGAGAGAAAAAATGCTCACCAGAAAAGCAGGTCTGAAGAGGTGAAAGTCACACATTGTAGTGACTCAGCTTGTATGGATCTTTTTTCACCTGTGCTTCTTGTAAGATGTGTTGTTTACAAATCTGACACATTTAAATGATTGGCTCCAGTCCCACTTACAAGCTTTAAACTACATTAAACAAAGGTCTTTATCGAGCAGGAGAGGTTGAGCAGCAGTCAATGCGTTGGCAGGATGGATGTGCCAAAGGACCTCTTGTGCTTCCTCTGTTTTCCTCTGCTGCATGTGTTAAGACAGGTTGAAAGACTGGGTACAAAGCTAGGTCAGATTGTCTTCTAATTAATTGATGGAGGGGCTTGCTGGTGCTTTTGCGAAGATTAAAACAGAAACATGCAGGTTCAGAGCCTGCCTGAAAACAGTCCGTGTGAGGGAAACATTGCTTTGTGTCAGAGCAGAAAGGAACAGTAATCTTTGTGCTCCCGAGAAAACAACCACAAATGCAATCTAATTATGGATTAATCACTCAGGGTTTGTTTTGGCACCAAAAATCAGCTCTGCTAATCACTCCTTTCCCTCCCCTGCGTCTCTCTTCTTACCTGTTCCCCTCCCCACAGTGCCAGACTCTGCCAAGCCGGACCCCACCCCTCCTCTCCCCCCAGTCAACCCCAGTGCTGCCCCAGCTGTACCCCCAAGCAGTGGCAATGGCAAGCGCGCCCCCGCCGGAGGTCAACCGCAGACAGCACAGCAGCCCCAGACTCCGCTCCAGCAGCGCTACCCGCCCAGAGAGGTCCCCCCACGCTTCCGCCAGCAGGAGCACAAGCAGCTGTTGAAGAGGGGCCAGCCTCTCCCCCCGGGGACCCTGCCTCTCACCATCACAGGGCGTCCCAACACTACTGAACCTGCTGCGGCGGGAGTAGCCATACACTCCGCTCCTTCCTGCTCTTCTTCCTCGACAGCCAGCCTGCCTACAGGTCAGACCATCACTCTCCCTGACAGTGCAGCAAACAAGTCAAACTTACTTCCTGTGTTTCTCACTTGCTGCAGTGTGGGTTGCTTCAAAAATCATCTCTTCAAACGCATCCACGAGAGTGAATTTTTATTTTTACCTGTAGCATTGACTGAAATCAACCAGGAAAATATGTGGTCATTTATTTTTCTCCTAAGTGGAGTGTGAAGTCATACCTCAAGAACCACTTCAAATCAGGGCAAACCAGAAACTTTTGTCATTTTGCTAGCAGGGTTCCTACACATCCTTAAAAAGTCTTAAATTCATAAAATAAATTACTCAAAGGTCTTAAATTTGTCAGGGCAGGATTTGTTAATGTTTTATTGATTTTATTTTATTTTTTTGCAGGACTTGTCGAGAAGGAGATTTAGAGTAAAAACTGTCTTACAAGCTGCTGATATAATTTAGTTGCATCCTAGCTAATCAGTCTATGACTATGGGTCACTGTTTGCAACTTAATGTTCAATAAACAGTCAAAAAGTGAACTCAAACGAGTCCCTTTAAATGACTATGATTTGGTTGTAATGCAGCAGGACCCCCAAACCATTGACCAGATTTCTGTTTTTGGTCTTAAATTTCATTCAAAGTGGCATTAAAAAGGTCTTAAAAAGTCTTAAATTTGACTTCCTGAAACCTGCAAGAACCATGTGCTAGGAACAAAAACAAAACGAAAAACTTTTGATTTCCTAATGTTTCAGAGCAGAACGACAACATTAAAAATAATGCTAACTTTTTTTTTCGTTCCTGTAATGTTGGTCACGCAGCCTTATCACATCCTCTTCCTGTGTGGCTCCCTCATGCCGCTGCAAACCTGTGCCAGCTACCAGGCAGAGCAGAGAGAGTTCAGCCTCTACAGCACATAAGAAGCCATCAAGAAATAACCATATACAGTCTCACAAACTCAAGCATTATAATCTAGGCAGGTTATCACAATGTAACCAATGAAGGCATATTATGAATAAAATGAAATTACTAAGTGATGCAGCTTGAATAGCAGAGGGCTATAATACATGATGATGCTAATAGGGCTGAACATTATAACTGGCCCACAGACCTGGATGTGAAACTAATAGGCTCCGGACCAGCTGACTGCGCACTCCACTGGCCCGCTTGGGAAAGTGAAAATAACACCTTTAGAAATAAACTTATAACCACATTGTGACAAAAAAAATTTAAACATCAACTTTACGAAATTTTATTGTGTCAACTGGTTCCATGTAAATGTATTAGTTTGGTTGAAGGCTTTAAACTAACTTGATGCATTTAGATGGAACCAATTGACTTAATACACATGATTAAAGTCAGTTTAGCATTTTTTTGAGTTTGCTAAAAATATCAGATTAAACAACCAAACCAGGCAGGCATTTTCTCGTTAATTGTTCTGGTGAAATATTTTGAAAACCTCTGTTTTCTAGTCAAAAGCTGGGCAAGGTTGCTCTAAATGTAAACAAGAGGCAGAGGAAATTTCAGCCACAGAAAACACTGGAGTTTGCTTGGGTACAATGCAGATAATAATTTATTCTTTTGGCAAATCTTTTCCAAATCAGTGCTAACATACACAGACCAGTAAGTTGAATATAGAAAAGATATGGTGGTTTGTTTGTAGGGATGAATTTGTTCAAAGTCAACCCGTAATAAAGCACAGGCCTTGTGAATTGTAGGATTTGTTGTCGGGAATAACAGCCCACTAGAAAATGTTAATGTTACACCTGCCAGCGATATTTGTCGGTTCAGGAGCAAAACTTTTGGTTCTAGCCAGTTTGAGAACGTAAGTTTGGGTTAAAGCCCAAACCACAAACATTAAAATACTGTTTCTGTTTGGAACAAACTGATTTAAGTAAAAAATCTGGTTCAAAGTCCTTCTATAAATACAGCTCAATCAAATAATTCAACAGCATTATCGACACACAGAAAAGAATGCAACTTAATCCCTCGAGTAAAGCCACAAAACATAAACTTCCATTACAGTAATATCAACTCCACCCCCCCACACAGTTAGTTTCAGGGTTCACATGAATTATGAAACAGATGTAATAGACTGATAGACAGGCCACAATCATTCCTGTCGTGCCAGAAATCAACAGATTGTCCCAGCCTTCAATTTCTCCTCCCTCAAACTGCACTTCTAACAACAACAACAACAACAAACCATCTGGCGGGAACTCTACTGGATCTAAAATTAGTTCGGAGCCAAAATCAGACTTAATCCGTTCAGTGTGCGCCCAGCTTCAGACAGCAACATTAAAACATAATGTCAAAAAAAAACACTCCCTGATGTGGCAGACTCAAGATATGTCTCAGTTTTTTTTAACATGTAGAGTTTGCATTTTTATTCATACCGCCTCCTCCTGAGGGCTGTTGATCTTACATGTGCTTCGCTTCCTTGCGTTTTGCATAAACTTGCATTAGCATCCTTAAGTGACATTTCCAGTGTGTAGTTTATTTTTGTCCGCACTGCGCTGTGGTTGTAGCGGTGTTGTGTGGTGTACCTGTAGAGCAGTGTGAAGGCATCACAGGTGTTGCTGAGGGTTGTTTGTTTTCCCCCTGCCTCCGCCTGGCTGAGGATTAGGAGTGGGGATAGAGGAATACAAAGAGAGAGGATGGAGAGTAAACACAGCTGGCTATCTCTCTATGTTTGTGTGTTTTCTTTCCTCAGGCTCTGCACGTCCCACTAAGTCAGGTTCTTGTGTTTTCCTCGCTTGATTCTTCAACCAACTATCATCAGCTCTTTGGAGATGACGTTGAAGTCTTTCAAGACACTTTTTTTTTTTGTCTCGTAATGAAAACCACAACCCCTTTGATGTTGCTTGGATGCAGATTTATCTCCATGGCGATTAAACATTTATCCAATCCTCTTCACTTTCTCCCTCTCGTCGTCTTCCTCCTCCTCCTCATTGAGCGAGGCTGACCAGCCCTCCAGTATTTCCTGTTTTTGGAGGAGGAGCCATGTAGAGCCGAGCTAGTTGGCCGAGCTCCTCAGTAGGCCTGACCTGGCGCTGATAGAGAGACTGAGTGAGAAGGAGAGAAAGAAAGGAGAGAGCGAGCATGGCAGAGGTCCAGTAGTGTGGGCTGAAGTGACTCATGGCTTACGGTAAAAGCTGCTACTTCTCTCCACCCCTCTCTGGCAGGTCTGCTCTGCTCTGCTTTTGCTCTCTGTGCGTCTTTGAACCCACTGATTACATTAGGAAGGACAAACAGGAGCACCTTCCAAGCTCAAAGACAGAAAGAAGTCTTTTCGCTTTCCTGTTTTTGAATGTTCAATAACATTGAAATGCTGAAAGGTTTTGCTCATGAGCGAAATCCTGACAGCTTCATTTTTGTTTTGAAAACACACCTCCAGAGCTCCACAGGTAAAGCCACTTCAATCACTCCATCCCCACATCCTCGTCTGCTGATTGTCTCTCTCTTTGCTTTCATTTCCCACCGACAGCTAACAGTAGAGGCACACTAGCTGCATTCATTCCCTCCCCTCTCTCTCCATCCGCTGACTCCCCCTCGCCTCCCCTTCGCCTCACCCCGTCTTTCATTACCCGGTCACATGTCCGCTCTGAAGAAAAGTAGTGCTGATAAATGTGGTTGGTGTGCCTGAATGTATTTGTGCTTCTGTATGTAAACAAACTTTCTTTTCTCAGCCGTGTGACCTGGATGCTCCCCTGCTTCACTTTATACAAACTTTTATTTCGTGGTAAAGACTGGCAGCTCTACCTTCTGGGGGGTTTTAATGGTCAAGGTTCACAACGAGAGTTCAGCTTTTATTAATTCAAACGGCGTGCAAAAACCCAAATGGTCTCACTACTTCTATTTCACACATTTATTAGTCTTTGCGTGGCTATAATGCAGGCAGCAGCCTTTGAGTGAAGTCAGCCATCAATAAATCAAGTTATAAACCTGCTTTCCTGAAACTATAGCTGCTACTTATTTAATTTGTCTTACACCTGTTTGTTAAATTTAACAAACTTAATGACACAATTTTATCCCCAGTGAGCATTGTACTTTCTCTGCACAACAGCATCAACATAAACATGGCAGTGTAAACAGGCTGTGTGGAGTGAGAGAACGGTGCAGCTAATGTGTTAATAACTTGCCTGGTGGAGAAGAGAGAGTGTATGCATACTAGACTAGATGTGCTCTTTAAGTCTGCTGATGATGCTGTGAGAGAGCCCTGGGAATCCCCTTCAAAGAGGGCTGGGACGTCTTGTGATGTGATTAAACATCAGCTCACTGTTAACCACAAATGTTTAGCACTCTCTTGCTTCCTCCCTCTCTCTCTCTGTCTCTCTCTCTCTCTCTCTCTCTCTCTCTGTGTGCTCCTGCTCTGCTCTCACTCTCTTTGCATATTTGTTGTTTTCTGATGCACGCGTGTTCCACTCCTCCATCTCCGCTATAGCAACCAAACGGTTCACACATGCACTCATTGGCCCCAGGATAAGTGGAGCGTACATGCTATATGTATGTCTGTCAATCTTCCTGCTATAACAGCCCTCTCCCCATGTTGTCTTGTGCTTGGCTAACAATCCCTATCCCAGGGCCCTTTCATGTAGAGGAGGCGTGAGGGAGCAGGCTATTTTAAGACTGGCATGCTGGAGAAAGCCCTTGACCTGGTTTATCCTTTGGAGGGGGGGAGGAGAAAGAGGATACTCAAAGGCAAACATGACGTCTAGATGTCTTAAACAAGTACTTTTAGAAGACTCGTTTCCTGCTCTGTTTCCCTTTTCTCTGGTGATAATGTTGATATAATGATGCGTTTACAACAGAGCAATGATAGCTTCCATACAAAACACTTTTTCTACACAGTTCCTTTATATCCACTCCTGTTCTAGATTGAAATGCTTCACACTGTAACCCTCACATGGGGTCACATCATAATGTTAAACACATTTGCAGCCACTCATAAAAAGTCATTTAAACGTACAATTGAAAGGTAGAGCTTCTAATCTCCTCCTAACAATTAGAGTCTACCTTGAGTCTAATTGAGATCCTTTTAATTAGAGATAGACTGATGTGATTTTTTTTCAGGGCCTAGTCAAGGAAACCAATGACTGATATTTTGAGCCAATATGCATTTGCATTAAAAGTGAAATTACTGACGTCCAAATTCTGAATGATAAAAACTAGGGGTGTCCCGATGAAATGTTTTCACTTCTGATGCAATACCGACATTGCAGTCTTGAGTATCGGCCGATAATGACATTACTTTGACACGATATTAAGCATTAAAGAGATTGTGAGGTCTTTTTAAGTGATGATGAAAAAGTCTCATTGCTACATATCTGCCTGATCATAATCTACAACTTACAACCAATATGAATTATGAAAGTCAGTGTCAGGATTTTTCCCTTGAGTGTTTTTATTAGTCTTAAAGCATGAAAAAAAGTTTTCATTTCATTTTTTTTTCATTTTTTTTTCTAATGTATGTAACTGAGCATTCAACTTAAAATAGCGTGAACTTAATGTAAATATGACATCTTTTCTTTTTTTTTTTGTTATTTCATGAATTATCTTTTTTTTAATGCTTTGCAAAACATTTGAACTCTCTTTCATCCATTTTGACACTGAAGAATTTATAGTTATTACACTGTTTTACCCTCAAATGTTTATCAATAACTTTTTTTAAATATATATATGTTTGGAAAAAAATATTGAAAACATTTTTTTCAGGCCCTAAGAAGAATAAAAATATCCTGACACAGGCTAATATGAATTTCCACCACATGAACCATTGAATTTAGGAGGAAATAAGTTTAAAATAGGTGTCCACTGTAGTGACCACTATGCCCCACAGGGTTAAAATGAGATTATTAGCGCCAAAACAGGTGATTTCTAAATGCTATGTCTCAGCTTCCTCATCAGGTCGAGCATGATTGAACTGATTTATGGCACAAAGTCTCTATGACAACGCCACACGGGCTGACAAAGTTTAACAGTGAGAAGAGAAATCCACGTTTTTGTTCGTCTTCTCCTTTTATTCTGCCCTCCCTCTATTCCGGAGAAAGAGTTGTGACTGCAGATAGAGAGACAGGGCTGCATGGAAGACAAAATGTCTCAGTTTTAAATTGATCTCTGATTGGCCGATAAGTGATTTATGCGTCAAAGTGATAATACTAGAGGCTGATAATTGGTCTGTCCCTACTGTTAATGCACATTGCCGATCTGTTTTTGATATTAAGTAGCAGCACCAAACAGCAACATGACTCATTTTTACCTGTATTCAGTGCTGCTCCTCAAAAGCTGTATTTCAAAAACTTACTTAGCATATTGATGGTTTGTTGAACATAGAAGTAACAACATTCCTGAGCCACTTGCATCCATGTGTGTTTCTCTGTTAGAGCTTGTTCATCTGAGTGGCAGCAAGCGTTGTCAGCTCTGGACCATCCAGTTTCTCTGCCCCTCTGGGACTTCATTAAGCCTGGACCAGTCCAGCTGAGGCCCATACAGTCCTCCTAGATTACTTCCTCCATCCATCTCTCCAAATCTATCTCCGTCCTTCATTTTCTGCCCTCACTGTCTTTGTTTTATCATCCCTTTTTGTATTATCTGTGTCCACTTTACCTCCGCCCCCCATGTTAGGACGCTGCAGCAGAGATTTTAGAAGGTGCCTGCACATATATGTCAACATATCTGCTATAACGGCATAATATAGGGTGTCCATGTTAACACACAAAAGAGCAAGTAGCCATGCAGAAAGCACGCCATGACCTCACTGCATGTTGGTCTTCACAGAACAGAGTGGACTGCACCATAAAAGGACTCTGTTCTCTCCCAAACATTGACTTATTGTGTTGCTGCGTGGGCGCTGGGATCATTTGTAAACAATACCAGCCTTGATCCAGGGGATGAGGTCCTTTTTCTTCCCTTTCACGGTGCTCCCATGCTGTCTGCCTCTCTGCTGTAACTCCTGTGCAATGTTTGGAATCAGCTCACAGCCCCTAATCTTGCACTATGATCTTACTGTCATGTACTCACTGCCCTGAAAGTGGCAGTTTACTCTGAAGGCCCGGCTCCTTTGGTACTCGCTGTATAATTAAGACATTCACAGCCAGAAGGCGTAGAGTCAGACCATAACAAACATTTGTCATCATGTGTGGTCTGATGACGTGACTGTGCATACATAAAGACATGCATGTGTGAAAACACTGTCATTCCAGCACTGTGTGGGCGGCATGCTTTTGTGGGTTATTTTTTGTTGCTCTCCCTCGTCTCCCACAGCTATTCAAAAGGCTTTCCTTTGTGGGCTAGTAGCACTAATTGCAGATGGAGTGGTCTTGGCTAAATATTTAGTGACAGTTCTGAAAGGTTGAATGACGTGAGGGAGGGGGGAGGTTTTGTTTTGTTTTTCCTCATGCTTCGTGAGTGCATAATAAAAGTCTCCGGACTTTATCATTCAGCTGTTAACTGAGCCTCCCCCCCCCTCCCCTCCATCCAGGCCACCATCATCAATACTCCCGTCTCTCCGGTGCTCCCATCCCCTCCCCCCACCCGCCTCCTTTTAGTGCTTTTCCAGAGAGAGAGAGAGAATATCCTCCGTCAGGATAGGAATAGAGCACGATATAAATAAAGCCAGAGGGAGGCAATAGATAGAAGAGGAGAAACCCAGCCAGAACACTGTTGGTGGGAGGGACTGTGTATGAGGGGTGAGGAAGGAAGGCAGGGAGGGGGGGGGGGTGTCTTATGCCGCGCAAGAGCTGTGCAACTTCTTGGCAGCATTTCAGAAACGAGCCTCAGAGGCTTGGCGAGCCGAGCAGACATATTGAGACAAGGATGGTTGCTGCGTTGCTCAAAACCTAGCATTTTACAGGATGGTCGGGAGGCACCTCTCCACAGGTATTTCACCACTCTGTTTCACCTCTGCACTTCTCTCCTCCTCGGCTCCCCTGTTTTGCTCTCCTCCTTGCTTCATCTGCGTTGTTTTGGTGGCTTGTTTTTACACACTGCGTGGGTAAGCTGTGAGCACTTTCACATGTTAAAGTGACAGTGCATCACTGGCATGCAGCGTTGTGATCCAGCGTTTGGTGTGCTTTATTTTGAGTGAGACATGCATGCTTATACAGCAGCTACGGTGGAGCTGCAGACGGTAGCTCAGAGCCTTTTTGGCTGTAGTTCAGGACTGAGAAAATGGCGGTCCTGCACTTCTCAGTGGAGTGACGCTACAGAACGACAGCACTGTGTGTCAGAAACACAGTGCCCTCTTTCCCCCCCCGTACTCTCGTTCACTTTCTCCTTTGGTTATTGAATTAAGCTTGAAAGCAATGAGTGGTGCACAAATGCTGTGATGTGACAGCGTGTGTTCATACAGACTGCACATGCATGTCTTGGAACATGTAAACAACAAACCACTGCAGCACACAGGGCAGCAGGAATGAGGCGTTTTTGTTTGCAGCAGGTCCTGTAGTGCATCAATAATGATCTGCAATTGGAGTTAGTTTGATGCCAACATTATCTATGTGACCACCAGAACTCCAGGGAATTAGTTTCACCCGCTCCACAAGGTTAGATGGGAGATTGGCGAAAGAATCGCTTAAGTTCCTTCGATACATTTTGCAGTTCGATAGAAGCTGAGCCAGGGTGGAGTGTGTGTGCTTCAAGTCAAGCAGAGGTCATAGTTTCACTGGTTATGGGATCAGAAGTTAAAGATCCTAAAAAGCATGGCCTCACTCTCTGGTTAAGTCCTCTTATGTGGTTTCCAAATGTTTTTTTGGCACATTATTTTGATAAACATGTTCTCTGTGACTATAACAGCTTTATAAATGTCTGAGATTTTCCATTTTGATAAATAGAATGAAAAGAAAATAGATTTTTTTTCCCATCTGCACCAAAATATTGATGAAAATGTTTCGAAAGGACATGTCGTGTTACACTGTTTTCACATATTTCCTTTTTTATCTTTGTGAAATCATGGACAGTGTTGTCCTTTCTCAGTCCTTTTGCATTTGTGAAAATAAGGACAAGAAAAGTTTTGAGATGTTGAACTTTTTAGAAATCTAACACCTCTGTATCATAATGTCATCTCTACTCTGTTTACTTTGGAGCGTGGGTGGTGTTTATTTTCAGTAATAAAGCGTCATGTGTAGTTTACTGTATGCATGCAGATGTTGGCACCTTGCATGTTGCCATGGTATTTTAACCTCAGGGAGAATGTGTGGGAGTGATGACGTGAATGGTTTCCACCACTTTTTTTCATCTTCAAGCTTCACCTTATGCTGTGTTTCTTTCTTCCCCCACAGAACTGCCCCCACAGAGTGGCCAAGGAGCCCAGTATGATAATCCCCTCTGGGGACACCTGCCAGCCAATAGAAGTGCCACAAGTGCTGCATCTTCCACCAATCTCAGTGGCTGGGATCAACTGATCATAGACCAGAAGGACACAGAAGCTTGGCCTTCTATTACCCTCAGCCAGAGCCAGGCCCCTCCAGGAGGATGCCCTTTGGACACTGACCCTGGTCACCTGACCAGCAGCAGCAGCAGCAGCAGTAGTACTGGTAGTAGTTGTAGTACAGTGATTATGGCCACAGGGGCTAATAGCCAAACAGGCCACTTTCCTGCCAACCAACTTAGCAGCAAGGCCAACAGTGGGCCCAGCCCTGCCAGTCATAGTGGAACCAGCATGCTCTCCAGCCAGGTTTCAGCCAATCGCAGCTGGGGCTCTGGGTCTGGTCCCTCCCATTGCCCTCCTCAGTCCTCAGTGGGGAATGAAGGGAAAAGCGAGAGCCCAGTGGTGGGAGGAAGCGGTCGGGGCTGGGGCTCGTCTTCGTCATCTTCCACCAACAACTTTAACTTGAACCTAAACCCCAGTGCCAACCCTTCAGCCTGGCCCATGCTGGGACATGATGGGGGTAGCACAGGGGGAGGCAGCTCAGGGGGAGCCAACACCATTTCAACTCCTCAACCTACACCCAACCTCTGTACTCCACCTGGCCCCCCAACAGCCCAGACCAGCACCTGTACTGGAGCCAGTGCTAACAGCAACTCTGTGATTGGCAGCGCCTGGGGTAGCATGATGGCCTCTGACACGTCAGAGCCACACCCCTCCCCGTCCACAAATGTGTCTTTCAGTTCAGAACCTCAGAACCTTAAAACTGATGGACCAAATCACACTAATAAACAGGAACCCCCCAGCCCCATTCGCAACTTGCCTGGCTGGGGAAATGCAACTGTAGGCCTGAGTTCCATGGGCCAGCCCCAATCAGGGGGCCCACAGGTCAACGGAGAAGATGGTGGCTCAGCATGGGTTAACAGTGGGGACTCTAAGGCACCTTCAACTAAAGAGGCCCCTGGCTGGGACTCTGGCTGGGGCCATGGAGGGAGTGGAGCTGGGAATTCTGGAGGCTGGGGGGAACAGTCTGGAAGAGGCTGGGGAAAGCAGCACACTGAAGAGACACAAGGGGGCTGGGATGCCCCAAGCTCTCCCCCCCAGGATGCACCAACTAGTCCCTGGAGCAGAGCAGTTAGCACAGCTGGTGCAAGTGAGGGGAGCAGTGACAGCATGGAAGGAAACCCCCAGCAAAGAGAGCGCTCATCCAGAGATAATCCAGCTCCTCTTCTGCCTGCTCAGGATCTGGACCCCAGGGTTTTGTGTAACACTGGCTGGGGACAAACCCCTGTTCGTCAACATACCTCCTGGGACATGGAGGATGCTAAACGCAAAACTGAAGGCTCTGAGTCATGGGGCTCTGGCATGAGCACCCCAAATGACACCCAAGGGCCCTCCAACACTAATATGGGCCCCTCACAAAGGACTGACCCTGGGAGCAAAAATGACGTGCCCGGTTCTCAGGGAGCTTCAGGCTGGGGTGGAGGCATTGCTACCACCAACCAGCCAAGCTCTGGTTGGGGGGAGCAACCCAACAACACTAAGCCCCAGAGTGGCCGCAGTGGCTGGGGAACTCCTCCAACAACAGGCCCTCCCCCCAGCATACCCAAGAACGGAGGCCAGTCCTGGGGAGAGGAGAAGTCCACTGGGTGGGATGATCCTAACAACAAGACAACCTCCCAGGGCTGGGGAGATCAACCCAAAGTATCTCACAGCTGGGGCAGCAGTGGAGGGAGCAATAATTCAGGCGACTGGAGAGAGGCAGAAGAGTGCAAGAAGAGCCCCACAAACCCCGGATGGGAGGGTGAAGCAGGTGGTTTGAAGGAAAACCCCAGAGGTTGGGGAATGCCTTCTCCTGGACCTGGGATGTCCGGAGCTGGAGGAAATGGGGGCTGGGGTGAGTCAGTCTGCCAACGTCCCAATGGTCCTCCCCCTCCACAAAGCTGGGGTCCCAGTGGAAATAGTGGAGGAGGGGGCATGGGCTCTTGGAGTGGCTCAGGCCCGGTGAAGCAGAGCGGAGGCTGGTCAGGCGGTAAGCCGGAATCCTCAGCCGAGCCCACCGGATGGGAGGAGCCTTCCCCACCCTCAATAAGACGTAAGATGGAGATAGATGATGGGACATCAGCTTGGGGTGACCCTGGTACCTACAACAAAACAGTCAACCTGTGGGACAGGAACAATCCAGGGATGTCCCAGGCCAAAGTCCCACCTGGAGGCAATAACCCCCCAGGCCCCAACAACAACAACAACAACCACCCCCCTTCTCACAATCACACCTATCATGGGCCGCCTGCACCTTTACAGAACCACACTTCAAACTCCCAAAACCAAGGGCCCACTGGTGGACCCATGGATCCGGTTGTCCAACACCAGACTGGGCCATCTCACTCCAGGGGTCCCCTGTTGGCTCAAAGTAAGAAACTCCCTGTTTTCTTTAAAACTTGTTGTGAGATTTAAATGAATGAATGAATCTTTGTTTCAATCAAGTAGATGACAACTTCAGATGTGATTATTAGGGATGCACCGATACCAGTATCAGTATCAGTGCAGATACCACACTGACGTACTCGTACTTGTAAAACCACTATAAGCAAGTTGGTCTGTCATTGGCGCCAGGGTACAAAACAGTTGACTCTTAAAATGTCAGCAACATGTGCAGGTGCATCATGGTCTTTATATTATTTGTCAAAATGAGAGCATGAG
The DNA here is from genome assembly GCA_008086565.1 of Thalassoma bifasciatum. Taxonomy (NCBI): domain Eukaryota; kingdom Metazoa; phylum Chordata; class Actinopteri; order Labriformes; family Labridae; genus Thalassoma; species Thalassoma bifasciatum. Next base: position 132,171 of record RPOG01000849.1, read on the forward strand.
GAAATAAAAGATATTTTCAAAGTCATATGAGAACTCTAGTTATGTTATAAAGTATTCAGATCTGTACTCTGTATCGGTCTGTACTTAAATGTAGGTACTTGTACTTTTACTTGGTTTGATAAAAAGTGGTTTCGGTGCATACCTAGTGATTATCTGAACAAAAAAAAAAAAGAGAAAAACAAGTCAATAACTTCTCAAGGTTCTAAGTTTACATGGCGTAAAGGAATGGGAAGAACCCTTACCCCTATTTTGCTATACTTCCCACCTGAAATTATAGCACTGACTTAGAAATATGTACAGTGAATATACAACATGTCATTTATACCGAAAAATAAAATTGAACCCTTGAATTCACTTGACATGTATTTTAAATAAGCTTTGTTGTAAGTTTTCAAGTTTGAGGGGTTTGCTTTCAGGTTTGTAACCTAAGTATTTTCATGACTTAGCTTTTTTTCACTGCTCAAAGCAAAGGTGTCAGACTTGAAAGCGGGTTGGTTAGGTAGTACGGTTCTCTGCTGAGCTCCAATCTGTTGATCCACTTAAAAGTAATACTTGACCTAGTTTGTCCTCTTTGGATTTACGTCTAATTCACTACCCAAATGAGCTAAGCAGCACCGCCCTGTCTTTCCATGAGGCTCCTCAGATTTCACAACACTGAACCCCTCTGTGAGGGTAACCCAGGCAACCTCTCATGGGTACTCAAAGGAAGCACAAGAATGCTGTTTACAAAGTGCCTCATGAAAACAGAGATTCACCACAAACTGTTTGAGACGGCTCGGAAGTGTGTGATTATATGGGAGCCACCATCTGTCAGTGTTTGAAGGGAGGAGGTGGAGCAAGCTTTAGGAGCTGTGAGGGGTCAGACGCCCCCTGCTGTCCCTCACTTGACCCTGCATACTGACTCTACATTTGATCTGTTTGCTTCTAAATAGAACTGGGTAGCTGATCCTTAAAGTGGGAAATAAACAAATCAGTTTTTCTGTAACTAGGTATAGTGAGTAATTGAAAAAATAACCTTGTGGCAATGGTTTGATCAGTAAAGTACTGTCCTTGTCCGAGCGGATGGTTGGTCGTAGTATTCTTTTAGAGCTGCCGGCATGATTTGACCTCTCCCTGGAGAGAGAGCTAAGCTGAGCCTGGCACTGCCACTGGCCCACAGACAGCACCGTGTTTGTGGTGCCAAGAGGAACCAGGCTATGCCAAATCTTAAATGGGCATCTTCTCTGTGTGTGAATGATCCTGCTAAGCAAGCCCAGGTTTCTGCACGAGTGGCACTTCACACTCCAAAAGAGAGGGACAAACGGGGTCAGGGTGTGTGCTAAAGGCTCAGATGAATTTCAAGCTCAGATTTAATTAACGAAAAGGAGGCGAGTAAAAAAAAGATTTGAGTGGTATCACTTAGCAGGTCTGTAACTTCATTTCATCGCATTAAAATGACATAAATGAAATTCAAATCTTATTTAACTCGCCTACTTGTCATTTCACTTAAGCCTCCACAGTGGCACGTTTAAAGCTGGTCACACTGAGAAGTAGAGTAAGTTCTTGAGCAGATAGCCAATGACTGAAAAGACATCTTTATTTGTTGTGTCTGTAAGTTTGATTCTACCTTAAACCAATGTATTTTAGTAAGCACAAGCATCAATAAAGAGTCAGCAAGAAACAATTTTCCTTTTGGTTAACATGTTCATCAATAATAATAAAACTGACTGAAAGACAGCTTGTTGGTAAAACAGACTGGGAAACTGAAACTTATCTGTTTTTGTTCCTCTTCCAGGTTGGGGAGAGCTTCCCAGCTCCCACACTAAATCAGAGAGCTCTTGGGGGGAACCTGCGCCCCCTCTGGTCAGCGTGGACAACGGGACATCTGCCTGGGGGAAACCTACCGGCAACTGTGGAGGCTGGGGAGACAACACCCCAGACAGCTACAGCCGGGGCAACTCGACAATGACAAACGCATCTTGCAAACCTGGTTAATACTCTTTATTCAGTATTGTGACATGGAGTAAAAACAGTGCCATGTGTGTTCTTCACTGCTAAAGGAAAGTTCAGTAATCCTCCCCCAGAGTCTCAAGGACATCTGTTTGATACAAGAGGAATAACAGTCCACAGATGAGTCAACACTGGCCTCTAGTGGCCATCTCATAGAGTAGCTCAGAATACCACAGACTTTCTTATCCGAGTTCAATTGTTCAGGCTGAAAATTTGCCTTACTTCCCAATTTCAAATGGCACTTTAAATCTAAAACACATGGATTGTAGTTTGTATATTCAGTATCATACAATCTGTGTTTTGTTTAGCAGCTATAACTTTATATCAACAAATCAGCTTATCACTTAATGCCTGCGTCTGCCTTGCTTTGTTTTAATCTACTCTCCTGCTGTGCTTTCCAGCCCCCAAACCTATGCAAGATGGATGGGGAGGTGGAGGTGGAGGTGAAGAGCTGAACCTGTCCGGGGGTCAGTGGGACGCTGAGGAGGGGGACATGTGGAACAGCACTGCCTCCCAGGAAAGCAACTCCTCCTGCAACTCTTGGGGCAATGCATCTAAAAAGCCCCCACAGAAGGTGCAGGTAAGGATTACTCTCTTCAGAAACAGTTAACCATTACTTTTTCTGAGTTTTGTAATCCTAAAAAAAGTGTGGTAATAATCTTCTATCCTATTTTTTTCTCAGGTAAAAGTCCCTGTGAAGCAAGAAGATGCCTGGATCATGAATCGTCTCATCAAACAGCTGACAGACATGGGCTTCCCTGTGAGTATCATTGTAGATATTGCTGCAAAAGCAAAGTTGATGCATCATTTGAAGATCAGTGGTCTGAATTCATTGATTTAGGCTCATTTATGCTCAAGGTTAAAAACAGATATGTCATAAACTTCTGACCCTGGACTGCACCCCCCCACCCACCCACTCCACTCCCATTCAAAGAAGAATGATTAATCAACAAAAAATCTCTGGTATACCAGGCCCAAAACTCAAAAATTAAAGTGATCTCACTGGATCCAGGGAAGAGTTGATGTCAGGAAGCAGCTCCTTTGTTTTCCTCTGCGTGCAGCAGCACAAGGCTGTTGTTTACCTATGTTGTCATGCTGCCCAATATGAGCCGCTGTATTACTTTAATGAAATCTTCTGAAAGCTTTTTTTTACCTTTAAAGACCACGGTGGCACATATGTTAGTACAAAATTATGTTTGTGTCGTGTTATAGATGACATGCACGCACTTCTGCGCAGCACTTTAGAGCAGCTGTGTTATAAGATCCACGCCCACTGTGAGTCTGTAGTCGGGCTGGTGGAAAAGCTAACCAAACCGAGTAGAGCCGAGCCAAGCAGAGTAGGGCTGGAATTGTATAGTAAAAAGCGCCATAAAACACCAGCTTGGCCTTGCATTTCATCCTTAAACCATTGTCGTGTAAGCAGCCCTTTGATTGGTTTGGACATTACTGACGCTGCTGTGTTTTGACCTCCAGAGAGATCCAGCAGAGGAGGCTCTAAAGAGCAACAACATGAACCTAGACCAGGCCATGAGTGCCCTGCTGGAGAAGAAGACGGAGCTGGACAAGCGGGGGATGGGGATGACCGGCCACGACTACAACAACGGGCTCATCAACAAGCCCATGAGCTGCCCTCGGCCTCCACTTCTTTCCAAAGACCCCTCAGCAGACCCCCGCCTGCCCTTCATGGATAAGGTCATTCAAATTATGAATCAAAGAAGCATTAAACCATGAGATATTTTCTTATTAGAGTGATACTGGTGCTCTGTTGGATTCTCTGGTAAAAAGGCTGGTTTAGGGGCGCAGATGGCCTAGTGGATATGGCCGCGCACCATGAGGTCCGCCCTCAAGCGGGTGGCCCGGGTTCGATTCCCACTTGTGGCCTGTTTCCCGCATGTCATTCCCCACTCTCTACCCCCTTTCATACTCTATCCACTGTTCTCCACTATCCAATTAAAGGCAGAAAAGCCCAAAAAATATCTTTAAAAAAAAAAAAAAAAAGGCTGGTTTGGAAATTAGAGACTAAGACTTCAGCTCTGCAGACTGTGACCAAAGCAGACCATTCATCTTTATCCCATTGAGTCTGTGTTGGTAATAAAAGGACTTCTGAGGCTTTTTTATCTGAACTAGAAGTCATAATAATCAGAGGCATGAGTGGGTGCTTCAAATTTTTACACTCTTATCAACATTCATGGAACAGTAATGTTGTATCATAGGGGAGATAAAATCAGTGATGTAAACAAAAAGTCTTAAAGCAAAGGGTTGTTAGTCGTCCTGTATTATTCCCCTGACAGCTGTTAGAAAGCATGCAGGTGTGATGCACTGGTTCTCCTCCTCTTAACTGTTTAATTTATTTTTCTTTCCTTTTGGTGCATTTTAACGACGCCCTATTTTGTCTTTTGTAGCTGTAAATAAAATGTTTAAGTCAATAAAACATGTGAATGTTGATATTTGATATTCAGACTATATAAGGACTTACTTTAACCCGGCCCCTTTCTTTGCCTTTCAGTGTTTAGCTCGTGTCCAAGCAGAAATTGACTCTCTTTTCAAACTCGTCCTCCTTCCAGCAGATGCAGAGTGGAATGTTTGGCGGTGGTGGAGCAGCACAAGCCCGGGCCATGCAGCAGCCTCAGCCGCCTCCTCAGCCGCCAGTGCCGCCTCTCAGCTCCTCTCAGCCTAGTCTACGTGCTCAAGTGCCTCAGTTTCTCTCCCCTCAGGTACACACACACACATGCAAACACACCAGGTCTCATTTCTGAGATATGAGCTCTATTAATAAATGCATGATGAGTATTCAGCACGCAGAAACTGCTCCAAGAAGCGTCTTTGCCAAGAGTTTTCATTCATTATTTATTCATGTGTGTCTATAACTCAGGCCTTTCTGAACTTTAAGCATAGACTGTATATCAGTAGAGAAATATTGTGAGTCTCTGTGGGACAACTCAGAGTTTCTACGACATACACAAATATGTTTTTTTCACACTTTAATGTGTAAATGTGCTCATAATTTCCCAACAGGTTCAAGCACAGCTCTTACAGTTTGCAGCAAAAAACATTGGTCTGAATCCTGCACTTTTAACCTCACCAATAAACCCTCAACATATGACCCTTCTGAATCAACTTTATCAGCTGCAACTGGTGAGATTCATTCAGACAAAAAAACAAAATGCATATTTAATGTTTCTGATATTTATACCCCAAGCCACATATCAAACTGCTTTAGTATTTTTAAGTACTTAAAAGTTAGAACATCATCTCAGACCCTCTAAAGTTTGTGTTTTTTCCCTCTAAAACAGGCATACCAGCGTTTACAAATTCAGCAGCAGATGTTGCAGGCGCAACGTAACGTTTCCGGCCCTATTCGACAACAAGAGCAGCAAGTAAGTTTTCCTGTACGTTTTGGCTTCTAGACCAGAGTGTGCTTTGGTAAGTCATTTCTTAACCATGCTTCCTACTTGATGTTGTTCCAGGTTGCACGTACAATCAATAACATGCAGCAGCAGATCCAACAGCACCAGCGTCAGCTGGCCCAGGCCCTGCTGATAAAGCAGCAGCAACAGCAGCCGCCCCCCTCCCATTCTGGCCTTCACCCTGGGACTAAATCCACCCTGGATTCATTTCCAGGTCACCCCCAGGCTCCAGGCCTCCCTGACCTGCAGACCAAAGAGCCGCAGTCATCTCCAAACACCTACAGCCCCTACTCTCTCTGTGAGTGCACTCAGCCTCCCCTGCATCTGCGTGGTAGACCGACTGTATGGAGTGGGTGGTGATGTAACAACTGTCTGTCTGTCTCCACAGCTGGACTGAATCAAAACATGAATGTAAACTGCATGGAGGTGGGGGGTCTGTCTATGAAGGAACCCCCCCAGCCTCAGTCGCGTCTGTCACAGTGGACGCATCCAAACTCCATTGAGAGCCTCTCTGGAAACTCCTCTCCTTTGGAGCCCAACCTGGGCAAACATGGTGAGAGAAACAACTGACTCCTGGGAAAATCAAAGAAGGACACGTCCAGTTTGTCCTGACTTGCTCTAGTTCTCAATCAGTTGAAAACAAAAACAGGAATCCCCATCATTCACTTGTTCATCCCTCCCTCAGGTGCCAACCTGGGACCCCCTGGCAAGCCTCATCAACTGGAGGACTCTTACAGCCCCTACAACTTGATGTCCAGCTCTGAGTCTCCTACCAGCCCCCTGGTCCCCCCTGACAGCTGGGGGCAGGGCAAGAGCAACAGTGACAAGATGGCAAACGGGACCAATATCAACTGGCCACCAGGTTAGAAGCTGTTTCCTCTTTGAATGGATTATCATCACTGTCAACCTGTCTCTTACATCTGGACAGTTATTTTTACATTTTGAACTGTGTGTTAAAAAAGTTTCTGTCTGATGTGAATCATGAAACTGTCTGTTTGCAGAGTTCTGCCCTGGTGTTCCCTGGAAGGGTCTCCAGAATATCGACCCTGAGACTGATCCAAACGTGACCCCAGGCAGCGTCCCAAGTGGGCCCACCATCAACACCAACATCCAAGATGTCAACCGCTACCTGCTGAGAGACAGAAGTGGAGGTAAGAGCAGGGGCAGAGTGTTTGAAAAGGTTTGTAGTTTTAGAGAAACACAGGATATCCAAGGAGAGGTTTTTGAATTTTATCCCCCAACCATTTTTTTCAAGAGCACAATTTGTTCATCCTACTTTTTATTTTCCTACATTTTCCTTCTTTACTCTACTTTTACAATATTTGTCTTTTGTCTTAATGAGCTTACTATCATCATCTTTTGCACTTTTCCTTTGCTCCATTTTCTTCTCTTTTCTATTTTCCCTTCATTTGTTTGTCTGTCTTTTCTGTTTCTATTGATGGCACCGACTCAGGCTCCTCTCCCACAACAACTCAGAAAGAGGCTCTGCCTCCCTCCTCTGATTGGCCAGTCAGTGCCTACACTAGCTCATTCAGTCTGTCGTCCCCGGAGGCAGACGATGCAGGTACACAGTTTGTCTGTAACGTTCCCCCTCTATGTTGCAAGTCAACATAATCCTCTCCCTCCTGCTGCTGTAACAACCAGAACCTTAACCTCTACCTGGAGAACCTGATCTCTCCTGTCCATGCCCCTGCTCCTGATTAGACTTAGACCTTCTCTAACCTCTGCCCCTCCTGCAGTGCAGTCCATATCCCCACTGCTGTGCCTTATCTTCTATATCTCTTTTTTTGTGTGGCATGAGAAATGTTTTCCCCCCGGAAAATGTGACAGAACTATTCAGTTTTTTCTCATAGCACTCTGCAGACAAACCTTTGCTTGTTGTTTTCTGTGCAGGAAAACTGTCAGAGATGAAATCTACTTGGTCTCCCGGCCCTATTCCTCACAGCCAGGCCCCACTATCTCACGAGCTGTGGAAGGTCCCACAGGGAAACCGGGGCAGCAACACGGCCCCTTCCAGGCCCCCGCCTGGTCTCACCAACACCAAGCCTTCCTCAACATGGGGGAGCAACTCGCTGGGTCTGGCTCAAGGCTGGAGCAGCTCCTATACCACAGGTAGAACGATTCAGAGAGACTTCATTCCATCAAGTCAAGGAGTGAAGAAGATACTCAATAAAAGACAGGCTCCCATAAGTCAGAGCTTTCACTCCTGAACATTTCTCATCTTAAAAAAACACTTTGTTCAGTCTTGGCTTTGTATTTCTTCACTTAATTTAAAAAAAAAGTCATCATCAAAGAACCCTAAACCTTGTGAAGAAGAATGAAATCAAGTTACTGTAACAAATTGAGACATACACAAAAAAGACATGCTTCCAGACTTAGTGATGTGAGTTGTCTAAATTGTGGAGCAGCAGCATTTAAATGTACAGTATGTGCAATAACAAATGCAAACTCAGTCAGGCAGCATTATGATGTCGGGTACAATATAGGCAGAGTAGCAAAGACTTCTTCTTGTGGTTGAAAAGTGTCAACTGTCACTGGGTGGAGCTTTTTTTTCACAACAGAAACCACAGGTTGTCTGTGCATCCTTATAAAGTCTTGAATTCATTTATTTTGTATAAAAACCTTGAAAAGTCTTAAATCTATAAGTATAGAATAAAATCGCAAGAGTCTTGAATTCATGTATCTGAAATTAAGGCCTTTAAAAATCTTAAATTTAGTATCTGAAATAAAGTTTATTTTGTATAAAGGCCTTGAAAAGTCTTAAATCTATATGTATAAAATTGAAATCTTAAAGCCTTGAATTCATTTAGGCTCTCAAAGTCTTAAATTAATTTATCTAAGCAAAGGCCATTAAAGTACAAATAAATACATCTCTAAATAAGGTCTTAAAATGTCCTAAATTAATTCATCGGAACTTGAGATTCTCAAAGGTCATTTATTCATTTATTCATAAGAAAAGGCCTTAAGCAAGTATAAGTTGATTTATCCATAATAAAGGCCTTCAAAAGTCTTACATTAAATAATCTCAAATAAAAGCCTTTAAATGTCTAAATCCCTCAATAATACACTGCAAAAACTGAAATCTAAGCAAGTCATTATGTCTCATTTTTAGTCAAATTTGTCCTACTATTCTTGATTTGAGCCACATTTACTAGACAAGGTCATAAAAATGTCTCATTTCAAGTTTTTTAAAGACAAAAATGAGGCATCAATTGCTTGTAATAAGTAAAAAAAAAAATCTGCCAATGGGATAAGATAAAAGATTCTTGTTTTAAGACATCTTTCTAATTTCAAGAAAATTCGTCTTATCCCATTGGCAGATTTTTTCACTTGTTACAAGCAATTTACACCTCATTTTTGTCTTTAAAAAAAACTTGAAATAAGACATTTGTATGACCTGGTCTGGTGAATGTGGCTCAAATTAAGAACAGTAAGACAAATTTTACTACAAATAAGACATAATGACTTGCTTAGATTTCCGTTTTTGCAGTGTATCATGTGCAGGTTTGTCTCAAACTTGTTGTTCTTGGACTTGTCAATGTTGTTTTTATCAGCTGATAAACATTGTTTTCTGCATGTTAGCTAGCCTGTCTGTGATTATGGGTGACTTTATGTATTTGGAAAGACAGCTATTAAATTAGAGAGCAGTGAGGATCAATTTATGTTTAACAAACAAGAAGTCAACTTGAATGAGTCTCATTGAGTGATGGTTGAAAAAAAGTCAGATCCCACAACCATCACCTGTATTTATGTTGTTTTGGTCATAAATTTCATTCAAGGTTGCATTAGAAAAGTCTTAAATTTGACTTCCTGAAACCTACAGATACTCTGAATCAACGCCAACCATGTAGTGTCAGATAAAAAAAAGTAACACTTTTGTTGTTTTGTGTTTGTGTGTTGCTCTCAGCTGGTACCACATGGAGCACAGACAGCTCCAACAGGACCAGCAGTTGGCTCGTTCTGAGGAACCTCACTCCACAGGTACCAGTATAAACCTGCTCCCTCCTTTCAGGCCTCACTCAGATCCTTTCTTGTTCTGCTGTTTACACTTTCTGTCGCTTGTGTCTCAGATCGATGGTTCGACTCTGCGTACACTGTGCATGCAGCACGGCCCCCTCATCACATTCCACCTCAACCTCACGCAGGGCAACGCTGTGGTGCGCTACAGCTCCAAGGACGAAGCTGCCAAGGCTCAGAAGTCCCTGCACATGTATTAGACTCAATCAACTGCTTTTATTCTCAACATTGCTCCATCTTGACGGTTGTTTTTAACCGCTGCTCGTCTGTGTGTTTCTTCCAGGTGTGTGCTGGGGAACACCACCATCCTGGCAGAGTTTGCCGGGGAAGAGGAGGTGAACCGCTTCTTTGCACAGGGCCAGCTGCTGGGCGGGACAACCAGTTGGCAGGCCACTCCAGGCACCAATCAGACCAGGATGGGCGGGGCCGGGTCAGGAGCCTCCCATCCCATCGGACACTCGCCCCACTGGAACAACAACAACGGCAGCAACAGCAGCAGCAGTAGCAGCAGCCTGGGAACGGGCGGAGCAAAAACAGGCGGGGAGTTGCTGTGGGGTGGCGTGCAGCAGTATTCCAGCCTGTGGGGACCCCCGAGCGGAGAGGAGGGGCGAGTAGTGGGAAGCCCCACCCCAATCAACACGCTGCTGCCTGGAGATCTGCTCAGCGGGGAGTCCATGTAAGAACAAACACACACCGACAGGAGTGAAAACTTTGCAAATCATTGTGGAGATAATCAGTGTGGATGTGACAGTGAAAAGGAGAGACGAGAGGAGGGCGGGGCCACAACCTCGCTGCTCATCCTCGCCAACCTCCTCGGCTCCTTTTTTTTTTCGGTTTTAAAGACTTTTTATTTGCAGTTTTCTTTTGTGAATCTCAGTGATGCATTTTGCTCACAGTGTTTGGCTCTCACTTTTGGAGACACAGGAAAAAAAAAAAGTCTTTGATTCAACAAAGAAAGAGAACTTTTTATGGACAAGAACTTTGGAGAACTCGCTACTTTAGTCAAACTGACACAATGACGAGCTGCCACCTTGAAACTTGCGTAATCCCTCTCTGCCTTTCCGGGCAATCATACTGCACCTCAGAGATCCATTTAAAGGCATCATTCCCAAAGGAAAAAAAAAAAAGCTTCAATCAGAGCGCTTGTGGAACTTTTCGGCTGGTCCAGATGACATTTGTTTCTCTCAGCACTAATATTAGCCTTAACCTCTCTCCTGCCCTGCTATCCTCACTCACTCTCTACTTGGTGAAGAAGCAAACGGACACTTGCACACCCTTATTCCTGAGCCAGTGAAACCTGATCGGAGAGTTCATGCTGCTGCGGATTTACATTTGCAACCACAGCTCACGACTTCAGTGCATTTTCTGCAAAGAGATGGAGTTCCCCCCTACACGATGCTCAAAGGGAATGATGCAACTTTGTTCCACGTGTCCAAGCCATTTATTTTTGTAATGGTTTTCGTTTTTGTTGATTTTTTTTCTTAAACCATTGCAAACAAAGCTAAGAACTGATATTACAATGTGTCTGTCAATCTTACCAGGTGGGGTGAGAGTTTGGGGGGGTTGTCACATGTACATTTAAAGACGGTATGGATGACAAAAATGAACCACTGCTATTACTACCGAACTGTAACGACAGAAAACTTCAATGCACCTCAACTCCTCCGCGGGAAACCTGGAGTTTGATCTCAATCTTGGACCCTGTCACTGATGTTCTGGAAAACCTCAAGTCGTAAATGTTTCCAACCAGTGTGTAGTCGAAGACCCTCCCCACCCCCCACTTCTCTCTCTCTCTCTCTCTCTCCTACTCCACCTGCAAAAACACCATTTCAAGTGACGTGCAATATAAGCCACAGACTCTACCGTCCAAGAGGAACTCTCCGAAACAGAGAGAAGACTGTAAGGAATGATTGAATATCTGCCCCCTCCCCGCACCCACACTCCCTCCTTACACCCTCAAACTGCCACTACTACCCGCCAACCCCCCCACCCCCCCCCTCCCTCCCTCCTCAGGAGAGTAGCAAGCTGGTCTTCAACCCACAAAGCACTTCTTCAGCCAGCCTACTCTCCACACATATGCCAGTGACTAGTCGTGGGGCAGATGGAGGGATAAGTGTGTGTGTTTTTCTGTGTGTATCCGTGTGTATGCGTGCGGTTGGGGGAGAAGGCATCAAAACCAAAACAAGAGGAGCCTGTTTCCCCTTTTTACCCAGAAGACCAGATAACCTTTATTTTTTTTTTTCTGCCCAAATATTGCATTTGTAGAAAAGTATGAAGCAAAGGTTTTGTGAATCGGTGGTCTATCATAGCACTTAGCCAGAGCAGCGCAGCTCGTTCCACCCTTAATGCCAACGACTCGAAGAGAGGAGAAGCAACACTGGCGAATAAAAAAAAAAACTGACAAAAACAAAGAGAAAAAAGCAATCTGCTCAGTGGCTTCTCCATACACTTATTTTTGAACTTTATATTGATGTGAAGACCTTTCTTTTTTCTTTTTTTTTTAAATCCTTCTTCCCTCAAGTTGGTGGGACCAGGAAGGATGTCAAACACGGTAGCAAAGTGAAGGGAAATACAAAGAGCGAACTTACAAACTGGTGACGGGTGCAGCAGGGAGGAACCTGAAGAGCACCCATCCTCACCCTCTATCAGAGTAAATATCACTGTTACATTGCATACTTTGAATTCTTTAGCCTTGGTGTCTGAAAACACTCAACGTGTTGATGTTCTACTGGGTCCAGCAGGGAGGATCGCCATCTGTTCTCGTCCCTACTTTTCTTTTCTTTTCGTCTTCTTTCTATTGGAGGCCCTGCCAACCTGTGTGAAAGTGTGGCCACTGAGTGCCTGTCTGCCGCGGAGGAGCGCGCCCGCTCGCTCGCTCCGCGGCGGCCCTCACCCCATCCTCCTCCTCGCTCGCTCATTCGCCGCCTCCCTGCGGATCCCTACGAGACTGGCTTCCCTCCTCTTCCTCCCTCCCTCCCTGCCTCCCTCCCCTCGGCCTCCAGGCACAGAGCAGCTCTTTCAGAACTGGCCCACCTGTATTAAATTTACTACTACTGCTGCGCCAGAGTCTGTCCTCAACAACCTCCTACTCCACTGTCTCTGTCTCTCTTCTGCAAGGATCACTTTAGCCAGACATGGATGCATTTGATGTGTTTGATTCTGGTTTTACTTATGGAATTGCCGGTGTGCATTTTTTATTTTGTTGTCATGAAGTTTGCTGATATTGTTGCTGTTATCATTGAGGATAAAAAAAAATAATGATTGTTTTCTGATGATGATGATGATGATTTCATGGCTTTTTAATATTGGTCTTTATGCAGTGTTCAGCTTCTCTCCTGCCCCTCCCACTACCTCCGAAGCAAAAAGCAGAGTGAGGCAGATTTCCAGAGGTACGCCTCAGCTGTGCAGCAAGGCCAAAACACAGTGAAAGTAAAGGGTGGGGGAGGGGAAGGAGGGAGGAGGGGGGGGTGTTAATGTTGTAATCACAGGGATTGGGGAGGGAAAGTGAAATCAAGTCTTGTTAAATCTCTCCACTAAAGTGAGCCACCTTCTTCGTGTCCATCCTGAGGCGCCCAACCTCACGCTACACACACACACACACACACATCCTTTGGTGTTGCTGGGCCTCACTCACACTGGTGCTTTATGTTTAACTCTGGGAGCACTCAGTTACACTTAGAACCACCTCAAGTGATAACAGCCTTCCATTTCTATGCAAAGACAAGGAGGTGTTTGTTCACAGCCATCTAGAAAAAACACAGCCATTCAACACATCTGCCAGTCTCCACCTATAGCTCTCCACCTTTTACTACCAGGCAGCTTCCCTCCCCCTTCTTTAGTCTCCCACTGTGGTGTGGACACACTAACCTGACCTGCTGGAGGCACGATTGGTTGGCAGTCTTCAGTCTTGTGCCAACTCACGTTTCGAATATCTTCTTCCACTTTGCCATATCCTGGTTTATCTCTAGCGCGACGACTCTTCTTCTTCTCTGGCTGCAGGAGGCTTTAGGAGTAGTTGGGCAGGACAGATGAATGGTACAGGTATTTATCAAACAAAAGGACTGGAAATGTAGTGGCTGCATGAGGAGGAGGAGGAGGAGGAGGAGGAGGAGGGGCAGGGGCGGTCCCTGTATGTGTCTGTGCACTGTTTATGGGTCACATCGGGTACATCTCTTTAAAAACCAAAAACATCTTTTTCTTTATCATCGAGGTTTTGTTTTTTTGTTTTTTTTTGCAAAAACAAGAAACTGTAACGAAAAAAAAGGACAAAAAAAAAAACAAACGTCTGTTCCAGCTGTGCACTCCGAGGCTGTGACACCTGTTTCTCTGCAAGCTGCCGCTCCCCCCACCCCCTACACCCGACCCCCACCCCCTTATCCCTGCTGTCTGGGCTCTTTTTTTTGGCCCTCACATGGGGGAAGCTGTATCCAGGTGGTTCACTTCTTGGACCTCCATCCTCAAAGTGGTGCAGGTGGATTTATTACAACAGGTCATTTCTGGACGTCTGGTTTGGGGTCCTGGAATTATCAGCAGAAAACGGGGACAAAAACCTCAAGTTTGGTACCAAGTCTTAAAACTTTTCACCCTCTTCCAGAGTCGCTTGAGACCCGCATCATTCAACGAAACAATCACTATTGCCTGTTGTCATCTCTGTGTGTGTTTGTCTGTTCCTGAAAAACCTGCATTGACTCCACACTGGACTTGAATCAATGAACTGGCGTTGGAAGCAGGGGGGAGAAGAGTCGGAGTGGGAGGGCAGGTGAAGGGGGGGCGGGTCTCAGATGTGCCCTGGATTTCTTGGCGCAGCACCAGCACTGAGAGCACCCGTCCTCATCCTCCACCCCCTCCCCGTCCTGCGCTCTCATCTACCTGTCTAGTGTTGGAAATCAGATGCTCCCTTTATTTTTTTTGTTTCGTTTTTTTTTTTTTTTCGGACTCTGAGGCAACTGGAGCTCAAGCAAAATCTGCGTCTCAATCATGGATCAGACAGGGGCCCTGAAAAGAGTTGAATTAGCAAATCTCCAAGGCCTGGGTTGAATATGCACATGCTAGTTCATATACAGAATACAACCAAGAGTACATAATGTGTGTATATGACTAGATCTCTCTGTTTCCCCTTCAGCCCTCACCCTGTGTATCCTCCACATGATATTCCCCAGAAGACAAGATCATAAACATATCAGAGTAATACAAAATAATGAAAACAAATACTTGAATCAAAAGAAGCGCCAATAATGTAATGTGAACACTTTTTGTAGTGGTTTTTTGTCTCATTCATACACTTCAGAGATTTTTGATAGCATCGGTTCAGCGTGAATCAAATTTGAAATACGAGTGTTGAAAACAAAGATCGATATAAAGGCAAATTTACATCTGTTGTATTTGAGTGTTTGCACAAGGCTGCTTGTACTGTATGTGGTGTGTGAGTGAGTGCGTGAGCTTGAGATTACGTGTGAGAGCTCGTGATTACAGCGGAGGAATCTCCGCCTTGTGATTCTTTTCAATTCAGTATACTTTTTTTTTTGTTGTTGATTTGATTCTTTTTTTTTTTTTCTTTGCTCGTCAAAAGTATATTCTGATGTTAATTGTTACTAGCCTCTAGCGTTGCACTGAGTGTCAGCCTCACCCCTCATCCAGCTAAATGAACAACATGATACAAGTACTGAGGGGGGACGGGGACAGTTCATGTGTAAATGTTTACTCAAGGACTAAAATAAGTGTGTTTTTAAAATGTAATGTTTATCTACCTTAGTGGCTTTCATTGTGGAATAATCCAAGAAAGTATGGATCATAATTGAGTATTGCACCATTTTTCAGACTGTAAACCTAAAAAAAAAAAAAAAAAAAAAAAAAAAAAAAAAAAAAAAAAAAAAAAAAAAAAAAAAAAAAAAAAAAAAAAAAAAAAAAAAAAAGTATTTTGCAGACCTGTGGCCATAGATCGGAGTAGAAGGACTTCAGCTCTCCAAAATCTGAGCAATGGAGAGCATGAAGGACGAGACATCAGACTGAGCCTTGGCTTTAGGGCTCACTTCAGAGGTGCCTACCTTTTTGGTTTGTTAGCTTTCGTTCTCTTCACTCATCTTTTTTTGTTTTGTTTTGTTCGTTTTTTTTTTTTTTCCGTGTTGTTTTGCAAGGCCACTGACAGTTTACAAACACTTCATTTTTTTTTTTCTGGAGTTCGGAAAAAAAACAGAAAATCAGCGACACAAAAAGATCTAAACTATGGGAATGTTGGAAAAAAAAAAAAGACAAAAAAAAGGACAAATGCTTCCATTTTTAATGAAAAAGTGCAACACGACACTTCACAGAATGAAGAGAAATTGTGCTACTTTCAGAACTCTGGGATTGAACAGTGTTGTCTTGTTCTGTTTAACCTTCTTTATTCTGTGTCGATGTTGATTTCATGGACTATCTGAAGCCTGTATGTTTTATGTTGACTATATATATTTTTCCTTTATATAAAAAAAAAAGAAAAGAAAAGAAAAAAAAAGACATAATTGCTCACTATCTTGCACACACACGAAAAAGTGGATCTTGTCTCAGGAAGGCCAGGGTTCCAGAGTACCAACTCCACGCCATTTTAATGTACATTTTTATGATGAGTAAAAAAAAAAAAAAAGGATGGTTTAAAAGAAACAATTCTAAGCACTGAAAGTTATGGATTTCGGAAGAAGAGAAAATACCTTTGTTTCTAAATCCGTAGCAGTTACATAATAACCAAATAATGGACTTTAAATGAAAATGGAGTGCTTTATATATAAATCTATATATTAAAACTGCTTTACATTTAAAAATGAAAAAAAGGTCAATGATTTTGATTGTTAAAAAAAAAGAAAGACGGTGAATAACATGCAAAATGCTGTATGTTGAATCTTTATTGTGTTTTCTTAATTAGGTCCCGTCCTGACTGAATCAGGAGTATTGTGCATTACTCTTTCTTTCCTCTCTCTCTCTATCTCTCTCTCTCATTCTCCCACAGCGGGTATTACTTTTATTTTTATGATTCATTTCGGAGGATGTTTGTAAAACATGAGCTGGTTGTAAAGGATCATGAAACTATGCACAAGTGTTCGGGGGGTGGGGTGGGGGGGTTGGAAGTCGGGGATTTAAAGGCCTACTTCATAGTGGCTGGTCTATTGCAGGGGTTTGGGGGATTTCTGGTGTTTTTTTCTTTGACTTTATCGGGGATGGAGGGGTGATACATGTCCACCCCCTCCACCCCCCCACTTCCTCCCCCTGATTCAGATTGACCTAGCGCTACATCGCCATGCTGTGTACTCCTAAAACCAATGAGCGTCTCACTCTTTAGCACTGTGGGATTCTAGCCTGTCACCCTCAAGGGGTTTTTTCTGTTCTTCAAGGTTTTTCTTAGAGGGTGGGTCCTGGGTGGGGGTGGGTTCAAGGGTTTAGGGCTGCTTTTTTTTTTTTTTTTTTTTTTTTTTTTTTTTTTTTTTTTTTTTTTTTTTTTTTTTTTTTTTTTTTGCCTTTTTTTTTTTCTTTTCGAAATATTAAGTAAAAATGTCTGTACTGAGATTTAATGAAAAGTCAGTGGCTTGTAATGTTTTATTTTTTCTCTCTGTATATCTCTTTCTCCTCATAGAATGTGATTGTTCAATGACATGCACCGAAACAAATCTTTTCATGAACTATGGAGCTTCTTTCAAATATTAATAAAATAGCTTTTTTCTTGGCTGTTAAAAGAAGCGTCTTTTTTTTTTCCCTCCCTTTACTTAGTAACTTGTCGCTGAGCTGGTCGCACTTTCTGATTGGTTGAAACCATCAGGTCCTGAGCAGTCTGGGACAAGCGTAGTAGTTCTCCTGCTGTTGGCGCCTGACGTTGGGGTTGGCGTACACAGGGAAGTTCTCCTCCTCCTGGTGTGAGGGGGGGTTACTTTGGTGGGTTTGGACGTCGTGCTGCTTCCTGGTCATTTCTTCGTAGATTGGAGCAGAAGGTTGTGGTTGATGATGAGGTTTCTCCTTCGCCTTCACCTATAACACAAAATGTTCCTTTTAGACAAAAAAAAACAGAGACAGGTTTCCAAACTTATCCTGAGAGCATGTTTGGTTTCATCAATGATATCACAATGAAAAGCACCAGAGAAAAAAAAAGTCAAAAATTTAGGCTACAGTTCCAGAGGTAGTTGGGCCTCCACCTGGTGTCTGCTTATGTGAACATTACATTTCTGTCTCTTAGACTCATGAAACTTCATTTTTTTCAAACTTAAATCGATAAGCCACAGAGTCCAAAAAAATCTGCCAATGGGATAAGATAAAAGATTCTTGTTTAAAGTCATCTTTCTAATTACAAGAAACTTCCCGGGCAAATTCGTCTTATCCCATTGGCAGATTTTTTTGACTTGTTACAAGCAATTTTCACCTCATTTTTGTCTTAAAAAACTTGAAATAAGACATTTATATGACCTGCTCTGGTGAATGTGGCTCAAATTAAGAACAATAAGACAATTTTTACTACAAATAAGACATAATGACTTGCTTAGATTTCCGTTTTTGCAGTGTATTAACCACTGTGAGATGTGACCTAAAACCCGATTTTGACGTCTTATAAACAACAAAAAAGAGACTTGTCAGAAAAAAGAAGACTTGAATACAATGAACCCCAATAATTTCTTCATATCACTGCAGCATACGGTTGCAAATAACATTTTTCCTAAGTGTATTCATTTTCTAACATTTGACAACAGCCCCATTCAAATGAATGGAGGAAACCGTTTTCAACCTATACTGCAGCCAGTCAACAGGAGAGCATTTTTGATTTATCTAATTTTTTAAGTCAATGTGTTCACCCAAATGAAGTCACAGTTCTCTGACTAACACTTCAGATATATAGATAAGTTTTAAAAAAGTATTATATACCACCTGGCCGAAAAAAGTCACCACCTGGATTTAGCTAAGCAAAAGAAATGTGGTTGGAAAAAATCCAGAGCAATAGTGATCAGCAATCACTTCAATGTTTGGCCAAACCACTGGAAGAAAAACAACAGTAGAACTCAGTAGTATGTTTAATATTGAAACTAAGAGCATTTCCACACACACAATGCAAAGGGAACTTAGGGGATTCGGATTGAACAGCTGTGTAGCTTTAAGAAAACCATTTATCAGTAAAGATAACTGAGAAAAAAGGCTTCAGTTTGTTAGGAAGTATAAAGGGAGAGAATTTAAGACCCTGCCTGTGATACTGTCAAAGGAAAATAAAAGAGTTAAGACGATTAAAACACGCTCAGCTGAAAGAAGAATGATGAGAATGTGTCTTTACAAGAGATTTTAAAAAACCATAATGCAGAAATGGGCCCACGTTTTTTTGTTTGTTTGTTTGTTTTATTTTTATAGCTCTGTTTGGTGAGGTGTGGGTGGAAGTGTAAATACTCACACATTTCATCATGAGGAGGCAGCTCAGTGTCATCAGAAGAAGAGCAGCTGCTGCAAAGATGGTCAGAAGCAGAGGATGATAACTGGGACAGCACCGACAGGAACTTCCTGTTTCCAGAAATAAGAAATTCATCAAGTCTTCAGTGCTGAGTGATTCATCACAAGTAGATTCAAAGAAGAATGAAGCCACTACAGCAGGTTGTGTGTGCTGTAGTGTACAGAGGATTTTGACCCACGTACCTGTTCCCTCCACAAACACAAAGACTTTGAGAGCGTCCGTCAGCACCTGCTGGGAGCTGTTCCTCCTGTAGCTCTGCTCCCACAGGTACAGGCCTGTGTCAGCCGCCTGTAAGTGACTGATGCTGACATTGACCCGCACAGAGTCCAGTCCTCCGCTGAACTGCAGACGACCCCTGAGCTCCGGCTCCACCCTGAGGTCTCCACCCTCAGACAGGGTGAGCAGGGTGGTCTGGCTGCTGGAGTCACGTCTGTAGAGGTGAAGGCCGGTCAGGAGGCCTCGACCCTGCCGGGGGGAGCAGGAGAGCTGCAGGGACTGAGACTGAGACAGGTGTTTGAGGATCAGCTCTGCAGGAGCTGGATGAGAGAGAGAGAGAGAGAGAGAGAGATGCTGGAGTCAGTGCTCATAGAGCCAAAGGACAGAAAGCAAAGTCAAAACTAAAACAGAAAAACTATGGATTCAATTTACAACCCCAATACTGATAAGGTTGGGACGCTGTGTAAAATGTAAGTACATTTAAATTTGTGGTGTATTCAATTCAATACACCACAAAAACAAGATATTTTATGTTCAAACTGAAAAAAATTATTGTTTTTGTGCAAATATATGCTCATATGAATTTGATGCCTGCAACACGTTTCAAAAAAGCTGGGACAGGAGCAACTAAAGACTGGTAAAGTTGATGAATGCTGAAAAAAAACAGCTGTTTGGATCATTCCACAGGTGAACAGGTTGATTGGAAACAGCTGAGTGTCATGATTGGGTTAAAAAAGGACCATCCCCAAAAGGCTCAATCCTTCATTAGCAAAGATGGAGTCAAGTTCACCATTCTGTCAACAACTGCGTGAAAAAAAAATAGTCGGACGGTTTAAGAAAAATGTTTCTCAAGATTCAATTGCAGGGAATTTATGTATTTCATCATCTACAGTCCATAATATGACCAGAAAATTCAGAGAATTTGGAAATATCTCTGCATGAAAGCAGCAAGTGCCTGTGACCTTTGACCCCTCAGGCGGCACTGCATTAAAAACCAACATCATT
Organism: Thalassoma bifasciatum; assembly: GCA_008086565.1. NCBI lineage: Eukaryota > Metazoa > Chordata > Actinopteri > Labriformes > Labridae > Thalassoma > Thalassoma bifasciatum. The sequence continues at coordinate 152,250 of RPOG01000849.1, forward strand.
GTGTAAAGGATATTAGCACATGGGCTCAGGAACACTTCAGAAAACCATTGTCAGTTAACACAGTTCATCACTACATCTACAAGTGACAGTTCAAACTCTACCATGCAAAGACAAAGCCAGACATCAACAACAGACAGATGAGACAGGTCTGGTGAGTCCACATTTCAAATTGTTTTTAGTAATCATGGACCTGATGTCCTCTCCAGAGACATACTTTGTCCTTAAATCGGATTTTTTTTTCTATCTTTTTTGTACGGTGTGTGTGTGTGTGTGTGTGTGGTAAATATACAACGGGAAGGATTAGTTCACAAATATTAATTCCAAGTGAACTTCCAAATTCAAAAAACTTTATTTATCCCAAGAGACAAGTGAAGGCACACAGAGCAGTAAACAATGTAAACAATTGTAGAGAACGATAAGAAACAAACAGCACAGAGTTCAGTATTTCACTAAACATTTAGTCTACTGCTTAAAATGGTGAAATACTGAAGCCAGGAAAATAAAGATAGAAAACAATTTGCTTGGATACAATTGACACTCTAATACTTAGCAATAAAATGTTAACTTCATACTGAAATACTTCATGAAATACCAAAACATTTAAATGTAAACACTAAAATTACAGAAATACTTCATAATACAATGTTAATTAAATTCTAGAACATAGGTATCTCAGTGTGTTGAGTTCTAATTTTAAAAGGAATAATTATTCATGAGGAAAGCATTTTTATCTGTTTTGTCTTTTCTTTTTCTTTTTTTAATCAATTAAAAGACATTTCAGGGGACCGCTTTTGGATTTCAGGTGACCCCTCAGGGGTCCCGAACCTAAGGTTGGGAAACACTGGGTGAAAACATGATCAACTGTCCTCCTGGGGAAAAAAAACCACACCTTTTTTTTTTCTTTCACCCCTGCCTTTTAACCCTCTGTTGCATGAATTATAAAAGTCAGCGTCAGGATTTTTCCCATGAGCGTTTCTATTTGTCTTAAGGCGTGAAAAAAAAGGTTCCCCTTTTTTATTCAAATATTTGTAACTGAGTATTAAATATAAAAAAAGTGTGAACTTAATGTAAATATTACTTTTTTTTGTTGACTTCTTTTTTGGTAATTTCATGAATAATCTTTTTTTAATGCTTTGGGAAACATTTTAACTCTCTTTCTTCCATTTTAACACTGAATAATTTATAGTTTATAAGCGTTTTTGCCCACAAATGTTTGTTTATAACTTTTTAAAAGACACATATATGTTGGAAAAAAAATTAAAAACATTTTTTCAGGCCCTAAAAAAAATAAAATATCCTGACACAGGCTAATATGAATTTCCACCACATGAACCATTGAATTTAGGTAAATAACTTTTAAATAGGTGTCCACTATAGTGATCACTATGCACCACAGGGTTAATGTCGCTGCCTGGTAAAACACTTTTCTTTGTGACCAATAGCACAGCTCATGGTAAAGGACCACACAACTTTGAATTCAAACTTGACTTTAATACAACATTTTAAAGAGATACATGCATTTTATAAAACATGAGCTGTAGAGCGAGGTGAAGTGAAGCGTTAGTCTCACAGCATCTGCCTGTTTCCTGTCGTTATGGTGAGAAATCAGAGCTGCATGCACATGTTCGCTGTGTCAAAGTGCAGCCTCACACAGCAACTTTCACACACGTCAACCAAGGAACGCATGAAACTCTGGCTGCAGCACACAGAGTTTGTGTAATATTCCTTTAATCTCTGTTACAGTCTGTGAAAAATTAGCTGTTTTTACCTTGAAGAAGCTGAACGAAGATCAGGACACATGCAGCTGCCGTCTTCATGGCGGTTTCACTCACAGAAACTCTAAAGCTCCATCACATTGTTCTCCATCTGTTTCCTTCAGCCTGCGCTCTGCTGCTCTCTGTTTGTTGTTCTTCAGCTCGCTGCAGGAAGATGAATCTAAATCAAGAACTACCGGTCTTACTCTGAGGGGGGGTTTTGCTCTGAGGTCATTTCACACCAGTTTATTTATTCAAAGGCTCAGACTCTGGATGAGATCTTCTTAAACCTACAGTGAAGAAGTCACTATCAGGTCTTAATGATGTGAGAAGAAGCGACAGGATGTTTGAAGAGACTATGGTCACTGGGTGTGTATGCAAATGTAAAATCTGTGCACGACAAGACTCACGTGATGTCTAGAAAATCTTAACACCATCAGGTTTTCACACTCAAAAAGATAAACAGTATTATTTCAGTTTGTGTCACAGGATGTTATGTGTGTGTGTGTGTGTGTGTGTGTGTACTGTCATGAGCAGGTGGGTGCTTGTTACCGTGGTTTTAGAGAAGAACCAAACAGACTGGCAGACATGTGGTTTACTGTCTGTTTCCTGTCAGCACACACAGATCAAAGAGCCCACCACACCTCTCTGTCAGGGACTCTCTCTTTGTGAGGATTGTTTTTAGTATCATTTCTTATCTTATGTAATATTTAGTTTTCGTAGTATTAAATCTCAGCCTTGTGTCTTGTCTAGAGTTAAATGTAGCACATGACATCTGACTATTTGTAGTTTCAAGACAAAGTAAGTGTTGTAATGCTGATCCTTAAATGTTGATATTTAACGTTCAAACTGATACATTTCATTGGTTTTTTTTCATTTATTCCATTCAATCATTTTCAATTTGATGGATGCAACATGTCCCTAAAAAGCTTGGACAGGTTCATGTTTCCCTGTGTTACACCACCCCTCCTTTAACAAAACTCGTGCAGTGTTTGTGAACTGAGGACACTAATTGTTGAAGCTTTGGAGCTGGAATTCTTTCACATTCTTGTTTGATGGAAAACTACAGTTGTTCGACAGTCTGGGGTCTCTGTTGTCGTACTTTGGGCTTCATAATGTTCCATAAGTTTTTAAAAGGTAACAGGTCTGGGCTGCAGGCAGGTCAGTCTAGTAGCTGCACTCTTTTACTACAAAGCCACACTGTTGTAACAGGTACAGAATGTGTTTTGGTTTCACTGTCTTGCTGAAATAATCAGGGACGTCCCTGAAGAAGACAAAGTGACTTGGATGGCAGCAGATGTTGCTCCAAAACCTGTTTGTACCTTTCAGGATTGATGCTGCCTTCACAGATACTGAGATACTTACCCATGATGCCATGGGCACTGACACACCCCCATTATATCACAGATGCTGCTTTTGAGCTTTGTGCTGGTAACAACCCAGATTGTCCTTTTCCTCTTTAGCCTGGAGGACACCACGTCCATGATTTCCAAGAAGAGTTTGGAATGTGGACTCATCAGACAGCGTTTGATGATGGTTTCAGTTTTTTTTTTTTTTTTTTTTGCATGACTAATTATAAACATTCACTGTGTGTACTTGTCCATACTCAATAGGGGTGAGTATTAGCAAGAATCTCATGATACGATATGCATCAAGAAGAAAAAAAATTACATGAAGTTTATGTAAATCACACATTACTCAGAATTGAAAGGACAAATTAAGTCAAAACTATTTGATTGAAAACAACTTTTCCATTTTATTGTTTTTGAAAGAAGTCAAATGCAGTGTTACATACAAACACTTAACTTGAAAACATCAAATGCATCAAGTCACTTGAACTAATGTTACAAAGAAATTGTTATTCTTGTATCTTCTTGAACAATATATTGAAAGCATCCTAACCTGCAGTGAAGCTCACACTGTAATTAAACACATGAGGAACAAAGTGCTTTGAGTTAGTGACAGCACAACAATAAGTAATAAAAAAAAGCCACATAATTAATTTTGTTTCATTTTTTATTTTAGAATATGCAAATTGTACAGGCCTTTCTAATAACTACCAACAATCTTTAGAATATGATACATGAAAATTTTAGGCAGCCAAATAATATTACAATATAAAATAAAACGAAGTAAAATAACAAAAGTAAGTAGAAGAATAGCTTATTAACTCTCACCCCTTTCACTACATATAAATATTACATGTCCATATATACATACATATGCCCATACATACACCTCTGTAGTCACATACACTTATACCCATACACCCATATATATGTATGCTCATATATACATATACGACCCATGTGCATGCATTTACAGACACATATTTACCCATATACATATTCATAAACATATACACATTCAACACCTTGTCAATTGATCATTGATAATAACGATGAATGACTATTATCCACTGTATCAATATATTTTTGTACATTTTTTTAAACTCGTGGATAATTCTTTTGTCACTGTCTGAACTGAAAGACTGCATGAAAAAAAAATCTGTGCATACACATTACATAAGTTCCCTATGTTACTGAAAACTGTATTTTAATTCCAACTCAGCTAAAATATGACTTAATTAAAGAAAAAATTGCTATTAAGATTTGAAACATTGATATTATAACAGTCGTCAAAATATCTTCTTTACAAATGTATTTCTGTCTGATCCTAGTGTGATCAAATCAGAGTGTTTTCCTGAGTGTAGAGCTGTTGAGGATGTGATTGGTCCCAGGTGCACAGGTCTGATCACATGACTCTGATTGGCTCATTAAAGCCTCCTGAGCTCAGGCTTCTCTGCTCTCATGTGGATCAGACAGGAGTCTCTCAGTCCTGGACAAGATTCTGTTTCCTCTGACATCCATGGAGACTTTCTGTCTTTGGGTTAACCTCTTTTTTGGACTTCTGTTGTCAGAAATCTCTCTCACACCTTCTCATGCTCTTGTACCGACGCTCTACACTGATCATGCTTCACAACAAAGAGCTGAGGTCACACACAGCTCTGAGCACACGGAGCAGCAGGAGCAAAAAGCTGCGTCTGAGGAACCGGTGCTGCTCAACACGGTGAGCGTGAGCTGCTATCCAGACTTTCTGGACGTCGTCATCAGAGCGGACATGTTTGGAGTGGGTGCTCCCGTGAACAGTGACGACATTCGCCTGGGAGTGGAGCATCATGGGTACTGTACGGCTGCAGCGTCTTCAGAAGAAGAGTACAGGATCACTGTGGGATTATTAGACTGTGGAACCAAACACTGGGTAACACTTTTGATGCAGGGCTAACACTGTGACCTTTGACCTCTTGTTGTTAACACTGCTCTCCTCCACAGATGACTGAGGACGCTCTGGTCTACACAAACCTGCTCATCTACTCTCCTGCAGCTTCTCCTGACGGCCTCGTTCGAATGGAGGAGGCTGTGGTTCCCATCGAGTGTCACTATGAAAGGTCTGTGCTTTATTTGAAGAATTCTCTTTGCACATTAAATGAAACCAGCAAAAGTGAAATCACGGTACAAAACTGGGGATCATCACCACTTCACAAATTAAAGGCCTGTTTCTCTGGCTTTAACAAAACTCATAGAAACTATTACAGATACAGAAAATTAAAAAAAAAGACAAATTATTTTTCAGAATTATACTGATGAATATATAAAAATAAAAAGAAGGCATAGGTAAGATGGTTAATTTTTGTATTTATCTGTTGTACATTCAATATGTTGCTTGATATAGGTTAATTTTGTGCAATGATTTTAAATGGGAAGAAGTTAATAATAAGGGAGTAGAATTAAATAAGTGTGTATGTCTTCCTGCTCCCTTTTGAGCATGTAAACTGAGAGACAGAAGAAAATGCAGATTTAGGATACTGTATTTCTTGTTTTAGTTTTACTACCACTTATTGTATTTCTAAATGTTTTTCCCCCTCTTTTATATTTACTTGCTTTTAGTTTGACATGCTCAAAATAAATAAATCGATCAAATCAAGTCCCCTCTTTAAAATCGACCCCTTTTTTTCTTCTTCTTCCTCTCAGGAAGTACAGCTTGTCCACTTTATCAATCACACCCACCTGGATCCCCTACCTGTCCACTCAGGCTGCAGTAGAAACTCTGAAGTTTGACCTGAAGATTATGACAAGTGGGTTCAATTCTTTTTACTTAATTTACGTCTTTTACGACACTTACTAATGTTGTCTTTGTCTGCGTAGATGACTGGATGTATGAAAGAAGCTCAAACGTCTTTTACCTGGGAGACTCCATCGGTATCGAGGCCTCGGTCAGAGTGGGACATCACATGGGGCTGAGGGTCTTTGTGAGCAGCTGTGTGGCCACGCTCAGCCCCGACATCTACTCCACCCCCAGATACCTCTTCATCCAGGACGGGTGAGTCATGTTTGTAACAGCTAAAAAATGGGGACTATTTATTTTGGCTAAAGTGAAACTAGAGGCAATTAACTGAAGACTTAAGTGAGAAGTTTTTAAATTGTTTTGAAACAGATTGAAGTTCACAGAGTTGTAGTTATAGCCCAAATAACAAAACGATGTTCTTTAAAAGTTCAAAATTAACTTCAGCTTCAGAGGTACAGTGAGCAAGCAACAGCCACGAAGTGTCAGAAGTTAACTTTTTGAACTTTCTTTTAATCTATTATTACTTGAATGCCTTCAATGGGATTAGAGATATCCATGCAAAGAGCAGGAAACAGAAAAAAAGAGAGGAGTCACATGCTGAAAGAAAGTTTTAAGCTTGATCCAACACCTGAGCTACTTGCTATAGGGCTGCTACTTGCTCTCCCTGGTGACTGGCTGCAGTATTGGTCAAAAACTGTCTTCTCCATTCATTTCAGTGGGGCTATGGTCAAACTTTAAATAATTGATATGCCACATAGAAATGCTCCTCACATCAATTTGCCTTTTTGATATGAAGAGATTATTGGGCTGTATTGTATTAAGTCCTCTTTTTCTGAGAAGTTTCTTTTCATTAGTTGAAATGTTAAAAACAGAGTTGTATGTCTTGTTTCAGGATGACTTACATCTGCTCAGGAACAGTTAGAATTATCAGAAAAAGCCAAGAAAAGACTAGATTTTTGAACGAATTTTTTGTCACTCGGCCCCACTCAGATATTCTAGTGCACAGACCCTGGTTGCACGATGGCTATGAGGGGGCCACAGTCACTAACTGTACACTTGGCACACTGTAAAGTGCACCTGTACTAGGGATGGGTGTTTTATCCAATGCTCAATCAGTGCATCAATGCAAGGGTCGGCGGTAAATTGCATCGGTTGGAAACTGGGCTGAAACAACGATGCATCGCCTTGTAAAAGCTTTGCATCTGTAAAATCTGGTGTCATGTTATTCTATATATGTTTATATATACAGTACAGGCCAAAAGTTTGGACACACTTTTTCATTTGATGCATTTTCTTTATTTTCATGACTTTTTACATTGTAGATTCTCACTGAAGGCATCAAATGTACTATATGTACATATGTGCTTTAAAAAAAAGGTGAAATAACTGAAAACATGTTTTATATTCTAGTTTCTTCAAAATAGCCACCCTTTACTCTGATTACTGCTTCGTATACTTTTAGCATTCTTCAAGAGGTCGTCACCTGAAATGGTTTTCTCTTCACAGCTGTGTCTTATCAGGGTTAATTAGTGGAATTTCTGGCTTTATCAATGGAGTTGGGACCATCAGTTGTGTTGTGCAGAAGTCAGGTTAATACACAGCTGACAGCCTATTGGACAACTGTTAAAATTCATATTATGGCAAGAACCAATCAGCTAACTAAAGAAAAACGAGTCAATTTACTTTTTTCCACTATAATCTCTCAGCTGTTAATTCTCACAAGTGGACTGTTAATTGCAGAACGACAACACACTCTGATTCACCTACTGTTAATGCTGGCAAACACACCACCTCACTGCTTAAGTAGCCCACTGTATATCATCTGTCTTTATTTGTTACACGCTTTTTAATGATTTTTATGACACTGGTTATGTTCTTGAAGGTACAATGAGGTTGAGTTGAATTTGCACAGATTTGTTTTATTGCATCCTGATTGCATGGTGGTAGGAGGATAAACCGTATCATCTTGAATGGGCAGATGCTTCATGTGAATTGTTAGTGTATTGTATTCAAACATATAAAGATGCATATTGTTTCCATCCCAAACCTACACTGTTTTATATAACATTTCACATCTTCTCTTCTTGGGGCCTAAAATGGTCCACAAACCTCATGTTTATGTAAAATCATCTTCACAAACCTGTCGTTCTGACCCCTTGTCTCCTGTCCTTGTTCAGGTGTTTGGTGGACTCTCAGCTTCCAGGTTCAAAGTCTCATTTCCTGCCCCGGGTTCAGGACGACAAACTCCACCTGCTCATCGACGCCTTCAGGTTCCACAACGAAGACAAAGGAGAAGTGAGGTCAAACTTAACTCAAATAATTACTGCATGTACAGTTTCTTTCTTCACAAACTCTTTTTCCTCTCCTGCAGCTGTACATCACATGTCACATGAACGCTCTGCCTACACACGACACAGAGGCCACGAGTAAAGCCTGCACTTTCGTACAAGGCCGGTAAGTTTGATGCAATCTTCTGCTCTGTTTTCTGAACGTGTGCACGTGTTAAAGGAGACAATCTTTTTCAGGTGGAGGTCAGCTGATGGCAACGACTACCTCTGTGGACAATGCCAAAACCAAAATGAAGTGAGCGTTAAACCAAACAGCCCCAAGTTTGGAGGTCGTAGTTTTGGTAAACCGGTGGTGTCTGAATCATGGAGAAGTGCAGTGAAAAACAACATAGGTAAAGCTTATTCTATAAATACAAACTCTGGTTACAACACATTGGTTTTTAGTGGCGTGTTCCCACTCTGAGACGTCAGAATACGCTCCCAAAATAAAACCACTCATCTGTTCGTTTGTTAGTGTGGAACGAAGAAGCCAAAGTGGGTCCACTGCTGGTGCTGCCAGGTCAGAGGAAGAGTGGACCTGTACCTGAGGCAGATCTCCCTCCACTTCTCGGTAAAATCAACAGACCCACGCTGTACGGCAGCCAGTGGAGGGGTGGGACCAGTGACAAGAAAGATGGTGAGAGGAAAATTACAACTCAGGACCATTATAGCCTTTAATGTCAAACATTTATATTTTCAAGTAAAATATTTTTTAATGATATTCTTCATCTTGGATACAGAAAAGCCTCTGCATCCTGATCTGCCAACAGATGCTGACTATGATGATGAAGAAGAGGATGAGGATGATGATGAGCCTCTGTGGAAAGACTTTAGAAGTAGAGCAGGTCTGAAAGGTAAAACTTGAGACTTGATCAAACTCTCACTCAGACCAGTATTTTTTTTTTTGTTTTTCATTAACTTTTCCTTTTCCTGTGGATGAAGGTGAGGAAGTTGAAAGTTCTGCCTCCAAAGAGAAGCTGGATCCTGATCTGACTTTGAGATCAAAGGCTGCAGAGACGAACACCAACAGCACAGTCTCCTCCAGCAACACCCCCCCAACTGAACAGCCCACCACAGAAATGACGCTACAGACCAACTCTACAGTAACTGAGCCTCCACAGAAGTTTAACCCAAAGAGATGATAATAAAAGTGAAAGAAAAACACTGGACTCTGTTGCTGTAATGTTTCTAATACTCTGCACTCTCAACCTGCTGCTGTTCAGTTAAACTCTCATTGCTGTAACAGAATCCTGTACAAGGATCATTATCCTCAAAGCATCAGCTGGTGTTCTTCTCTACCACTCAATCATCTCTTTCAGGCTTTTTCCACTGTCATTTCTCTAAATAAGCGATTCCCAACCTGTGGGTCGTGGCCCCTGGTGGGCCGTTAAAGTCTTGCAAATGGGCCTCCCAACCACTTTCAAAATAGTCTGATTTTATTGGAGTGTAATAAAGACCCAAGGTACAAATAGATAAGTAAAGATGCAAATATAGAGAATAGTGTTTGAAATGTTGAACTCAGTTAAGTTTTAAAGGAAATCAAAACTGTAACGCTATTCATATATGAAGAATAAGTCCTCTGGGAAGGTATGTTAAGGCCTGAAACACAACAAAAACCTGAAATGTAATAAACCCCTAAATTTTAGAACTTACCAAAAATAAAAAAGTTTTGAGCCTGAAATGTAACAAGAAGAAGAATATAGTAAAACTCAAAATGTAACAAGTTTTTATATTTTGGGGCAAAAAGTTAGTATGTTTTTGGCTGAGCATCTGTTTTATTATTTACCAGGTATGACATCTTAGGTTTTGTTATATTTTTTAATTTTTTGGTCACAGTCACAAATGGGGTTCTAAAAATGCATTATACATATATATTCTATAGCCATCATACTTATTTGACTCATTGGAGGTGGACCTCAAACATTTTTGAGCTTTAAAAGTGGGCTTTGGGTTGGAAAAGGTTGGAAACCACTGGTCTAGATGAAAGCATGGAGACAACCCAAAAATCTACAAGTGGTGACCAAAAACTGACTTGGAAGCAAATATTTCAGCTACGATGTATTTGTTCATGTTTTGACCTGACTTAATTTATAGTTTCTTGTCCTTCATAACTGGGTCCATGGGTCCACCCTAAAAACTGACATACACATTTACAAGCATATCAGAATTACATTTAAATGTATATGATAGCAAAAAATTTGCAAATTGTCACATTGGAGAGAATTCAATGAATTTTACAATTTACGTCAAATTAAAAAAAAAAAAAAAAGTCTCCACAAAACTCTGATACTCAACATTCAAACAAAGCCTCTCCTGCAAGGAAAAAGCAAGTGTTGGAATGCAATACTCAGCATTTCAACCTCCTGCATTTGCTGAAAGGAAATGCACCCCCCACCTCTAGTTTATGCATAATGTACATACCTACAGAGAGAGTACGGCTCAAATATATATATATATATATATATGTTGTTGTTTTTTCCTGAAAAGCAGACAATTGGATTCCCCAAAACAAAAGAATCTCTGTGTAACCTTTAAAAAAAGAGCGTTCCTGATAGTGTTTCATCAGCATAATCAAATACTTTAGATCACTCTATATTTAATGTCATCATGTGACTCTGAACCAGGAGCTATATACTGTCTGGATTTTTTTTTTTTTAGCATAGTATGACTACAGCCTTAGGTGTAAGAAAAATAGAAATAAAGTCAAAGGTTGAGTAAATGCAGATACATAAAAAACTCATCTGAGTGAAATGTTCTTCTGGAGGAGAGCATTTATTTGGGATGTTTTTGAACCTATAAAAATCCTCCTGGTCATGTTGTTAAATGTATTTCCTTTATCATTTTCTGTGATAGAATGCACACTTTAAAACCTTTATTTTTATTTTTTTCATCTGTTTCAAGCTTAAATTCTGGACTTTCACCTCTTGGCAGTGGACCAATCACAAGCAGACTCTTCATTAGCTGATGGGTGATTGTTTCCAGCTGCTCTCTTCATGTGGTCTCTCTGCTCTGAACTGTGAAGGGAGGATTCACTTTAACATCTCACCAAAAACACTTTCTTCAGTGTTCTTTTCCTCTTGGACTGAACAGGATTTTTTTGTCTTTGCCTCATCCTCCCCAGAAACTCTCCTGTTGATGAGAACAAAGTAAAATGTGGACGTCTACTCTGCTGTCACTGGTGGTGACACTTCACGTTGTGGGTGCCATCAGACTTCTGAAAGAGGGTCCAATGATCGATGCTGAAGGAAGAGAATACAAAACGTTGAAAGTGGATGAGGAACAGATCAGAGAACCCGAGGAAGAATCAACCATAGAAGTGAAATGCACAGACTCATCTATGATTATCGTGGTGCAGGCTGATCTCTTCAGAACAGGTCATGTGGTGTCTGCAGAAGAGCTCTTTGTTGGACCTGTGGATCAGTCCCAGACCTGGTGCAGACATGCTGCTGCTGCTGGCTCTGACTTCATCATTCAGACGCCACTGCAGGACTGTGGCTCCATACTTACTGTGAGTTCACTTCACTGTGCTCTATTAAGGAATAACCCGTAACATAATTAAGATTGTAGCTTAGCATTTCAACAAGAATTTGCTGCATGGAAGTGCTTAATTTTGTAATGACGCTCTGCATTTCAACACTGAGTTATTCCTACAAGGACAACAAGAATGTTGAAATGTGACATTCAGCATTTCAACATCCCACCCTTCTACTTTCTCTGATTTTTCTTCTCCTTTTGGTGTTTTAAAGATTTTTATACACTACAGGCCAAAAGTTTGGACACTTTCTTACTATATACCGGACTGACTGACCCTCATTTCTCAAAGTAATGATGGCCACATATTTTTCTTTAGTTAGCTGATTGGTTCTTGCCATCATATGAATTTTAACAGTTGTCCAATAGGGCTGTTGGCTGTGTATTAACCTGACTTCTGCACAATAAAACTGATGGTCCCAACCCCATTGATAAAGGCAGAAATTCCACTAATTAACCCTGATAAGACACAGCTGTGAAGAGAAAACCATTTCAGGTGACAACCTCTTGAAGAATGCTAAGAGTATACAAAGCAGTAATCAGAGCAAAGGGTGGATATTTTGAAGACACTAGAATATAAAACATATTTTCAGTTATTTCACCTTTTTTTGTTAAGTACATAACTCCACATGTGTTCATTCATAGTTTTGATGCCTTCAGTGAGAATTTACAATGTAAATAGTCATAAAAATAAAGAAAATGAATGAATGAATGAGAAGGTGTATCCAAACTTTTGGCCTGGACTGTATATTGTTTTTTTCCTTCCACATCGGCTCACATTACTGTTTTATTTAATCTATTTTCTACTTTTTAGCAAACAAACTTGATTCTCTGCCTCTCAGGTTGCAAAATGAGTGCTGTATCAGTATCTTTTATCATTAATAGATTTCTGAGGACTCGTTGATTTACTCCAACAACCTGATCGTCATTCCTGCTGCCAGGCACCACGGCATCACCAGGACGCCTCCAGCTGTAATTCCTGTTTCCTGTCACTATAAAAGGTAATATTTCATCAGTCTGTAACTGAGAAAAACCTTTAATGATTCACATGAACTAAGGATGCACCAATGCCTCTTTTTGTCAAACCCCGTACAAATACTCCCATTTGAGTACTCACTAACACCAAGTACCAATTCAAATGCTTAACATCTCTGTAGTTCTAATATGACTTTAAAACTATCTTTAATTTCTTCACGCCCATATTTTAACAAATGGAATCCCAGATTATTCACAATAGTGGGTGGTCATTGAAAGCAGTGGTTGCCAACAGTGGTGTCACGACCCTACATGGGGTCCCCTGAAATGCCAACAAAACTTAAAAAAAAAAAAATTTCAAACTAATTACAATTCTTTTTAAAATTAAAACACAATCTTAAACAACTGTAGTCCATATGCCCACATCCTCAAATATACAATCTACACTCAAAAGATGAAACAATGACTTAAATTAAATTTGTCAACTAGTTCTATCTAAATACATTGAGTTAGTTAAAAGCAATAATTTTAATTTCAACTTTGTTTAATAAAATAATGGCTTTCAATCAACCTGATACCCTTCGATGGAACCAATTGACATAATAGATTAATTAAAAGTTTCATTTTTGGAGCGTTTAAAAATATCTGAGCTGGCACATCTTAAATGACACCAGCTACTCGAGTTCCCTTGCTTCAACATGTACAAACAAACACGAATACCGTGCAAGTCTTGAAATCTTCACTGTGGCCAGTTTAAGATGCTGGCATATCTTTTTTCCCCCCTTAACTCCTTTACTGAGAGATTATTAATTTCAAGCCTTGTGAATGAAGCCTATCTTAGATCCTAGTGAAAATAAAATGTATTATGGAAACACAGTATAAAGGACATGGCTAAAAATTAATTCTAGAAAAAATTGTCCATGGGGTCCCCAGAAATTTGTGATTTCAAAATGGGTCATAACCAAAAAGGTTGAGAAACGCTGATCTAAAGCACTACACTGGATCAGAGCCTCTGTTATTCTGATCACCTGTGGGTTGAATCAGGACATTTTCGCTCTTTTCTCCAGTGTTTGTACCACAGTCGGCTACAGCTGTTTTTTTGCTGCCTAAGCTTTGGCAAACTCAGCGAGTTCTGGGTTTGCTGAATTTTGGGGTGTTTTATCAAACTGCTTGTAGTGAATGAACTATTTGTCTCCCTTCAGCACAATAATTTTGCAGTGCATGATGAAGTAGTTGGCTTTTCTTTTGTCTACACCATTTATGCTGAAGTCTGTCCAGACCTCAGATATTGTTCTTTCATGCTGTAAAGTTGTATCAGATGAAGTATTCAGAGTTCTTTTAGGAGTATGAGTGCAAGTATTTCAGTGTGGTAACAGCCTCTTAACCAACACTGGTATCATTGTTGCTGCATCTCTGACATGAACTTGTTTGTTCACTGTGTGACAGGACACACTTTGTGAGCAGTAACAGCCAGCTGCCACTTGAGGACCTGCCACCTCAGGCCCTGGCACCTCAGACCCACTCCCCTCAGACCCACCCATCTCAGGCCCTGGCACCTCAGACCCACCTACCTCAGACCCACTCCCCTCAGACCCTGGCACCTCAAACACAGGACTCTTCTTTCTCTCTCAAGTTGATGAACGGTAAGTCTGACACCCTGGTCTCTGATGTCTTTAAACTTAAAAAAAAAAAGAATTCTGAAGAAAACTGACTTATTTCATGTCAGCCAATTTTAGGTCAACATTTTGAGAACCAATTCAAGCTAATTAAAACTGCAAAATGTTGTCTTTTTATAGTTTGAATCACTTATCTTGAGTTTTTTTTACTTTTCAATTTCAACACAAAAATGTGATTTTTTTTTTCATAATTTTGACTGTTATCTTTAAATCCAGACTTTTTAATTTAAATATTGCAAACTTAGAAATCACAGAACTACAAGCTGGTTGCATGAATATGATAAAATAGTGTCAGGAATTTTGCTTATCTGGAAAAAAACTTGATGTGCTAGAAAAAAAACTGACTGCAATTTTAATTCTCATCAGCATAAAATCAAACTCAGAATTTTTTTTGAACAAATTGTTCCCCTGTGTTCTCTTTAAGGAAACAGGGATTCTATAGTTCGAAAACTTGATGTGATAGAGAAAAACTGAGATCAATTTTGGATTTCTCACCCAAAAATCAGTTACAAACAGCTGTCAGACCTAACTTAGCAAAAATTGTGTCCTCAGTGTAATAGAACAGTCATGTGTAAGTGCTTGTGTGTTTATATTATACATAGTCTCTGTTCTTTAAAATATGTTACTTTATTTTCATTTTCGATTGTCTTGATGTTTTGTTTGAGAAAAAGGAAATGAATAAAAACTTCAATCAAAAGAAAAATTAATATATAATCATCATTTTGGAACAATATCCACATATTTGTCTGTTAATTTGTTGTTGTATTTTCTTAAATCGTAAAGAGACTTTGCAGACACCCTGTATGCACTCATTGTGATGTTATTGGACTTTAACTTGCAACACTGATAATTAAAAGACATCCAGGTTTCTCATTTCCAACAGCTAATTATGGGAATAAGTAGCTGTGCAAGTCACACTTAGTGTAGTTTCCTGTTGTTATGATGGTTTAAAAAAAGAGGTAATGTTTGTGTTTGCCTACAGCTGACTGGACACAGGAGACACCTTCTACATCCTTCTACCTGGGAGACCTTCTCCACCTGCAGGCGTCTTACTCTGGTCCTGATTCAGCTCACAGACAGATCTTCATCGACAGCTGCGTGGCCACTTTGTCTCCTGATGCCACCTCAGAGCCCAGATACTACTTTATAGAAAACCACGGGTGAGAGCTGATGACTGTCAAAACAGGCCTCAAATATGTACTTAAACAGAAATCTGAGCTTGAAGTGGATTTATCCCTGTATGGAAATGATTTCAGGTGTCTCACTGAAGCAAAAGACGGGGGAACGAGGACGCATTTCAGACCCAGAACAAGAGCTGATGTAGTCCAGCTGCAGATGGATGTTTTCCTGTTCCAGGAGGATTCAAGGAACTCGGTAAGAGCCCTGTTAGTGTGATGAGCATCATTCAAGGAACTAACATGTTTGTCTGATGATATTTGTGTTGTTGTTGTTGTTCATAGATGTTCCTCACCTGCCAGCTCAGAGCCTCCCCTGACATGTGGAGGAGCAGCTCTGTTAACAAGGCCTGTAACTACGTACAGTCAAGGTGAGTGCAGTTACAATCAGAGCTTCAGACTGCAACATGGAAATGTGACTGTAAGGAAAATATAATGGTAATTTATATATGAAAAAAGGCTGTTTTAGTGCGTGCATGTGTTGTTGCCTTATACCACTCTAGTTTTTACACAAGCTGATACTAAAGGGTAAATATGTTTAAACCCATAACCTTAATTCTTTTCTGTAGTCATATTGAGTTCATATTAGTCGTCTTTACTCCAAATTATTCACTCTCATAAATGACACTGGTTATTTGTACTTAACATCATTTGTTATTGTGAGTCATGTTATCTACACTGTTAAGAAAATCCTGTTGTTTTTATAATAAACTGTCAGCCAGGGTTACCAGGGAAATTTTGTAACATATACAGTAAAATTGTAAGCAACTTTACAGAAAAACACACCAATTTCCTGTTAAAAATGTTATTATTAACCTCAAACTACATGTTATCTTGTTACCATGAGTGAGGAGGGCACACAGTGGACATGGGACCCTGCTATACATGGATGTATCCCATAGGTGGCACAGGCTCTTTGCCCCATAAAGTCTGGCTGTCTATGCTCTACAGCTTAGAACAGGTGTCTATGGCATAGACATGATGTCAAGGATAATAAATTTTAGTGTTTTCTTCTGTAGAACTCTGAATGAAAATTCCTTTGAATTCCTTTGAACAAGGAGATCTTACAATTCTCGTTTGGCATTTGTTGCTGCCCATATGTACTAAATGTTAGATGACAGTAAGTTATGGGAAAATGCAAGCAGGGGATGTTGGTACAGCAGGGTTTCATGTCCACTGTGTGCCCTCCTCACTCATGGTTGCAAGGTTTGGTAAGGAATTGGGTTCAGTTCACTTACATACAATCATTTTTTTTCAATGCTTCCAACCCATTGTCTCTATAGCCCCGCCCACCATTACAAAACTCAACATACCAAGTTGACGCTGCTTTACATGATTAGTGCATTGAACTTTGAACTAAATAGTTTAAGTTGTAACAGAATCTGGGTTTACAGTGAGCATAATTTTCTCTCCAGGTGGATAAATGAGGATGGAGGTCATGACGTGTGTAGATGTTGTGATACAACCTGTCCCACACCCTCTCCCACATGGAGGGACGTCTCATATCAAAGAACACCTGAGCCTGAAGGTGAGATCAATGGTGCTGTGATTTTTTTTTTCTTGTGAGGAGTAAAAAAAAAAAATTACTCTTATAAAAATGATTGTTTTATGTTTCAGATTTAACAGCGTGTATAACTCTTGGCCCTCTGACAATTTACCCCAGAAAGTAAACAAAGAAATCATCCAGTGAATATCTTAATTGGCATTTTAGTTTTTTTTGTAAACAGATGATTGAATAAAATGTACAGAATCAAGAGTGTTTTGATTTCTGTGTGAATACGTTTCATACACTTTGACAGAATGACAGTGAAGGAAAGAATCTTATACTGTGCTTAAAAAATGCATTTGCCCAGTGTCAGGTGTTTCCCTCTGCTGCTCCAAAGTCACGGGATATAGGTAATTACCATAAAAAAATGTTTTATCTGTGATCTATAATCCATCAGTATGCGCAAGCTTTTGAATCCTAAAGTCTTTAATGCTAAGATAAATGTATCATCAACCACAGCTTGACAACAAAGCAGAAATGATAGTAAAGCATGGTGTTATATACTGATAACTCAAATTCTGGTTATTACTTTCTCACTGAATGAGACTTAAATGTACAGTAAAACAACAACAAAAAAGAATGTACAAAGTGTGTAAATAGATCTGAGTGGAAAACAAAAATGTGTTAGCAAAAATGATATTCTTGATTAGTTTCTGACTTCTCAGGAAATGCCAGTGTGCCTGCTCAAATTTGGGAATAAAATCGTGACTTCAGTTTGGATTATCACTTCTCTTTAAAATGGAGAAGTGCAGTGAACTCACTGGGAAAAAAACGTGTCCGAATTAAAGCATTCATGACAGGTGCCCTAGTAAATTTGGTAAGCACTCTAAGTATAAGTAAAATCCTTTTTTTTTTTACTAAATTGATTTATTCCAATTTAAACACTGCATGTGGAAAGGGTAACAAACTGGGCTTTGGAGAGTAAAATATAAATAAACATACACTGTTTCATATTTCCCAGGTGAGCAGTTACTGAAGTTTGACCAGATTTACCAAAAGAGAAATTCTCCGTTTAACCAGCACCAGTCATTTTTCCTCTCTCCGTCTCTGTGCAATATTAAATTATTTCTCACGCCTTTATGCAATGTTTGTATAAAGCATTTAAGACTGACATGACACTGTTGTAAACATGACATGACATCATTAAGTTGACGGAAGCTTCATGCATGTTAATTACTGATGTCCTGAAGTGTCAGTCAGTGAATGATGTCATCTTTAATGCAAAGTTGACATTGTTAGGGGATGTTTTTGTTATGACAATTTTACATTTACAGAGATAACGTAACCTGCCACTGTTTTGCCAACAATGCCAAGTTGTCATGACAAAAACATCCCCCAACAATGTTAACTTTACATTAAAGGTGACACAATTCACCGAATGACACTTAATGACAACATTCATAAACATACATGAAGCCTCTGTCAACTTAATGACAAATGTTGTCATGTTTATAACAGGGTCATGTCAGTCTTATGTATACCCCCCTCTACCCCTTAAGTGTTACCAAAGTCTGTGTATGGTGTATACTCAACTTTGTTCAGCCCTCCCTTGATAAAATGACATGGTCGCCAAAGAGTAGAATCTTCTATGACGCATTGAAGTATGTTCCCCTATTTAAGAATATAAAATTAATGTACATTTTATAGACTAAGGTTGAAACAAAGTACAACCGTAACTTCCATCTTCCCCCACTCATAACAGTTGTTCGAGCAAATTTTTGGCCACATAACGACATGATAGAGAAAAATATATAAATAAATACCTACAAAAACGCCGTCTTTTGGCCCTAATTAATACTAATATAGAAAAACACAAATTAAGGATGGCAGCTGTCATGGATGACTTTCTCATTCAGCTAACTAAAAATAATAAGACTTGGACTTAATTATTACACAACAGTGCAGTTGTGAATTAAATTTCATTGCACTGACATCCTGAATATAACAACACTAAAAGTATAAAGGTGTGTAGATATAGTGTTCATACAAGTGCTAATACTAGCCTGGGAGGATTCAACACTAATTCTCCCATGTTTGTGAATATTATATAACAATAGAGATGTTTGTGATGAAAAAATGAAACAAACACGTCATGGTGTAATTAAATGGTTTATTGAAGGTAGAGCAAATGTTCACATGGTTTAAATGTCACAAATCAAACTTTATTTTGGATGCAGATTGTAAATAATACACGAAAAAAAAACAGGAAAGCCCTGGGTTAACATGTTGAACAGAGAATACAAGCCAGTACTTACCAGTGAAGACTCTTCTGCCTGTATTACCTCATTTAAACAACAACTTTACAACTGAAACTTTGTTGAGATGCTGATCACATTCGTTAAATCACTGCTAGAAATAACATTTTGCACACTGATGCATAGACCATGATCTAGTGATCATGGTCGACTGTCACGGCGAGTTTTATGTGCAGGTCAAACACACAAGGTCCATTACTTGTGAAAACCACACAGGACAGAAATTCAAATGAAGGCAGAGGTACTTACAGCTTTAACTAACCTGTTACTGGCAGATTCTCCTTCATGTAAGAAGTTAAACTCTAAAGTGAGGACAGCTGATAAAACAAACAGGATTGAGTGGTAAAGCTGTAAGTTTTTGGAAAGCAAACCTTTCATCAGAAAACCCCAAACAAGTGTCATATTTACAGACTTGATTTGGTCTGTATGCTGAGCTCCAGTGGTTCCATTAGTGTTTCACACTGTAGGATTATTTTTTAAGTTGAAAATAGGTGTTTTAATGTACAAATCCCAAATTCTAATAAAGTTGGGACATTGGTTAAGATGTAAATAAAGACAGAAAACAATGATTTGCAGAACCTATTAAACCTATATTCAACTGAAAATACCACAAAGACAAGATATTTAATGTTCAAACTGATAAAATTTAGCAAAGATGGGGCCAGGTTCACCACTTTGTCAACAACTGCGTGAAAAAATAGTCCAAAAGTTTAAGAACAACGTTTCTCAATGTTCAATTGCAAGGAATTTAGGGATTCCATCATCTACAGCCCATAATATAATCAGAAAATTCAGAGAATCTGGAGAAATCTCTGCACGTAAGCAGCATGGTCCAAAACCAACATTGTATGTCCGTGACCTCTGCCCTCTTAGGGGGTGCTGCATTTAAAAACCCCACATCATTGTGTAAAGGATCTTACAGCGTGGGCTCAGGAACACTTCAGAAAACCATTGTCAGTTAACACAGTTCATCACTACATCTACAAGTGACAGTTCAAACTCTACCATGCAAAGACAAAGTCAGAAACGCTGCCGCCTTCTCTGGGCCTGAGCTCATTTGAAATGGAAAAGTCTGCTGTTGACTGATGAGTCCACATTTGAAATTGGTTTTGGAAATCATGGACGTGGTGTCCTCTGGGCAAAAGAGGAAAAAAAAACCCCATCCAGATTGTTTCAAGCACAAAGTTCAAAAGCAGCATCTGTGATGGTATAGGTGTTTTTTTCAGGGACGTCCCTGATTATTCCAGCAAGACAATGAAACCAAGACACATTCTGCACCTGTTACAACAGCGTGGCTTTGTAGTAAAAGAGTGCAGCTACTCGACTGACCTGCCCGCAGTGCAGACCTGTCACCCATTGAAAATGTTTGGAACATTATGAAGAACAAAATACAACAACGGAGACCTCGGGTTGTTGAATAAGTGAAGTCGTACATCAACAAGAATGTGATAGAATTCCAGCTGCAAAGCTTCAATAATTAGTGTCCTCAGTTCACAAACACTTAAGTGTTGTTAGAAAGAAAGTTGATGTAACACAGTGGGAAACATGAACCTGTTCCAGTTTTTTTGGAATGTGTTGCTGGTATGAATTTCAAAATGAGTAAATATTAGCACAAAAACAATTAAGTTTATCAGTTTGAACATGAAATATCTTGTCTTTGTGGTGTATTCAATTGAATATAGGTTGTACTCTGTTTTTCACATTTAATGCAATGTCTCAACTTCATTGGAATTGTGGTTTGTAATAACTCAGTACGTCTGTAAGGAATTATTAAATAAAAACTGAGCTTCCTGATGCTCTTACAGAGAAAGACTGAAAGAAACAGGTCAGGTGACAGGTGGCAGCTTAACATTAAAATTAAATTCAACATGCCTGAACAACGGTACCTAAATGCAAAAACACAAGCAAGGGCCTTCACCAAACTTGCTGCAAGTTTGGGGACATTGAGATCCAACAGCGAGCTCGCTGTGAGGGCCCCTGGTAATGAATGAGAAACAGAAAACAGTGAGACTTGCCTCCGGCTGAACAGGGCTACACTGAGACACGGCCTCAGCCAGTCCCCCATGGCATCGCTACAGGGAGAGAGAAATCTGAGTTTTAGCACTACAGCCATCAGCCAGCCAAAAGTTAGTCAGCTGAACAGTACACTCAGTCTGTCACAGGCTACTCTGCTGTGTACAAAGCATCATACACTGGCAAAAAACATCATACAATACATGTAAACACAAATCAAACAGTAAAATCACAGATGCACATGTGTAAAATTTCAATCAGCACAGTCAACCTGTAGTTTATCAGTGGAGTACAAACCTGCTGTGAAGCCCACAAACGTCCCAAAGAAGAGTCTTACATTTTTACCACATTTTATTACAATACAGGTCAATAACATACAGTTACCAATTCATTTAGAACGTCATGTTGTTAAATTAGAGGGTCTGTCTCCTCAGTGTGACATTAAACAGAGTGAAATCATGAACAGGTACATGAAGCCCTCACCAAACAAAGTTGGGGACACTAAGTCCAACAGCACAGGGTGCTGTGAAGGCCTCACTGTTTATCTAAGAACAGAAAAGGATTTACAGAAAACTTGCCTTGATAAAGGGTGGATACTGCCCATGTAAGTCCAGCGCCATCATCACAACACTACGAACCAAATCTACTACACTTCTACACACCTAAATGAAACATGAGAAAAGAAGCCACAGAACAGAGAGGGTTTGAAACAAGTTATGATCTTGGTTAAGTGCAGAGTAAATATTTCCCATGCTCTCTGTGATGCTCTTATAGCTCGTTTGTTTGCTGTTTATTCAGTCCTCAGAGCTGTGCAGTAAATAGTCAGTGTGGTGCAAGAACACCATTACTAGTTTTTCTATCAGCAGCTGAGGACATTAGAAAAGGGTTGAGCGTCCAAACCTATTGAAGAGAGGGAGGTGGGCTTCAGTAGCGGCCTTCAGGAGACATGACGGGGGGCCTCATACCTATGGGGGTGCGTGGAGGAGCTCCTTGGTATCCTGAGGGACCCACAGGAGGAGCCTGTCCGTATGGAGGCAGTCCTCCTGGTATGTAGCCTGGCATTCCCTGAGGTGGAGCACCATACTGACCTGTGGAGACAAAGGACAAAGGGTTATTGACGAATGAAGAAAAATTCATATAGACCCGAGAGATCAGGGGCTATATTCACAAAACATTTAATCTTAGCACCGGAGGAGGACTCCTATAGGACACTGTATCTCAGATTGTGCGCTTCCATAAGTACACTTTCATGAAGTGCACTGTGAACACTCTGCACTTATTAAATCAGTGCACAAAATCTTACAGGGTCCTGTTGTCCCAAATCTAATACTGCAGCTTTGCACTTACAGGAGATAATTTCCTATTTCACAACCATTCACATGTGTTCTCCTATCATTCATTCATTGCAACAATCAACCCTTTTTTGATCTCTTCCCAGCCCTTTCTCTACATGGCCAATATGGCAACTAGGGCTGAACATGGACAAAATGTATATCTCAATATTAATGCCTGATATCTAGATATTGATATGATACAATATGACTCTGGGATTTGAGAAAACTTAGCATTTTTCATAAAGATAAAAGCATCCTGATATATAACAGGATGTAGAAAGTGGGGTTAATTGATTAGAGCTCACTGTCAGTCATCAACATTAACAGAAAGTCACCAAATAATCATGTGACTGTCTGAGCTTTACATGCAGGGTGAGCTGGGAAAATCTACATCATTGATATCTTTGATATAATCGATGTTGGGATATTAATGTCTTGAATTTTTTTTTATCTCAATACCGATACAATAACATATCTTTCAGCCCTAATGGCAACCACTGAGGGTGAGAAGTGTCCAGCGTTCCACACCCAACTTTTTGTCCGTTTTGAGTGTCAGCTGAGAAATCAAAGTGCAAAGCTCTAATGCGCCTGGTTGCTAACCAGTTAGTCAAAACAATAGAAGAAGTAGTAGAAGACAAGAAAGATGATAATCATCTGAGCCTATCTTCATGTGCAGCTTTGTGAGGTGGTCTTTATCTTGACAGGTGCATCAGCACATTATTTTTCAGACTCTTGAAACTATGGACAAAATGCATGTTTTAATTAAGTGAACACTGGTACACAAACCAGACACATGCTATAACACAAACTAGCTGCACATGCTACTGATGCTGGAAAGTGGATTAAAAACCTGAATTAACAAATGAAGATAGGGTAAGATCTCTGAGCAATGAGAGGAAAATCTGGAATCACGTGGCATTTGTTTACAACTTTGGACAGCAAGACACTTTCCCCCCGTGAACACAGACAAACCAAGTAACAACTGCAACAATTAGATCATTTTTGCCCCTGTACTGGACCAAAGCAAACAAGCCAGAAGTCTGGATACATACTTGGTGACTTACAAGTCTTCTTCACTACTTCAAACTTCTCACAGATTTAGGACTTGTTTTAGTGTATAAATGCTTTGTGAAATACTTGGACAAGAAATTTAGGAGTCCTAAAATTAGGACTGACACAATCGTTACTTTTGAATTTCTCCATAATCAGCGAGTGAAGAGCTTCTTTTAGCTTTTAGATGTTTTGTGAATACAGGCCCAAGAGTCTGCAGCCACATCAGCAGTAGACTCTGCTACACTCATTAAATAATATGGCAAATAGTTTAAAGATTGACTTTTCATGATTTAGTTAAAGTTTCAATTGGTGTGTAAACTATTCATCATCAGGAATCATTTTTCAGACCAAGTCAACTAAGGGACTAAGATGAATATTGTGAAAGAAAATAAATTGTTTCAAGTATTGTCTCTTAAAGTAGAAGCAGGCAGTGTGTACCGGGTACAGGTTGCCTCATGCTGGCCTGCAGAGAACCACCCACTGGACCCACTGATGGAGAAGCAGTAGTCTGACCTTGACGAGGAATATTGCGCTGATACCTGGGCAGCTGAGCTCGTAACTCTTCCTGAAAGACACAGAAACAAGAGAGAAAAATAATCTGAATGTGAAATCACGCTGCAATACAAGAAGAAAGAAGGAAATTCTAAAAAAAAACCTACTTTACTATAATTAATGAGTGAAATAAAGAGGTGCAGCTGGACTACTCACCAGTGAGATATCCTCATCAGGGTGGATCAACTTACTGGTTGCACTGGAGGTGGTGAGTGTGGCGGGTTTACTGGTCACAGTGGAGGGAGGTTTGGAGACTGTGCTGCTGCTGGTGTTTGGGCTGGACATGGCTACGGTGGCCTGAGTGTAGGCTGGGAATGTGGGCTTAGAGGGGTCAGAGGAGGTGGAGGGGGGAGGTTGGGGGGACCCTGATACTGTCTGCTGAGTCTGAGGGAGGAAACAGGAGAGCACATTAGAGAGAGTCCGCAGAGAAACACCTCATTGTTGCATGGGGAGGGGGAACTTCAAGTCATACTTTCAGGTTTACAGTTACTGATAAAACATTCGGTCAATGTAGAGCTTGGTGCTTCTGTTGTTTAGCAAAGATAATCTCTTTGAAAAAGGTCTCTCTTCTCCCTCTCTCTTTTCCTCCTTGATTTTAAGCAGAATAAACAGTAAGTGTCAGGATCTGAATTCAAAACATGAAACAGTTCAAATAGTGTCTCTATCAAAGTATTGTATTGTTCTGAATATAAGACAATTTTTTTTCAGGAGAAATCCCCTCCAACCAGCCTACAGTGACAAGTAACATAGAAAACAGCCAGGAGGAGGCTGGTAGTGCTAAAAAAAGTTTTCCCTTCATTTCTTGTATTTGTTTCTGAATATTTTCCCCCACTCTCTATTCACTTAAGGGAGTGTGCTCATATCTGTGCGTGTGTGTGCTCTCTTGTTGGTATCAGGGGCTGTAAGAGACATTATTCAGAAATGCCTTGTCTGAATGCATCGGGGCGGAACTCTGCCATGCATGATTCCATAAGCAGAAGGAAAATGTGATTGTGTCACCATCTAGAGACAGAAATAACATTCTGTTGTGGAATAAAGCAAATAGCATAAGACTATTCTGTTAAATTACAAAAAGTATGGACCTGATCTATGAGAGAGGCAACCTGCTAATTCAGTTACCCCACCCACTGTGGCATTTGGTGCCCTAAACATTGCACTATTGTATAAATACAGTATCTTATTTTATCATAAGTCTCCATTGTGATATGAGCTGCACTATGATATGGTACCATGCCACCTTTTTATGCTGTACATAGTGTTGTGTTAATGTTTCATTAAAATTTCTCAAAAAAGGGGGTTGTCTGAAATGAAAGGGGGTTGAAGGGGGGTTCATTTATGCTTAATGTTTCACACTGATAAACATCTCCTCCACAGTCGCCATGTTTGTTTGTTGCCACAAATTGGATGGTGGGTGTTTTGATCAACAGCAATACCAACATAGAAGGCTTATGGAAGTATGTAAGCAGTGACGGTCACATTGTTTGAAACAAACGTACAGATTTAAGAACATAAAGGGAGGATAAATGAGTCTCTATATCCAGGATTGTCTTATATTCAGATCAATGTCTGGATCATGTTTAAGGTGCTGTCACTCATGAAAGAGTAAACCTACAAAGTATGACTCAAGTGAAGCCTGCAAAGTCAAACCAGCAAAAAAAAAAAAGAGCATACTTTCCTTATTATTGTTTAGCAGCTCAGAAATAAAAATCTCACTTTACAAATCTGCATTCCTCCCCATTTTTGAGAAGGAGAATATTCTCATTTTTCCAGAGTATTCTCTAAATGCAGAACTGTAGCAAAAGAAATGGTAAACAGAAGCATACTGCCGGCAACATAAAACATTTTTGAGAATTGTCTGCCAACATGACTGGTTGGCCGTCATCGTAAACAGCTTGAGCAAATAAAACAGAATAAAACTGTGCATGCCACTTGTAAAGCAGCAGGTTTTCAGAGTAGAGCAGGCAGACAGCTGCGTACTTGAGATGTGACAGAGAACAGAGCTTTAGGGGAGTCTGCACATGATGAGCCAGCAGTTGTACTTGCAACGCAGCTGCCCATCTGCAGCACAGGGAAAGACGTAAGAATAGGAAATGTGAATATGATCATTCTTCTGTCAGGGGAACGACTGAGTCATGTCTTTCATATTGATGCTACTAAAACATCTCTTTTTCCAGATGAGATTTTTCAATAAGAGTTCTGAGGGTGGTACATGTTGCTAAGATGTTACCTGTCCAGCAATGGGGAAAAGCGGCTTTGTGACATCAGGCTGGGCTGAGGGGGGAGAGGCAGCAGGAACAGAGGGTCGAGTCAGCATGTTTGCAGCAGGAGCGACCTGAGCTATGTGTGTGAGGCCTGGACGGTGGGCTACAGGCGGGGGCATACCTGTCAACAACAGAGTCAATTATGATCTATGAGGATCAAAACTATGATCTATGTCCTTCACAGTCGGTCCAATCAGCACTAAGCTGTGTAAACATGTGACTTATCAAAGTGATCACTAACGGGACATTACCTGGCGGCACACCGGGCATCATTGGAGGAATCCCCGGACCTGGAGGCATCATCCCACCCATCGGTATCATACTAAACACAAACAATTTTCAGAATAAAAGGAAGGCATTAAAACATATCTGACAGTCTGGACTTCAGCATCCTTAACTTTACCCTGGAGGCATTCCTGGAAGTACAGGGGGCATTCCTGGCATCATGGGTGGGACACCTGGCATCATGGGAGGGATTCCTACAACAGAGGAGGGATTTGAAGAAACTTGCAGAGGATAGTTTGCGTATTTGCTTCTATAAAGAGTGACATTCACAGAATCTATATACAGTCACTGTTTAAATGGATAATTTTTAGGGCAGGGACTCGATTAAAAAAATGAATCTAATCAATCAGAGGCCTTGTAATTAATTAATCTTGATCACATTTTAATCCCATATGAATAAGTGAAACAAGAACAGCGAGACTAATTTTTTCTAAAAATAGTATAGTGTGTGAGTGAATCAATGAATAGTGAAATGAATGAACAGGAATGAACGATACAGAATCAGTTTCACTAAGGACCTTTTGTAAGCTCAACATTAGTCTGACTAACGTTAGCTTCCACGCGAGCACCAATATGTTTATATTCAGGTGATAGCGGCCCTCAGCTGAGGACGGAGCTGCGCTTTTAAGCACAGGTTTTAGTGACCTCATTTTTCCTTCAGGTTCAGCAGCCTGACTGCAAGATACTGGAGCTGAAAAAACACTTTTATGTGTCAAGATAAACTTGTGGGCTAGAATGGCAGCTTTTGTGAGTGAGGAAACTTTCTGTTCATTTAATTAAACAACAATTCGCTCAGGTAGACAGTTCTTTAACTCCTTGAGTGGTAAAAACTCTTTTTGATTCTGTAAGGATTTAACACTATACACCTGACACCACTTGTCAAAAAGCTTTTCTCTTGCGCAATTTTGACGTAGGTTTGTTTGGCAGTTTTATCACTGGTTGGAAATTTTTGTGGGTAAACTTCAGGCACAAGTGCGTATGCCTGAAGCTCAGTTTCTTTAAAGTCTCATAATCAAGACTCTGTTCAATAGACAATCTGTCAGACACTTCTCATGCTTGTCCCACAAGTTTACACTGGAGCAAAAATGAACAAAACTCCCTGGTCCAGCTCAAAGCAGCAACTATGTGCTCAAACATGCTGAAATGTGTGAAACGTTTCATGGTGCAAAAATACAGTAGGTGCGATTAATATGCGTTAAATATTTTTAACTCAACAATATTACTGTAGGTAATTAGTCGCAATTAATGTGCTGAAGTCTTGGCCCTGGTATTTTTAACACATGCTGCAACACATTGCTGATAAATGATTAAGGATTCCTTTTAGGCCTCTGTAGAGGAACAAACATAGTTGGTAAATGTCTATAGTTGATTCTTCCACCTGAGTAGCTCCCTGGTGGTATCCCTGGAGCACCAGGACCAGGAAGCATGCCGGGCTGGCTCATTGGGGGGATGAAGCCTGTCTGTGGCTGAACTGTAGCAGGCTGCTGAAAGGAGGGACCAGGCTCATCATCATCATCGTACTCATCAGAGTCATCCTGGTTCGACTTTTTCTTTTGGGTGTCTGACAAAAAAGAAACTCTAATTATCCTCTCAAAAGAAAACAATAACAAGAGTAAGAGTATTTTTCCTGGTAATACCTTGATTCTTTTGTTCCAACACTCGTCTTCTCTCTTCCATGTCTTTTTCTGGAATACCCTCCATGCCGTATATTTCCAACTCTATATCTGTTCGTCCAGGTATTGCATTGGGAACTCCATCGATGGTCTCTTTGTGTACCTGTACATGGACAAAAAGCATGTATCTGTTTTCACATTCAAACATGGTTTAGAGACAGTGAATCTGCTCTGTTGTTTGCTGACCTGCATACAGTGGATTGCGAGTCCGGGGCCAGTGTACAGCTTTTTGTGGCATATGTGACACTTGAAATGTTTGGCCTTCTGATGCTGGATGAGGATCTTTTCGTCGTCGAAGTCTCTGTTACAGTACCTGAGATTATCATTTAGGAAGATCATCAGAGAACAGAAACTTTCAGTGATGCTGTTTGCTTTGTCGAAATGTTAGAACAGGATGTTCTTAGATTTAAAGTAAAGACCTTTATATTCAGCCAGGCTTTGGTCAAGGTTTTACAATTTTAAAAACTCTGAAATTCTGTATTATGTTACATATTATACTGTCTCATTGCTTTTTAAATTAATTTTCTGTTAAATTTAACATCTAGGTATTTCTACTGTTTTTATTTATCTCTAACTTTTTTCTATAACTATTCATTTCATTCTATTTATTTCAAGTATTTACAATCTTATATCCGTTATTACTATCACTTTTTAAATTATTTTGATAGATATTAGTATAGGTTTTCATTACGTTCTGGTCTCTTTACACATGTATTGTCATTTTTTTTGTTTTATACATTTTTCATGGTATTTTTTATTACAGAAAATGTCTTATTGCCTGTTCTTCATGATATAAAAAGTGTGAATACTGTAGACTGTAAATAATATGGTATAATATAATAAATAATAATATAATTAATATAAAAATATAATATAATAATATAATATAAATATAAATAATATAACATAATGATAATAACAATAAAGACGTTTCTGCGTCTTTATACAAATATAAAAATACAGGTCTTCTTTCTGATCTGTTTAAATAAAAAAGAAGAAGAAAAATGTCAGTTGAAACGCTAAAATCACTATAATTTATAATACATTGTTTCAAATGTGGTTTTCCAGCTTGGGCGTTTTAAG
The DNA here is from genome assembly GCA_008086565.1 of Thalassoma bifasciatum. Taxonomy (NCBI): domain Eukaryota; kingdom Metazoa; phylum Chordata; class Actinopteri; order Labriformes; family Labridae; genus Thalassoma; species Thalassoma bifasciatum. The sequence goes on from RPOG01000849.1 coordinate 181,868, forward strand.
GGAATCATATGAAGTTCTCTTAATACTCTTAGAGGTCACAGAAGAGTATCCTTCTAACAAATCATCCTCTTTAAAAAGACGTTATCTCTCTTTGAAAAGCTGAAATAGTCAATAAATTTTGAGGTTAATTTTCTTGACAGACGCCAGACAATCTCAGATAAATGCAGACTACACATGTATTGAAAGCCTAACACGGTTTGACAGGTCAGTGTAGAGTAACCGTTAGCTTCATCAACGGAATAACGGTGTCTTTAACAGACAGAGTGAGATGACGTCAACACACTAGAAAAGGATACCAGCACCAAGGCTTCATTTGCTTTTTCTTCTTTCTTCCCATGTTTGCGGTCTGTCCGTTTCCTACCTGTCACTCCAAAACAGCAAAGATAGAAAATGAACCATATCAGCCAGAGGAGAGAAGCTCTGACTGACTGAGGACCAGCTGAGAACAGGAAAGATGGCGTCGAATAACGGACACAACCGGACACAACAACAAGATGGCGGCACAGCGCCCCCCTCTGGTCCAAACCTACTTCAGCAGACATTATCAGGGCAGGGTCCGTGTAAATAACTTCAAGTTTTGTTTGTTTGCTTTATCTACTCTCCTGTACACCAATGCCAGATTTACATAAGCATTTTCATAACCCACCCAGCTATAATATCTGTTTTTATTTTAAAATGAATACTTCTTCAGTGCTAAGGTTTTGGAGGTCAAGGCTGACGCAGACCTGAAGATACAGAAAATTCTAGTAAGTTCCATGCTGTTCGACTAACAAAAAAAAAAATCAAATAAGGATACCTTGCAAGCGTTCTTGTTGTTGTTGCTGCTTTGTTTTTGTTTGTTGTCTAACTATATTATGTTTACAATGAACCGTAATTAAATGTTGAGATTTCAGTAATATCAAAAAGATATTGCAAGATGGAGTATGTTAAATAAATCAATGCATGGTGATGACGTAGGAACCATAAAAAGCGAAAATAAATAAAAAAGTAAAAGTTAATTTGATATGTATAAATAAATAAATAAATAAATAAATAAATAAATAAAACTGATCAAGGCAAAGGAAAATTTGTTGTATTTCAGGCAGAGTTTATTTTGAGTAATTGCAAATCTATATTCTTTTTTGCCCTTATATTAATTTAAATCATTCAGGGACAATTTAAGATAAGTTTAGGGGGGAAAAAATGGGAGTGGGGGTTCATAAAAAAAAGCCCACTTCCACCAGTTAAAAATATGAAAATGAAAAACAATATTTGTTGACTTCTTCTTTTTTATGCCCATGATAAGTCAGAATTTTGATCTTAAAAAGGTTAAATTATGAGATACATTTTTTTTTCCTCATAATTTGACTCAATGTTGGCCAGAAACAAAGCCAAGTTTTTTTTTTTTTTTTTTTTTTTTTTTTTAACTGGCAGAAGTGAGGTTACATAGATTCAGGCACCTGTTATAAATGACAAATTTTGACAGACATACTATTATGTCACAGCAGACAAAATAACATTTTTTTGTATAAAAAAAAAAGAGAGACTTAGAGCTAGACTTAGACTTCCTTTATTGTCATTGCACAAAAAGCACAGCAGTGAGATTTGGCAACGAAATGTCGCTGCTATGCTTTGGCTAACAATAACAGAGCAGAGTTAAAATTAGAAATATAGACTATATAGACTATAAAACCTTTTTAAAAAGTCTGTTTAGCTGAACAACAGCTACGTTAAAATAATAGTAGATATAAAGTTCAATAAGGAATGAATTAAAAAAGTTCATGTAGAACAAATTGAATTTTTTTATATTATATTTATTATTATTATTATTATTATTATTATTATTATTATTATTATTATTATTATTATTATTAGTAGTAGTAGTAGTAGTAGTAGTAGTAAATTTTGCAAAGTATGCAAGTGTTTACATTCAGCGAAGACAGGTCCGGAACCGACGTCAGCATTGACTCGTCAGTCGGTCGAACATTATTGTGAGGGAACTTCGGGCATGCGCACGAGAGAAATACAGCTCTACAGCTTCACCTGCAGCTGGACTTGCAATTTTTAATGAAATAAAAACCATTTATTCCAACGTCCCGTCCCCTACATGTAGACCTGTTCACAGCCACAGCAGCACTGAGCAGCACGTGACCGTGGTTTTGTTCTGGTACTTTCTCCGGCTGAGGACTCGCTCCGTGCAGCAGCTTTAGGATCATGTTTACCTCCCAAACCTCGTCCTTCCAGGACTCGATTGACGTGGAAGAGAGGGATGACTTTGACAGTGAAGAAATAGCTGGATACAGCCAGAAAATACAGCTCAACTGCTACTACACTATTTATCTCTATCAAGGCACAAGGTAATGTTCACCTTACATTTTCCTCTTATTACTCTGCTGCATCTGATCTAATCAATGGAGGGTGTGTTCAGGTCCATAGTGTAACGTTATCACTTTGAATAGAAACTACACAACATGACCACGCTAGGCTGGCAGCCTCATTTGTTACATAGGGAATTACACAAACAAGTTCCTGATTTTAAAACATCTGATTGTCACATCTGCTCAGGATGGTCCTGGAAATAAAGACACGTTAAAAAAAACCTTTCAAATATGTGAAACCCTTTGTAGTAATTAATAAAAATAAATAAATACAGGGTGCTCCATTTTATCCTTTTTTTCTGCCAATGGAAAATGAAGAAAAACTGGTTTTGTCAAGATTTTGTTTTTCCATATGAAGTCTAAATTTTGACTTTTTGTCCTCACAATTTTGACTTTAATGTCTCAAAAATTTAAATAAATTTTCCCCACAATTTTGGCTGATTATCTCAAAATGTTTTACTTCTTATCCTGAAATTTTAACTTTTAAAGCAACATTTTGACTTTTTCCCTCATAAATTTGACTGTATCATCCAAAATTTTGGCTTTTAATCTAATAATTTTGACTTTTAATCTTATAATTTTTATTCTAAATCTTATAATTTTGTCTTTTTAAAGCAAAATTGTGACTTTTTTTCCCTCATAATTTTGACTGTATCAACCAAAATTTTGGCTTTAAATCTTATGATTTTGACTTTAAATCTTATAATTTTAGCTTTATTCTTTTATGGCTTTATTATTGCAAAATGTTTGACTTCTATCTCATAATTTGACTTTTTATTGCAAAATTTTGGCTCATTATTGCAAAATGTTGGCTTTTTTCCCCTCATAAATTTGACTATCATCTTAAAATTTTGACTTTATTATCTTAAAAATTTGACTATTATCTCAAAATGTTGACTTTTATCTCATAATTTCAATTTAAAATCCTATAATTTGCCCTTTAATCTCAAAATTCTGAGACATATTTCTTTTTGTGTCATGATATTTGATGATTTGTAATGTCCATGATTTTCAAAGGTCTTGAGAAAATGTGTTCACCTCTTTCCTGAAAGTACAATCACTGACTTTCCACCAGGCAAAAAGATTTAATCACTGCATTCAAACTAACCAGGTGATAAGTGAACTGTCGATTGTCATAGATCTGAGGCATCTGGAGAAAATGGCACATGGAGCCAGAGACGAGCAGACTCCACAACCAGTCAGGATGACTTTAGGTAACCAAAGAGTCATCCGCCTTCCTTCCTCCTGCTTTCAGTCGTCGTTTCTCTTTGGCTTTTCGCTGTTGTCTGTTGGTGTATCCACATGCTGCTACAGGACATCCAATCAACATGGGATCTGTGCTCCTCTCATTCCTGATTGAGTTCTGATTGGTCATTGCTGATTGCTGCTGAGTTACATGGAGTTTTTAAGTCCTTCCTATACCACCATGTGTTGAAAACATGAATGAGATTCTTGTCGAAGCCTTGGGGAAGGTTCAAATCAAAAGGACACGATGCACTCAGTGCCAGTGAATGAGTGTTTTTGCAGCTATGTGACTCAGTGGTGTGTTGTGTTGGTTGTGGCTAATCATCAGCTTTCTCCATCTGTTCTCCATTGACTTCAGTGGCCTCCCATCTTCATCTCTGCCTTTAAAGGCTGCTTGAATCCACACTGACTTTCTCTTCCACCCACAGTCTGACACTCGTGGACAGCAGCCTGCCCTCTGAAGCTGAACCTGAGCTGCGGACTTATATTTCAAGGAGGCTGAGCAAAGGAGCTCTGCTGGGAGGCATGGGCAACATCGCCACTGTGGAACTCAGGTATTCAGACTAAAATCACCATTTAGCTACTTACTGAAAACAGATAGAAACAACCATGAATAATATTTGACTTTATTCGTCTCTGATTGCTGTAGTTGGGAAAAACTAATGCAGTAGCTGATGGGTTTTTTTTTAATGTAACTGTTCCTAGTATCCCTGAGCAGGCAGTTGGTTGTTACTGCTGCCTCCTGGAGCAGGAAAGATCTCCTGAACAGCCTGATGCTGATGGGAACGGCTACGTCATCTGCTTCATGGGCGGCTCTGAAAAAGGACTGAACCTATATCTTTTGTGCACTGTAATTTTATACATTGTCTTTGGAAGTTTTAAAATGTTGTTTATTTGTCACTTGATACAGTGAGACAAGCAATATTTGTGTCTCCTTGACTCCACAAACATTCAGACTTGAGCTGGACAAATACGTTCAGGGCCTACAAAGCAGCTTACAAACTCCAGAGGTATGAAAACTCCCAGAATGGTTAAATATAAGAACAGATTTGATGTTTTATCTGTATGTAATGCAGTATTTTGGGTTTGTGCATGCAGCTGCAGAACCTTGAAACAGAGGTGCGTCCTTATCTGAGCCGCTGGTATGAGGAGTCTGTGATGCACATCTATCGCGTGGTCCAGCTGGTCCAGAGCAACATCAGCTTCTTACTCCATGCTGTAAGTCTGTTTACACCCTCAGCCTCTGTTTACTTCATGGTTTTTCCAGTCAACAAAAATAATTTGACTAATTTTGTATCTACACAGACCTGCACATTATTATCTAGGTCAGTGGTTCCAGATCTTTTTGGACTGTGACCCCATTTTGACATCACAAATTTCTGGGGACCCCACAGACATTTTTTCCTAATTAAATTTGATCCATGTTATTTACACTGTGTTGCAAATACAGAGTGGCAGTTGTATTAACCCTTATCAGGAAATAGACTTTTATTCAAAGTGAACTTAAGAATTCAAAAACTTAATTCATCTCCAAGGAACAGTTAAAGGCACATAGAGCAGTAAACAATGTAAACAACTGTAGACAAAAATAACAAACAAACAGCACAGAGGTCAGTAATGCTAAAATACTTAACAACAAATACTGAAAATACTGCTTTGACTTAATTTAACATTTAAAAAGAATGATAATTATTTTTAAAATAACCATTATTTTTGTAATCAATAACTAGCCATTTTAGGGGACCCAGTTTGGGTTCCAGGCGACCCCATGTGGGGTCACGATGCCAAGATTGAGAAACATTGACATAGGTAACTGCAGCAATATAACCAAACAGATGCCTTTTTCACTCTGTCCACATATTTTTGAAGCTGAGTTCTTGACTGGTGTCTGTCATATCCCTTTTTTCCTCACATTTTTTTTTAATTCCAGCAACTTACACTGTCAGACTAACAACAAAAATAAGAAGACAATGATAAACACAAAACTCACACAAAAAAGATGCATAAGAACAACATAAAAAACACATGAGAACATCAGTAAGAAGTAAAAAAAAATAATAATAATAAAATAAAATAACTCCACCAACAAAACTGTGCGCAAGAAAAGGCTTGAACAGAAATATAGAACACACACTTGGTTCCTTCTCTTTAATCGCATAAACTTTAATTTGATTTAAGAAATCTGGAATGAAAAGCAAAGCAAACAAATAAAGATACACAAAGTAACAAGTTATAATTTGGTAGCTAAATTCTACTTGGTGTTGTGTTGCATCATGACTGCAGCTTTGAACCAGAATCAGAAATACTTTATTTTCCTTTTGGGGGGAATTTGGTCATTGCAGTTACAAATGAAGTCAGGGTATTAGAATATTAAAAGAAAGTGCAGTCAAATATTGAATAGTATTATATTGAACTGAATATACTCCAAGTCAGGATTTTACTATAGAATATTGAACAATTGAATACATGAGAAAATAACCCCAGGCATAGAAACTACCCAAAAAAAACACTTTTTTGCCTTACATCAGCCAATAAAATGTAACAAAAAAAAAGTGCACTAAATTGTTTCTTATATTCTTTTGTTTTCCACAGGCTCTGAGTCACACACCTGTAGAAGTCACTAATTCAGATGAGAGGACAAAAGCTGATGTATCCAGGTGAGACTCCAACTGCCTCTAACTCAATCTGCCTTTTTTTTTTTATTCTGTAAGTCTTTATATTGATGTGTGTTTTATCCTTTTTTTTTTCCCCCTCTCAGGTTCATCAAAGCAGCCAGTCTGCAGGGTCTGTCCCAACAAGACACTACAGCAGCTTCTCTGTGTAAGGCCATTTCAGAGGACACTCAGTCTGACCTCATCATAGACTGCTCCACCAGCCCCCCCACTCTCTCCAACTCAGGTGAGTCATACTCCATCACAGAGTCTTTATCTGAAAAGTTCTGACTTCACATCACTTAACCCAGACATGTTCTGAAAGAAAGATCTTTCCTCCCCCAGTCAGTAACCGCTTCTGCGATGACTGGATTCAGGCTTTTCTGAACGCTGCAGAGCGGTGTAACCCTTTCCTGCTCAGACAGATTCTAGAAAACTTCAAACTGAAGGTGAGGACAACAAATACATGGTGTTGGTTTCAGACAATAGTGCCAAGTTCCTCTTAGCTGGTTCGACTGTGATTACAGTTATTCTCATTATCTCTTCCACTTCTGCCAACCTCTTCCTCTCTTCACCCACAGGCCATTCAGGACATGAATAGCCTCAAGCGCTACGTGCGACAGGCAGAGATGAGTCATTATGCCCTGTTCCGCTGCTGCCAGTTCCTGCAGGGCTGTGGAAACGGGGACGTGTTGCTGCAGAATGCCAGAGCAGAGCACAGCGACCTGCCTGAAGCCTGCAGCATCATCTCTGTCCTGGAGGAGTTCCTCAGGGAGCAGTCCCAGGCCCAGGCATGATTATACTCTACAGAGATAACTCTAAAATTCTGACTCTAAAATTACAGGCCTGGTAGGACTTAAGATTTCAACCGATTTATAATCAAAACTATGGGAAACCACATACAAAACGGTCATTTCAACTGATTTTTGCCCCAAAATTCACACCTGAGAGGATTCCTTAAGACCACACTCTCAACATTTAACATTTATATTGTTAAGCTGAAGAGTTTTGGGACAAAAATATTGGTTATGACAAGCAGTGCATTAGCTAAGCCCTCATGAGGATCATCTTATGGCAAATTAGGCCTTTAAGACTATCATTCAAACCACAGCACCACATCCAACACTTAAAGGGACTGTGAGGACTTTTTAAGTAATCTTCAAAAAAACTCATCTCTAGATAAATGCCAGATCATAGTCCATAACTTAAATTGACATTATCAGTGCTGAAATAGGTTATTTATAAATGCTTATTCTCAGCTTCCTAGACGTGTTCGACTAGACCGGATTGTTTTACGGCAAGTCTAAGTCTCTGACAACACCACGCCGGTCCATGAAGTTAAACAGTGAGAAGAATGATCTGTGTTTTTCTCTGCTTAAAATGATTTCTTAGATTTATTAGTAATGGAGGAAACAGGACCAGTCTAAAACACGGGCTTGAGGTAAAAACACAGGCTAAAGGCTGCAACACTAGCGAAAGGATAAAACAGAGGCTAAAGGCTACAACATAGAATGAGGGCTAAAATGGGGGCTATAGGCTAAAACAGGAGCTTAAGGCTAAAACACAGGCTAAAGGCTAAAACAGGAGCTTAAGGCTAAAACAGGGGCCAAAGGCTAAAACAGGGGCTAAAGGCTAAAACAGGGGCTAGAGGCTAAAACAGGAGCTTAAGGCTAAAACAGGGGCTAAAGGGTAAAACAGGAGCTTAAGGCTAAAACACAGGCTAAAGGGTAAAACAGGAGGTAAAGGCTAAAACAGGGGCTAGAGGCTAAAACAGGAGCTTTAGGCTAAAACAGGGGCTAAAGGGTAAAACAGTAGGTAGAGGCCACAACACAGGCTGAAGGCTAAAACAGGGGCTAAAGGCTAAAACAGGGGCTAGAGGCTAAAACAGGAGCTTAAGGCTAAAACAGGGGCTAAAGGGTAAAACAGGAGCTTAAGGCTAAAACAGGAGCTTAAGGCTAAAACAGGGGCTAAAGCCTAAAACAGGAGCTATAATGTTTGTGAACCCACATGCAGCAGTTATTCTGCAGTGATCTGTTCAAGCCTGAGAGTCTATCAATAAGATAAACAGTCAGGTTACGTTTGCTCTGCTTGGTGAGGTTTAAGTTGGTAGATGAGCACTGGTAGGACATAACCAGGATTCACTAACATTACATTCTACAGACATGTCTCAGAGCACCGGGCTGTGAGTAGCACGTTTCAAACAACAACACTACATAACTGTTGATAATTATATAACCTCAGCGTATTGTATCCAGTGAAACGTTTTGAAAAGTTGTGTCAAAATGATCTGATCCCCATTCATTTTACAAAACAAACACACGCCTCGGTAAACAGTTTGTGCGAAAATGGTCGCTGCAATCCACTTCAAGCAGAAAGTCCTCACAGTCCCTTTAACACCAATTTACCAGAAAAAAATCTTTTGGTGGTGGCAATTTCAAATCAACACCTGCCTGAGGGATTCAGATTAGAATAGAAGTTATGAATATGTTTCCTGTGCTGACATTACAGGTAGTTCTCAGTTAGTGAACTGATGATCAGATCTGAAACACGTACTGTAAAACACTGGCAACTTCCTGTGATTACTTTTAACGGTTGTGTCTTTTTTTGCTTGAAAGTAGTCGATGACTTATTAACATCACTACATCTCAATGAGAGAGTTGTATCTTATTCAATTATATAAGAAAGAATAGACAAATACTTATCTATGTGAGTACAAATTGAAATATCAGTGTAACTGTTGAGTGGCACTTTCCACTAATGCTTATTGTTCGTAACTTTATTGTATGTGTTTAATGTTAATGAACCAAATATACTATTTTTTGCTAACTGACAATGATAGAGACAAAGAACCAATAGAATTTAAAGCTATTTCTTGTGGAGTGGATTCCTGTTTTTCTTACTCGTGTAGGAATATTCTTTAATTCTTGTTTTCATGTTTGATTTTCTTACAGAAGGAACATATTGAGAATGCACAGATCACTTTTATGCTTGTTACATATGCTTTGTTTATATTTCAGACGTACAACTGCACTACTGTTATTTGTCTCGAATGGATGCTTTTACTGTACATACATGATAGAAACATCACAGAAAGCGTTTGCATGTCAGGTTTTATTTCTCTCCCAGTGTACCAGCAGCTTATAGGGTTTTAGACCTGATTCAGATCATTCCCATGAGCCAGTCCAAAGTTTGTATACAGCAATATTACAGTTGGTGATGAAAACTTGTGAGCAGTGAAATGAAATTAAAAAAGACACTTAACCTTGTGAACCACATTGTGACTTACCCTTCCGGTAAAGTGGAGTCATTTCTGTACAGAGCGTTGTCTCTACTTATAAATGTCTGTGTGGTTCTCTGTCGTGCAAAAGAGGAGCTGAAATAAATACAGTGATAGACTCTCTCTGTTGTGTTCATGCATGTTTTGCATGTGGTAGGAACAGTTCTGACATGTCTCTGTGATGCTAACACCTGTAAGAAGGTGAAGCACAGTTCTACAGATCTTTCCTCTGGGAAACTGACTTTTATAAGGTCATATCCTCCAGCAGACTTCATTCACCAGCTGCACATCTGCATCAGCTGCATTTTGGCTTAATAATGGATCCAAACCTAGATGCAAAGAAACATGTCAACAAAGTAAAACCAAACTAACCCATCAAGCCTTGTTTCTCTGCATGTCAAAATAAAGCTGCATGAAGAGATGAGGTCAGAGGCAGACTCAACACTGACATTTCAAATCATTTCATAGGGAGTTAGATTAAAAAGTATCTGTCTGTTGGTCTGATCATGACCAAAGTTCACTCATTAACTTGTTTAAATGTGATCATTTCTGAAATATGGAAACCCATCTCCTTCTCTATAAGGAAAACACACTTAGCCTTGATGACAAAGGAAAATATTCTCACTGTTAAGTCACAGGCGCCACTTTTTCATGATAGGAAAAAAAAATTCAAAGTTATAAGGAAATAATGAGGTCAAAACAAATTTGTCAGAAAAAAAAGAATTAAATTATGGGGAAAAAAGAGTTAAAATTATGTAAAAGTGAGTAAAAGAATGGAATGTTATAAATCAAAAGTTTGGGGAATATTTAAATCTTTAATGGGAATAATCATAATAAAAAAAAAATCAAATTATAAGGGGAAATATCCAGAAGTATGAGTATAAAGGAAAAAAATTATGAGAAAAAGTCAAAACTATCAGAATAAGAGTCAAAATTTTGAGACCATTAATCTAAAGAAATAGAAAAAATAAAATCATGTGGAAAAAGTTTTAGTTTTGAGATAATTAAGTCAAAATTATAAAGGAAAAAAAAACCAAATTGTTAGGAAAAGTGTCAAAATTATAAGGGAAAAAAAATTAAAATAATGAGACAAATTTGATAAAATTATTAAGAAAACATTCATAATGTAACTCAGTCATAATTTAACAATTATGACTGAGTTAGTTCGTTAGTTTTATTAAAGAATTTGAAAATGTGAAATTACTCAAAAGTTAATCATGAAAAGTCAAACTCATGAGGTTAATGCTCCAGTTTCCTCTGGAGTTTCCCCTCTCAGTTTTAACTTTTAGTCTCATATCTCCTTTTTTTCCCCTTTTTTTAAGGCTTTATCCCAGACTTTAAGAAAAGTTGTATTTTTGTGTGACTTTAAAAGTTGATACTATAACTTTCCCCAAAAAACAAGGCCTGATTTATTTTAATGAGCTTTTAATGAGATGCCCTGTTCTGATTTGTCATGTAAAATGTTGCTTACAGGGACTAAAATAAAGTGTTTGACAGGAAATTTGACAGACTTTGAAAGATTTGATTTTACAGCTTATTATGGTACAAACTCAGCTCAGATTGAAAAAGTCCATTTTAAGCACAAACAGCTGTCTTTGACGTATCTCATGTAATGTAAACTGATGTGACTGTGAATTCTGGGAACAGAAAAGATGAGAGGTGATGTGAGGAGGATTCACCTGAGCTGTGAACAGATGCCTTCCTCAGTAACGAGCTGGGAACATCATAGATATTTTCTGTTGTGTCTGAAACAAGAGAAGAATGACATCCTTACAAATATGTAGAGGGATAAATGGGGTTAATGTTATAACAGGAACAAAAGTTTCCACTACTCCTACCTTCATGTTCATCAGCTCTGCGATTACAGACAGGAACATCATACACAACCTCCTCTGGTGCATTGTTGATCTCACACACCTCTGAAGAGACAAAACATTACACACACTCTAGGGCCTGATTGGATATTTATCAGTTTTGTTTTGGCATTAAACTTATTTGAAATCATACTTATTCTTATAGGTAAAACATCGTAGTCTGCTTCTGGTGCTCTCTCTGCTTTGTTGAAGCCACTGGAGCACTCAGGGCTGTTCAGACTCTCACCTGTGGACAGGAGACAGTGCAGGTGTGCAGTGCTGTAAAATTTGGTATCGATCCCATACCAAGTAAACATTGGTCCAGTATCGCCAATATCACCACCAATATCAATTATTTGTGCACAGAAAAAAGTGTCAAGATTAATCAAGAGTAACACACAAACACTAAAACTAATGTTTTTGATCATGAATGGAAGAAAATAACTATTTTTTCAATCAGAAAAATAATCATGTGCTTCAATCTCTCTCTGCTTTGTTGTAAAACAGTAAATTTGAATATTCATGGATATCAAAAATTATTACAACCCAAATTATAGACAGATATATAATATAGACAGATGGATAAACAAAAGGCTTAGAAACTATAACTCATTCAGTGTTAACATGGATGAAAGAGAGTTAAAATGTTTCACAAAGCATTAAAAAAAAGATTACTCATGAAATTACCAAAACAAAACAAAACAAATGAAAAGAAAAGAAGTCAAACAAAAAAATGAAGTCATATTTACATTAAGTTCACACTGTTTTATGTTGAATGCTCAGTTACAAATATGGTAACACTTTACTTGACACCTATGTTTAGACTGCATTAAAAATGCTTTTATATTGTCGTATAATAACATTATAGCACTGTATCGATAAAGTCATAAACATTCATAAGTTACTATAATGTTTTATAACAATAATCATAGCACACTATAAAGCATTTACTCATCATTACAAGGTCGGGTATTATAATATGTTCTAACTGTTAGCAACGCACTGACAATGCCCACATAGATAATGCATTATACAGATATTTCTTATATTTTTATAAACATGTATAACTATTGTTATAAACACTCATAAATTACTATAACTCCTTATAACAATGAGCATAACACATTCACACACTCCTTCAAAAAAACTTTTCATGACCACATTCACAATGAGTGGCTACGATGATAAACAAAAGTCCTTCAAAAACAAACAAAACAGAAAAATACACATCTTTTTATCTATGCAAGAACAACAGATAACATAGCAAAACTTATTTTGTATTATTATTTTTTTAATTCAAAAAATGTATATGGCAACTATGATGATTATAATACCCTTTGATCCTTGCAACAAAAATCGGTTATCAAGGAACCAACAATCATCTTATAAGACATTATAAAATGCTATATGGTGGTTATGGTAACTTATGAGTGTTTATAATGATAGTAATACATGTTTTTATAAATATAATAAATATCTGTATAATGCATTATCTATGTGGGCATTGTCAGTGAGTTGCAAACAGTCATATTATAATACCTGACCTTATAATGATGAGTAAATGCTTTATAGTGTGTTATGATTATTGTTATAAAGCATTTTAGTAACTTATGAATGTTTAATTCATGCATCAGAGGGTTAAAGTTAATTTTGAGTATCGATCTCATCACGCAAGTATTAATCAATACTGATACCAATGTTGGTATCAATATATTGATATTCTAGATAGATCCACCCACCACCAAACGACAGCCTCGCTTAAAGAACAGCTCATTTCACTTCTCCAACATCATCAGCTGAGATGAGTGTGTGTGTGTGTGTGTGTGTGTGTGTGTGTGTGTGTGTGTTTACCAGCGTAACTGTAGTTGCTACAGGGTAACTGAAAGTTTTGGTACGTGGGCTCTTCATCATCCAGACCCTCTGACGGGCAGGTGGGGGGGGAGCTGATGCTGCTAATGTCTTGGTGCATTTGGACTGTGGGGGCGGAGAGGGGCCGGGGGGGCAGAGACTCCATCACTCTGTCAGTCTGCGAGCTCATGGGGACGATGCTGTTGATCCTGTCTCTGTGCTCACACGCTTCAAGTCTACAGAGAAGAGAGGAAAGGAAGTTAAACGACAGAAGAATGAAGGTTCAGATGTGAAGGTTCAATCCTCTTCTCTGTTTCTTACCCTGAACTTCTGGAGTAAGAAAACCCAGAGTTAGACAGATGCATGGCTTGCCAGAGGTTGTTCACCCACTCCTGTCTGAGGGCTGCTGTCTCTGCGGCCTGCACACACACACACACACACACACACACACACATGCATGTATAAGGTTGCACAGTTGCCACAATCACAGCCTGTGACTTGACAGTGGCGAACCACAGCGCTGACTCACCAACATTTTCCTCTTCCCGTTGGTCATGATGATCTCAAACATGAAGCGTTTAGTGTCCTCTCTCTGGACCTCCCTCACTGACTGCACCTGCTCACACAGGTGGACACACACACAGGTTCAACACTGTTTATCAATACACTGACACTCAAATCATTTTTCTCACTAGAAACAAAGAAACAGAGGAGGAAGTAGAGATAACTTTTGCCTTACTGTGTACTTATTAATCACTCAGACTTGTCTAAATTTTTACTTTTTTTTTGTAGTCTTACTGTGTACTTATTTATTTAGACTTTTCTAACTTTATTTTTATTTAATGTGTATATTTTACTTGATATTTCACCTAATATTAAATTAAAATTGCTCTTTCTAATCTTATTTTTTTTATACATTTTTACCATTTTTGCTTTACTCTCTTACCATGAACTTATTATACTGGGAAACACAATTTTTGTTAAGTTAGGTCTGACAGCTGTTTTCAACTAATTTTTGGGTGCAGAATCCAAAACTGATCTCAGTTTTTCCTATAATGTCAAGTCTCTGAACTATAGGATCCCCGTTTTCATAAAAAAAAAAAATTCTGTTGAGTTAGACTTTTATGCTGATTCCAAAATTGCAGTCAGTTTTTTTTTCTAGCTAAATTCCACTGATTGAATTTTGCTTATCTCAAGGTAAGCCATGGGGCAAAAAATTAACATGGTAGAAAAAAAATTGCAATTGTTTTGCTCAGCATAAAAATCTAACTCAACAGATTTTATTTTTTTCAAATTGTACCCCAGTGTTATTTATTTAGGCTTTAAAAACCAGGACCTGAGTACCACTTTAGTTCCACTGACATGAAAATGTGAGCTGATATGACATTAAGTTAAATAAAGTTAATATCTGTGCAGACAATAAAGTCCCTTGAATCCTTGAAGTAGCAGGATTAGCCCTCAGGATCTTTTCTTCCACCTGTTTTTCTGGTTGGTAGGACAGAGATTAGTGCTGTTGCCTCACACCTTCCTCCCACACCCCAAGAACATGTGTGTCAGGTAATGTAGTCACTCACAATGACCCACATATGTGTTTGTGGACTTGTTTTTACACGTCCCTGTGACAGACTGGGAACCTCTCACAATGCTTCACCACAGCTGAAATAACTGGTGAGTATTCTTTCAATAAAGGAGTCTGTGTAATAAATAAAGCCTTCCTGGGAAATGGTTTGGTAGTTCTGATGAAATGTATGGAAGCTCTTAAAGGCCATGAAATTCGAAGAAGAAAATTGGCACTCATCAGCCCAGAGGCTGCACTTGAGACATACTTGGACGTATCATTATGACAATGATTCAAAACATAAGGCAAAGCCGACCTGCTATTGGCTACAGCTGAAGAAAGAGAAGGTTCTAGAGTGGCCATCTCAGTCTCCTAACCTCAGTATCATTGAGCCACTCTGGGGAGATCTCAAACCTGCAGTTCAGGCAAGACAGCCCAAGAATTTACAGGAACTGAAGGCTTTTTGCTAAAACAAATGGGCAGTTTTACCATCTGAGAAAATAAAGACCCTCATCCACAACAACCACAGAAGATTCAAGCTGTTATTGATGTAAATGACAGTACATTGTAAACACAGTTGTTTGTTGATAAATGGCTTCACCCAACCACAAACCATGAGTGAAAGAAAAGTTTTTGTGTTATCATTTATATTCTCGAAGAAATGACGAAGAAATCATAAATTCTGCCAGGGTATGTAAACTTTTGAGCACAACTGTATCTGTAATTAACATTTTGTCCAGTCAGAATTGAAATACAGCTATCTGTAATTCTCACCATGGCAAATTTGGCCTGGCCCACACACAGCAAAGAATGACTTCCCTTTGGTGGCTCAGATATGGTTCACCAGGCCCTGTGCTGGTTTAGAACAGTTTTAGCACTGGCACCAGTTGTTGGCCTAATGTGAACCACAATCAAACCATGTAATAACCACGTGTGCCCTACCCTGGAGCATATAGTGGTCCACCCGGTGTAGTATGGACAGCAGGTCTACGGCGTGGAGTGTAGGCAGCCTGTGTCAACCACATCATGTATCTATGTACAGCAGGGTCTCATGTCCACTGTGTGCCCGCTTCACTCATGGTCATAAGGTATGGTAAGGAATTAAGTTCAGCTCAATTAAATCTACTCTTTTTTTAATTCTTTCTACACATTTTCCATATAACCTATCAAGTATTTTAGTTACATTTACTCCATGTGTTCAATCTACTCAACCAAGTCATTCAGACATAATTAAAAATTTGTGGCACGGACATATATGGGCCAAATCTATCAAACCAGACCAGGGCCACATGTGTCATGCCATCATAAAAAGACGGCGCCGTCAGTGCCAGACCTGACCCACATTTAGTTGCTCCTTAACATGCCAGAAGTCAGCCTGTGGTGCCAGCTGGATACTGGATCTAACCTCTGCTATGTGGGTCACATTTCTACTAAAAACTGAATTACAGACAGTCACGCCTGGCTTTGAAATGGTAAAACAACTTGCCATAAGCTTCACTGTTGACACTGGTATCAAATGTGCAATTTACTGAGAAACACACACCCAAACTTGAGTGTTTGTCTTCAGTCTTTTGGGGCAGCGACCTGCATAAGAGTTTTTGTTCCTTTAATGTCTATAACATGTTATAACAACTGTCTCATCTAGTGTTTTGATTTGATTATTGAGTGTCTTTTAACTGTTTAAAATGTCTCTCTGTAGCGTTACGCTGCATTTTTCCCCCCCTGAAAGTGCTATTTGAGTCACCTTTCCTTGTCTATTTGCATTTATATCCGCATTCAAAACCTGATGTATTTCCATCTGTCGTAAATAAGACTGAAAACTGAAGCATAATTATTTATTTGATATAAAGTAACTCAGAAAGTTCTGAAGATAAAGCAGGAGTGAGGACTTACTGTGTAAATGTAGTAATAACCTCTCAGGTGTGACTGTAAAGACATATGTAGACATGATTTAATTCATCTGTTCCTCTGTAATCTCTCTTCAACTAAAAAAAAAAGAGATGGGAAGTAAAGTAAAAGAGGCTCCATTTGTCTGAGTTTGAAAACTGTATAAAACAATGTCTACTCACAGCGTTACAGTTCTCCTTTGTGTAGAAGAACAAGGTTGTGTTTTGAAGCCTGAACCAATAAGTTGTCCATCTTATCTTCTATAAAAAGTAAAGAAATAACTTTAAACCAGGCACTTTCTCAATGTCCAAGAAGTCGATATAAAAAGTTTTTCACTTACCATAGTGTCTTTTCTTTTCTGCAGAAAGCCCTCAAACAATAACTTGGTGCTGTCTTTAGACATGTTGGCCCCCTGTGGTGTTTTCACGCTGTGGTTAGCAGTTGTTTGAAGCCTGTTTACCTGCGTGCGTGCGTGTGTGTAAGTGTGTGACTTCCTCCTCATGCGAGCCGAGAGCAGTGCCCTTCACTGCAGTATAATTTACTCACTTCTCTTTTCAGCCTTGGTGTTAAAAAAAAAAAAAAAAAAAAGCTGAGCAGATTTAGTCTTCATTGTAAATGAGCAATGACACAAATACAATGACATCAGTGGGTGTAAAGTCATTTATTACTGTTTTTAAAACCATTTTATTTTCCTTGCAGTTAAATTGTCATTTCACCCACACAAACTTGGCTGTGCCGTATGGTACGTTTTAATAGTAAATACTGAAAAAAAAATGAGAAAATGAGAAGAAACACTTTGATAGTTTAAGGTGGGAGAGGTGCGCTGCATGGCTGTTGTTAGTAGCTTTAAATTTTCTCTATGGTGCCTCTAACTTCATAAAAATATAATATGAGGGGCCAAGCTCTATATGAAAAGCAGAAAATTAAAAAGAAAAAAAGTTATCATACATCTCGAGGACAAGCTTTCAAAATACTAAATACAAAAATACATGGAAAAATGTAAATCCCTCCATCTGTTTCATGCAGTGCACTCAAAACAGACATGAAAACAAAAAACAGGTTAATAAATTAACACACAAATTAAAGAAGCGAATGACAGCCATGACTTTCCTAGTGTTGAACCTACAGACCTCACGTTTGTGGTGGCTCTGCTTTGTGTTTCTGTCTAAGAGTCCAATCCTAAAAGATTTGAAGAATACATACATACATAATATACTGCATATACACATCTATAAACAGAGTGGAGTCCCTTTGTGGTGAGTCTGTGTATGGCTGTTTCTCTCTGGTCTCCAACAGTCGAACTGAAAATACTGACCTGAGAAAATAAAAAAACAAGAGGAGTGGATCAGCGGAGAGGATCCAGAGACGAGTGGTGTCTGAGCTGGACTGGACTGGAGACTTCAGCTGTTACAACAAACGGTGTAAAAGATGGACGACATGACTGCTCTTTGAAAGTGAAGCCAAAATATTTAAAGCTTCCCTGCTGGCTGGCAGAAACATGGTTTGTTAGAATATCATTTCTGCGTTCTAATGTACAGATGCTCTTTTTTTTGCTTCGTGTAGCGTCATGATTGACCAATGAGGCTCCCGCAGCACTTTGTGGACTAGAAAAGCAGAGAAGATGTGAAGAAACAGTGAGACAGACTGTGACACTCATTGAAAAGAGTCACTGAGCATCCGCTTCAGACTGACAAGACTTTCACTTTCACACTGTTGAGTTAAATGTGGTTATTAAAGTAGAAGGGGTGGGACATTAACACTGCTGCTCCACCATTAAAGCCCACTCCTGCTGCACACTCTCTGACTCCAGTGATCGTAGTGAGGGTGTTTTGGCTTCATTTTGCACAAGGCATGCCGTCCATCTTTTTACACGGTCAATGTGTCTGAGCTGGACTACACTCGACTAGACTGACACATCCCATCAAATGAGAAAGTGTAACTTCAAGCCTGCCCCTTTTCCCTGCAACATAAACACAAAATGAAATGCATAAAAAAAAAGTATCTAAGATTTTGCTCTTTTGCTTCTAGCCCGTGTTGCATTGTGGGAAGGGAATGAGGTGTAGTTGTGGTCTGAGGATACCACCCTGGTTCGTAGGCCAGTCTTTTTTCTTTTTTTTTTTTTTCCATACAAGTCTTTCAGGAAGGAGAAAAAGGGGGCAGAGTCATCAAGAGAGGGAGCAGGGGAGTGGACGAGCTGTCTCATGCTGAGGGATCACCGCTGTTTGAGAAGTGCTCTGTACATGGCGAAGCCCAGAACGGCACACACTGTGGCACCAACGCTCGCTCTCAGCCAGAAGGTGGAGTTCTTCAGATCCGCCTGAGCCATGTGTCTGAGGAGGGGGGGGGGGGCACAGAAACAGAAGAGAGCAAGTGAGTAGAGAAAAGATGGAAGGTTTTTTCACCACAGAGGGGTTAGTTACCAAATGACAAAATAAAGTCATGTGTTTCTCACTTTACTGCATACTTCCTGATTTATGACCATAAATGTCAGCGGTGGCCTATGATCCCAGCTCTAAACAGGAACACATGCTTTCTCTTGACATTTAGTTCTGTTGTGGTTGAGGGAAACAGGAGGAAACAGTTGAACACATTGGTAAAGGGGGGAAAAGATTGAATTTTAAAAGACAGCTGCTGTGATTCTCACCTGGAGGCAGAAAACTAAGAGGAAAATACAAATATCACAGTAAGACACCAGACACCAGACACAGAGCCTGGTGATCTCGCAAGAAGTGTAAACATTGGAGATCTACGCTGACCACGGTAAAAGAAAACAACAACTCATGGTATTGAAGACATCTTTTCAACAACAGACTCTTACATTCAACGGTACAAAAACAAACTGGGACAACAACTGAATCAAAGGGGCCAAAGCTGCTATTCTTTTGCTTGGTGTTGTTCTCCTGGCTGGCTCGCCAATTGTAGCTGCATTTTGACCACAGGAACTTAACACTCTTAGGTGTAAGACTGTTGGAAAAGATCTTTTTTTTCCTTGGCATTGTTGAATTTTGTTTTTCTTATTATTGCTTATTTAACTTTGTTGTTTTTTTAATTGTTTTGTATTTTATTTATCTTTTTTAACTTAAAACAATTGAAGATATTTTGCACTACATTAATTGTAAAAGTTAAGAGTCAAAGATGGCTGTTTTTGTCCATCAGTTGTTATAACTGCTATTGGTAAAGAACTTAATAGAAAGCATGTGTATGTTTTTTTTTCCTTTTTGTTAATAAATAGATTTGCAAAAAAGTCTTAGCGATGGGTCAATTCTATTAAGAGCACTATCTCTTCATGAGACTTGCTGAATGATGAGGTCATCACATTATGGGATCTCCTAACTGCTGGAGGAGTGGTACTCAAACACCAAGGTCAACCTTATGCTATGCTCCAATAGGCCTCTAGTGGGCTGGCCAATCAGAGAGAGAGGATTCTGTAGAGCAGGGAGCCTTGAAAAGAGAGTGACTAAAATGAAGACTGCTTAGTAACCCTGCATGTTTGGAAAAAAAAGATTAGTTATGACGTGAAGGCTGGCATAGATGCAGATCAAAGTAATACGCATAATCAGGGTGCTGGGTTTTTTTTTAAGTTGCTGCTAAATGCAGAAAACCAATCTCAGCCCCTGCTCCCTCTACCTACTTTCTTTGTCTGTTCATTATTATATCTTTCAAAACAAGAAATCAAAAGCCCCCAAAACATGATTCAAAAACAAAAACAAAAACCTGGCCCTGACATGTCAATCTCAAGAGTGCAAGTATCCAGGTTGACCACACTTGCTTGCCTCTCCTGTCACTTAAACTCAAACATATTATCATCCCCTCTCTGGACAGTGTTACTTCTTTTACCTTTCTGAGGAAAGCGTCTGCCCGACAGAGGCCTCCATAAAGACGGACCCTTCCAGGTCGGAGACTGCTGAAACCTGCTGTGTCAGGCTGAAACTCTCCTGTGACAGCAGGCAGCCCCCCACAGCCTCCACCCAGCCCAAGAGCCTCCCCCATGGTACACACAAACACAAACAGACACCACAACACCAGGTCACATGGTCGCCCAGGTGTGTGCAAGTAGGAAGAGCTGGGCGAAGGACTAAGGCTGTCATCAAAATGGATTTTAGTTGAGTTAGGAAGAAGTAGAAATGGTCTTGCTCTTTTACTTTTACGCTATGGGACTAACTTGGTTGAAAAATAGTGTAACAGCTAAAAATGTTTCGCAACTTCCAACTTGAGAATTTGTTTTTGATATCTAAATTTGGAGCTCTGAGACATTTTAACTTAACTTGTGCATGCTTTTAAGTCGTACTATCTTTTTTCTTTAGTTTTTGTACAATGCATTTATTTCTAAATCATTAAACAAAACATACTGTCATTTATTGGTATGTTTAATTCGACTGATATCACCCAGCTCTACCCAGCCCAACACTACAGAAGTCCACTTTCCACAAAAAAACAATAAAGCACAAGCTCAAACCATGACTGCACACCTGCTCAGATGTCACCACACACTTCAAACGATGCAAAAACAAACCAAAAAACAACCAAAAAAAGAGCCACAAATACGAACTCTGCACACTGCAGGGCAGTCTGACTGGAAATGTTGAATCAAATCAGGGATGAATCATATTTTCTGAAGTGAAATCCTTGCAAGGCCATGTCTGAAATCTAATTTTTAGGGCTATGACACTTCAAAGCTAATACTGCTAAACTCACTCCATTGAGCTGTTTTTTTTCTCTCATTGAGGGTCAAGTTGTACTGGAGGTGGGTTCACAAGATGATCCAGGAGTCTCTCTATAATACACTTTATCTATTTTTAATCTGTCACATTAGGGATGGGTATTGATAGGTTTTAATGATACCACTGCTCTTATTGATTCTGCTCATAAATCAGATTCTTGATGATTAACTTATCAATTCCACCTGTTTACAAAAAGTAGCTTTACAGGTTTTCTGTCAGCAACATTTTTTTGTGTTCATAAGTACATAAATACGAAATTGGTCAATGAATTTAGATATCTCTCAACGTAAATAAATACTAGTAAAACATACATGTTGGGTGACGTTGATATATTGTTTTGAAGCAGTCCACCTAACAATGCTTTGAGTTGTTTGGAACCTTGAGCTTGCCATAGTTATGCTGAAGTCAGTCATGAGCCTTCACTTCCTGTTTGGAAACATTAACCTGTGAGTATTTTTTGACATTTTTGAGTTTTTAGTATTGTTCACAAAAAGCTTTTCCAATATGTTTCTATCATGAAAGTTAAAAATCTGTTTTAAAACCAAAGCTTTGTCTATGTATGCTAACCGCTAGCATAACAATGTAATTACCCGTATACTATAGCATTAAGCTAGTGCTATAACTATATAATTTCTGGTACATTTAGTGATGTGTAACATGTTGAATGTATTGAATATGAACCTCTTGTGAGAGAATTCTTGCTAAACTGTCATTTATTTGCTAAGCTAAGCTAAATGGGGCTGAATAGTTGACATCTGCTCCTGCGTAATGTGAACAATTCAATTAACAGAATCATTACAAATAAAGGCTAATGATGTTGATATTGATTCTTGACAGTAACATGTTCTTAATACCCATCCCTAGTCATGTTTCAGAGTTGAAGTATGTATCACTACTGACTAAGAAAACTTGGTGTCATTTAAAAGAAGCACTTGAGGTCATACTGTGTGTAGCTAAAACAGAATCTGAACCAGCAAACCGACCCACTTCTCAGCTGACACAGTGACTTCAAAGTGCGGCGTTGGACCCTTAAGCTGCCAGTACTGACCTACAAAAGTGTCATGCTATTAATAGTGTCAATAACTCTAAGAGACTTAAGGCGAGCCAACATAAAGGTGTTAGACACAACACGACAGCACAACAGCACGACAGCACGTAGCTCTCAGTCCAAGAAAAGCTGACCAAACCTCTTAGACACGTTTGTGCAATCAAAAGCTTCTTGCTGTAAATTTCTCACACCGTTCACAGCCATTCAAAACCCTGCTTATACTTTATTAACCTCCCATGTCTCCCTGAAATCACCAAGCTCTCTATGCTGCAGAGGTGGACAAATGAGAAAGATATCACCAGCTGCAAACAGGCTGCTAAAGACAGAGACATGCCTTTGATTAAACAGAGAGACGTGCACCACGACAGCATGCGGATTAGCTGAGGGTGAAAACATGCAGGAGGAAGAGGAAGAGCGGGAGCCAAAAACGTTTGTTTGAACACCTAAAAGGTGGAAAGAAAAAAACACAGACGGGACACAGAAGATGGGGAAAAACAGGATGAAATGACAAGTGACTGAACAATACATCAGTGAAAACATCAGAAAACACTGTTTTCAATCTTAGACATCTGCTGGTTTAATTCATGTAGTCGTAACCTACAGGAGAGCACGTCAGGAGACAGCAGGGAAAGTGTTACACTGGTCCCAGTACTGATGAGAGTTTCTGGGAATGAACAGATGGAGAAATCCAAGCAATGATTCCTGATAACAGAGATTCTTTTGTTGATTTCTCATCACTTTTGCTTATGCTGTCATCATGACTCATTTTATATTATAGACCATTTTTTAAAATGCTTCAAAAGCTCAGTGAGGAAAGAGACATTTTCCTTTCTTACACAGTCAAACCAAAACCTGCCTTTTAGGAAACATTAACACAATTCTGATGGAATTTAAGAGAAAGCATGAAACAACAATCTCATCACTCATCAGTCACTTAATGCAGGTTTATTTTACAAAATACCTTTGTTTTTCCCCACCTATTTTATCTACTTCTTATCCCTTGTGCTTTATGAAATGAGGTGCCTCCTGTAGGTTTAGACTCAAAGGTTAAAAAATTAGGAACGAGGACAAAGCATGGCTGAAAACATCATTTACAGATCATCAATCGTCAAATTGATTCCAAACAGAAATGAACTGAAAGGAATAATAAAACACTACCATGCAATTTCTAAATAAATCATGCAGACATGCAGGCTTCAATGAGGTTTTCAGTTTGAGCCAAGCATAAGTCACAAAGTTAAACTCACTTTCTATTCATGCCATACATGATAGACACATGTTAGGTCAGATTTACTGCGTGCATATCCACTGCAGGGAAAACAAAAACTAATCAAAACTGTTTGATTTGAATGAGGATCTAGATCAGAGGTCTTCAACAGGTGGTCTGTGCTACTTTTAAATAATTGTTCCTAAATATTTGTATTTCTGCTCATGGAACACCCTTTGAACCACATTCAGTAACAGCAGCTCTCTCCAACTGCACACAGGTTCACTCAGCATTTAATTCTAGCTCAGTGGTTCCCAAACTTTTTTTTTTTGCAGTGCCCCCCTTTTGTAGATTAAATTATTTTCACACACACACACACCTGCTTGACACTACCAGCCACATGCTTTTAAATGAACAGTGTTTCACTGCCAACGTGAATGCCTAAATTATTTGAAATACTGTCACTAATAATTTATACACAACTTTGTGACGTCTTGCAGAAAATACCAATACATTTTTTTAAATTATTGCTGAATAAAATGTTTCTTTTTAAAGATTTTTTCAAAAAACTGCCTCTGTGCATTACTTTTTTCTTGCCAGGAAACATCAACTTACTCACAAACAAATAAAGTTGTCACTTTAATGCTGAAATATTACAAATTAGGCACTGCGCCCCCTGTTTGAAAACCAGTTTTAGCTCATCAAGATTGCAGAGGACCCGCCCTCTGTCATTGCTCAGCCAATCACACAGCTGCATGTTTCATACTTGCTCCGTCAGGTTCTCTTTAATATCAAACACAGTTTAAAAAATAAATAGTTTATATCTAGGGGGTCCACCTCTCCATCAGTGCGGGAGTCCTTGGTGGGGATACACAAGTGTATTTGCACTTTATTGGTATCGGCCAATTGCCTGAAAAAAATGAACCATGGTTGTAAAATTGGCCAAATTGTCCCTGGTTGTGGGTACTGTTATGATTGAAAGCATTAAATAATCAAATTTTGTATCATTTTGCACAGAAAACAAATAATATATTACAATTTTGACAAGAGTATACATCATTTTACTGTACGCTGACTCCAATACAGAAGCAAGTTGATGATCTCTGCAATTGGTGAGATGGGAAAAAACACAAGTATTGATAATCAGGGGAAAAAGGTTGAAGACCCCTGATCTAGATATCTTAATTTCACTGCAAAATACAAAAAAAAAAATTGCTTCCTCCTTATCAACAACATACTCATAGAAGAATGCAAAATAGAAAAAATAAGCATTTCCTCCTAATGAAACAGTATTTTTATAAGCTTGGTTTCATCTTCCTGGGTGTCAGAATCATAAATAATAGTTTGCACTGCGAAAGCAAATTTAAAAATGATCCATGCAGTTATCACACTTCATGCAGCACGTGGTCACCTTCCTGGCTAACAGTGGGGGTGTGAGCTGGCACAGCAGAGCCACACTGCACTGTGTCAGAGTGTACAGAGAGCTGGGGGGCCGGGTGGAACTGGAGCAGAGATCAATACAACTTACATCAATGATGTGTTCGGCTTTTTGACAAAGATGTGTTTGAAATCATCAGTTTAATAGTGAATGTGAGCAAATCAGGGCCTTTCTAAACTTTTTTTGACCTTAGGAACCAAAACAATTCACTAAAACTTGAGGAGTCTGAGATTGGGTGGAGGAATTTCTTCACAGTGAATCAGCTTTAAGCCAAGACATTTTCTGATTTCAGCCCCTGGAGGATCAGACTATTCTAAAAACCAACAAATAAGAAAATCATGAGAAAAGTAAGAAAGAAAATACCCCAAGGACAGAGTGAACCACACTACACAACACAAACCCGCCACTTTCAACAAAAACCCGTCTTTTCCCTTTTAATCCTGTGATTTGCAGCCACACACAAGAAGGAAAAGCAGAGTCTCCCTTTAACACCGTCCACATTAACCTCACTAAAATAAAAACCTTTATTTCCCTCATTTTCAGTCTCATTTGAACTCCTGCAGTGGATATGCAGCATTCATCTGATTGATGGAGCAAATCAAAGAAAAGCAGCAGAGCCGTCACCACCACAGTGTTAGAGAGCTTGGGTGAGGAAGGAGCCTCCCTGCTCCCCCCTCCCTGGAGGTTTAACCCAAGGGTGGGAGACACAGAGAGGAGGAAGGAGTCTATGTTAACATACAGGACTACTCTTTTTATGAACCTGTTGAAAACGACCCTGCGGAGTTGGGCCTTAATATTCCGCAGCAGCTCCGACTTGAGGAAGTTCTGACACAGGCAATAGGTGCACCTGTTGCAGGCGCACATGCAGCGGAGACGGGCGTGGCTGCGGAAAGATACACAGAAATCTGCATGTTTACCACTGTACAGAAACACAGAGGAGGGAAAACCAACCACAGGGCTGCACTGTCCATTTACATCTAACTACTCGACACAAAGGAAACAGAATTGGTAGGAAAACATGGGACGAGAACTCAAGGCTTAACATTCAAGGCGAGATAACAAGAGACAGAACAGGAAGGAAACAGTCACAGCAGCTATTTAAAGATTCCACTAGGGCTGGGCGCTATGGCTGAAATATGTATCACGTTGTAAGTGTTTCATATCAGTGGATATCGATAATTATTGATTAGTTTCCTTAACCTTTTTAAATTAAGGGCCAGGAGAAAGAAGACTGAATTTAGATAGTTTTATTTTGAAATTATTATTTGTAGT
Source organism: Thalassoma bifasciatum (assembly GCA_008086565.1). NCBI lineage: Eukaryota > Metazoa > Chordata > Actinopteri > Labriformes > Labridae > Thalassoma > Thalassoma bifasciatum. The sequence continues at coordinate 208,230 of RPOG01000849.1, forward strand.
AGTATTATAATGTGAAGAGACTGCTCACATGTCAATGTTAATAATTCCCTAAATTAACAATAACTTACAAAACAATGATGGTAGGATGAATAAATATTCAGACATTCAACATCTATTCATCTGTTCTGACTATTTAACAAATTATTCCTTCCACTCCTTTTTGAAAATGTAAAAGAAGGTAATTAAGTGATTTCAAGTTTGTTTTGTTTTGTTGTGTTTTGCGTAAATTGCAAAGCTTCTTTCTTTTATTTATTTTTTTTGGTTGCTTCTTCGTCTTCTTCTGATTCAACAAAAATTGCAAAGTTTCTCTCTTTTAACTCTCTGTTTGCTTCGTGTTGTTCTTTTGCATTTTTCAAAATAAACATTTTTTGATTCGTTCTTCATTAAAGCTGTTGCCTGTAATCCTAAAATAAAAGAAGTGAATATAAACTCTGTTTATTGAGTGTGGGCTCACATTATTAATGCCCACCACTGCAAAAATGGGTTGGGGCACCCCAGTCTAAAACATCTGGACACACCCCTGCTTGTAAGCACACACCTCCTTGCAGGTTCGTTATGTTGCTTTGCTCATTAACAGATGGATTTATGCTGAAGAGAGGGTTCAGTTGGTGGAGTAAACGGAGGCACAGTGAAAGATGGGGCTCAGCTTTTCTCCAGGTTAAAGTGAAACAACTTGTCAAGTAATCCTGTCCATAAAGTGTGCCATTCTCTTTCCAAATAAAATGAATGTTAATCACCCACCAGCGACAGTCTCCTAGTGGGAACAGCTGACACGTGTGTGTCAATCGCATCAATAATAATCTGAACCATAAAGGATCCTGGCTTCGAGGATGTTTCAATAAAAGATCTAAATCAAACTCCTTAAAAGTACCAGAGGTTGCGGAGGTGTAGTTCTGGATCTGATCAATGTTTTCTAACGGAGTTAAGTGACATTATTGGTATTGATCATGTGTCTTTCTCGACAGAAATTATAATCGTTTTATCGCCCAGCCCTAGATTCCACTGGGAAGAGGTGGACTGCCAAAATAACACAAGGGCTCAGAAATTAAGAGAGATTTCTGGCTTTTAGCACTGTAACCTTTCATAAGCAGGTATGAAAGTGACACCACTGAGGAGACAAGGATCAGGGACATCTTTTTATGCCTCTTAAGTCTAACTTTCCTTACTGTTTCTTTAGTACTTTTACTCATCTTTCATCCCTTTTTTTCCCCTCTGAAATGAATGTATCATTGTCCATCCTTTTATATTCTTCCTACAAGATCTGACATGGACTTGAATTTGAAGAACGAAATGATACTTCTCTTAATGACGGGACATTTACAAAACCCTGAACCAGTCTGCAAAATTAGTCCGCTCCTAATTTTCCACTACATTTACAATCCAATATATCCATACAAGTTCAGACCTATTTTAAGGATGGAAAAATCAGTCACTTTGTCCTGTGACTTCAAGACCAACCTCAAACCACATTCACCTTTTATTTGCTACAAACAGGAAACACGCAGCAGCATGGGCAAAAGGATGAAAATGTTGCTCAAAATTATTTTTTTTCCCCAGGCATGATGAGGAAATAACAAGAAATTAAAGTTTCAGAGGATCAAAATAATCCTTACCCTAAACCTCTCCTGAATTTAGAGCCTGATTAACTGTTTGGGAACTATTCTGAATCTCAAAAACACCCAGTAAGACGACAAAACAACCCTTAACTTCCTGTAGGGTTTTTTAAATAGCAAAAAAATCCCCTCACAGGAAAATATGTGAAAAAGTGTCAGCAAAGAACTCTAGGGAAAAATGAACTCTAACTCTCCATCTGCCTCATCATGAGGTCATTAGTTTAAGTGGTTCTGAATGACAAGGATAAGACAAGTTTGGTAAAAAGTCAATTTATGCATCCATCCAATGATCAGGTGTGTATGACCCAACCGCTGAGCTCTGCATCTGCCCCAGAGCCTCTTCCAAATTGAATATGTCTTGATCCAAATGCTTCCTTTCCTCTAAACTCCTGACTCCATCTCTAAGACAGAGCTGCACCCCCCCTTTGGAGGGCAATAGTTGCTCATATCTACAATCTCAGGTTGCACAGTTCAGATTGCATTGGGTTTACATTTTACACTGGTTGAATCTAGAAGTTAATCTCTCAGTGAGCAATTTCCTTTTTATTAGAGCCTTTCTAAAACACAGTCTGCAGATTAGATTGAAAGAATTTATAGCCCTGCTAAATCCTGATTTAGTGAACAAATCTCCCTTACATTTAATCTCCCCTGAAATTCTATCTGACCAGAGGAGCCAGAGAAGTTTTAACACTCTTAAAAATTGTGGGATTAACCTTGAAGAATTCAAGGACTTGAATAACTGCATACACATCATCTTACAAAGACTCATCAGTGAATCTTGGAGGCAAAAGAATAAAGCCTCATTTGAGTCTTCTTGAGAAAAGTCTCAAACTACTCCGACAGAAAAACAAACATGAAGGGTTTCACCTAATTTCTGGTGCAGTAATTTTTGGATGATGCATCCAAAATTGTCACAGTTTTCTACATGTATAAAGGAGAAAGGTCAGAGAGGACAGTCAGACGGAAGGAAAGATCAGAACGTTGATGACAAAGCGGTGTAGTACTCACGGGTACATGGCCATAGTGGTGAGTCTGGTGTAGATGTCTTTGCTGACTGCGTCGGTCGTGTTACATGTGAACGGCTGAGGCGGGTGGAGCTTGTGCTTCCGGCAGAAGTCCTGCGGCGAGAGGCTGTAGTGTTGCCGTACTTCATGCAGGTCTGACTTGGCAGCGATCACGACGCACGGCGTTTTGCTGTCGATGAAGTATTGCTGCAGAACACAAGTATTTGTTTCTATCGTTCCGTAACATTACACCAACAAATTATTCATCTGTCCTCAAAAAACTAGTTTTGTCTATATGGTTTAGTTAGTTGTGACAAGATCATAAATAAGATCTGCTTGAGGATGATTTTGAAAACCATAACTTCAGATTTTTATGCTCCCTTCTTCTTGTCTACAACCCACAAAACACATGCACAGTACCTTATTTTGTTCACCCAACCAGGCAGTGGTACATTTTGTTAGGCTGACCAGGTTCCTCTTGAAACTTTAAGTATTATTACTATTCTTTCTTTGTTTCTTCCGCGTCTTTAACCCCTAAGTGTGTGCCCTCAGCTTGAGATAAAGTCGACTAAGCTATGTCCGACCCCCAAAGGAACACAAAAAATGTATGATTCTTCTGCTTCCATAATGAGAGCATGCTAGGAAGCATTCAGCATTGACTAAAAACTGCAGCCCCACCAGCTACTTTGAGCTACATGCCTGAAATTTATTGTGCATAACTATCATGCTCTTACTACCATACTGAATTCTGAACAGGAAGTTTGGAAATTTGTCTCAATGTCGGATTTTGATGATTTACAGGGAACTTGACCCACACTTTCTTTCTGATCATCTTCAAACTGCTCGTACATATACTAGACAGACACCACGTCGATAAAAGTTCTATAAAGATTTTTATAATCTCTATGGGCGTGACCACATGAGGCCGCAAAAATGGACTATTTCTTTTTGCATACTCAGATTTGCATTATGTTTTTTGTGCACATCCATCATGCCAAGACCCTTAAGGGAAAATTTGAATCTAGAGTTCAGAAATTTCATGTCAAAGTTGGCATTTTTTCGCTTGCAGGATACATTTTTCAATTGACTAGTTCTACAGTTTTTTACTCATTATTTTTTAAATATATGTATACTACACACATGGAGGATGAGAAGTCATTAAATGATTTTTCCTATCCAAAAGATCGTGGCCACAAATTAAAATGGAATATTTATTTTCCGAAAAATTAAACCTTTATAACTATGATGCATATGATGGATCAGGACCAAAGTGCACATACATCTTCAGTGTCATGCCCTGAGTGTATGTCAAAAAGTAAGGCGCCCCCCACTGGCAACAGGAAGTCATGGTCAAAACTGAATCAAATCTCACTGCTCATGGCTTCTGCGCGCAATTGTCTTAGGTATGAATAACTTCTGCACACGCAACAGCTGCAACACGCTCTCACAACTGCATGTAAGCGAGGGCCCGTTTATCGCATCTTGTGGCTTTATTTTCTTTATTATTTTCAGGTTATTTTCTGTAGTCATTTCCTAAAAAGCCTTTTGTAAACTGTACAAATTATTAATGCTTCTTTATTATTCTAATATAACTCTACAGACCAGGGTAAACAGGGTCTCAGCAATGGTACATATGGTTCCATGTCCTTCTGACTGTACAGTGATTGTGAGCACAAATCCTTCAAACTGACCTTGTACACTTTGGCGCAGTATTCAAAAGAGCGAGGATTGTTTACATCATACACCAGGCAGACAACATCACAGGCGAGGTCTGCCTCTGACAGGAAGTCAAAATCTGGCATCACCTCATGGAGCTGGTGAAAGGGAGAGAGCGAGAGAAAGAGTGCAGACTGAGGGATTAACCTTCTGCTGGGAGCTGATGCTGTAGTTAAACCTATAACATGCGGGTTACGTCACAATAATCCAGAAAGCAGATGTTTCTCACCAGCAGGTACTTCTCCTGACCGTAAACGTAGGTCGTGTTGATGGCATAGAAGGACTTGTGGTCTTCTCGAATCCGCCTCTGGCGCTGAAATAGAAAATCAACCTCATCACCTTCAAGACTGGTGACGTTTTACAGACTGACTTTTCTCTCTGATTCATCTCTGCAGGTTAGACGAAGACCTCGACATTCAACTTATTTATAATCAATCTACAGATCAACTTCGATTGTTTCTGTTTGGGCTGCACAGTGACAAGAAAGAGCACTTTAACACAAAGTGAACAGAGGGTCTTTTTCCCCAAATGCCCAACAAGAAATATCCTAAGACTAAAAATTTAGCCTCTTTTGGGGCAAGTCAAAGTGAAATTTTTGTACCAATTTACACATCTGTAGTTCCAATTTCTCTGTTTGCACACACCAAATGCAACTAATTCTACAAGTTCCTACAGCCTCTTGGACACTATCAGAAATAAGTTATTTTGTCGTTCTGCTCTGAGCTGTTTCATGGCAACTAAAACTCAGTTTTCAGTCACGTTTCCCACTGACCTGCAAGTTTTTGCCTAGAAAAGCTTGGAGGAAGCCGCTCTTCCCGCTGTCTCTAGCACCAAGGACGTTACAGCGGAAGACGCTGCGTTGTGTCTGTTTCTTCTGTAGATCTATGCGCTTGTTACGTGTCACTGAAAGAAAGGAAAGTCATGGTTGTACACACACACTGCTGGAAGAAATCAAGATTTTCTTAAACTTCAAAATAGAGGACAATAAAGACTGACCCTTAATTGAACAGTAATCTCTTACCTGTAATGGCAGCTGCTTGGGACTCCTGTTCATAGATGATGGAGTAACCTAGGTAACCTAAATACTCCAAACTACGCTGTACATCTAGATATGTCGTTAACCTACAGCAGAGAACACAGACATCAAGATTCAGCTTGAAATAGCAACAACTGGTACAGTTATCTCTGTGTTCTGTGTTATAGTAAAGGTGGAAGTGCTACAGCAGTGAGAAGACTCAAATGAGTGAGTGTGTGTATAAATAAATCTGCTTCCCACTCACGTCCACTGAGAGAGATATCCCTGGTATGTTATCCATCCCTGGTCGTTTGTGCACACTGTGTTGTTGACATCCGGACCCCAAGGCATGTAGGGAAACACTTTAAACAAGTCCTTCACCTCGTCTGGCGACAGCGCGCAATCTCTGTCCTGGATTGTGACAAGGGCACAGAAATAGATGCACAAATTTGAATGAAGGAAAAAAATCGTAAGCAGGCAGCACCAGCACAACAGGCAGGTTTTTTATAAGTATTTCAAAAAGAGAATGAGCAAATGTGTTTGTCAGTTAGTTACTCACCTTGTCGTGTTTGTCAAAGACACTCTGGAGGAAGAGGTAAGCGTTGTGGTTGAGCTCTGTGGTGCAGTCCGGAGGAATCTTGATCCTGAAATAAAGACACAAACAGACATAAGCTTCCAAAGTTAAAGACAAAAACAATCCAGCTCAATGTACTCCAAAGCTTCAGGAGGAAAGTTCCTGTTTGTGTTTATTCTGGGACTCTTTGTGATCAAAGCTGTCCTTGATGAATGTATGTTATTCGTACCTCCCTCAAAATATTAAATTCCAGCTCTCTTTGAGCAGAAAAATGTATCTTCTGTGAGACATGAAAAGACTTTTCATCAGTGTTGCGGTTACCATTTCAAAAGATTTAATATCAAACTATAGTTCTTGTACTATATTAAGCAAGGACACCTAACATTTGCCACTTCCAATGTCTTAGATGTAAGATTATGAGGTTACAGTATGACAAAAAGCTTCATTATGTTTGAAGATTTTACTGATCAAAAGGTAAATCAAGCAGATCAGAACTTTATTTATATGACCAAGGAAAAATACGTTGACATTCATGACTTCTTTGATGTTGAACAGAGGGTTCAGTTGGTGAAATTTAAGGAGTTACAGTTACAGATGGGACCCAGCTTTTCTTCAGGTAAAAGTCAAACAACTGTTAAAGCATTCATGTCCGTACAGTGCACAGCTCTCTCTCCAGCTTAAATGAATGTCGATCACCCATCAGCGACCATCTTTTGCCCCCACAGCTAGTATTCACAACCATGATTCATGATCCATCCATGACACCAAAGGGAGGATTTTCTCCAGGAGAACAGCAGTGTTCTGAGAAATATTGATCTATATTTCTTCATTTTCTTCAGTAAAAAATGATCACAGTATTATTTCTAAAGAGAAGTGAGTTTTACGTACGTGTGTCAATCGCACCAATAATAATCTGAACCAAAAAGGATCCACGGCTTCGTGAATGTTTCAATAAAAGATCTAAATCAAACTCCTTAAAAGTGCCAGAGGTTGCAGAGCTGTGGTTTGAGATCGGATCATTGTTTTCTCACTGAGTTCAGTGACATTATCAAACTTTCTATTGGAGATATTTGCTATTGATATTGATGGTGTGTCTATCACGATGGACATTATCATTTTATCACCCAGCCCCAGTTTAAATGGCATTTACCTCCTCCTGTTTTTGTTACAGTCCAAGATCAGGGGTGTGACAGTGCAAACTCATCACACATTAAACAGAAGGTGGCAATCGAGCTTAGAAAACATGTTGCCACAAAGTGAATTAGATTCATGACAATTGTGCTTGTGTAACCTGATAATACCCCTGCCTTAAAAAAATTATTTCCATTTTAGATCTACATGAATCAGAGAAATGACGTATTTAGGATCCAAACTGGAGAACTTCCCAAAAAGTGACAAGTTTGCTCCCTTGATGTTACATCCTAAAGTTGAAATACTCACTACCCACTTACATGGGGAACAGGTATTCCTGTGTGAGCTCAAGGTCATCATCATAACCAAACCGCCTCAGCACAGTCCAGGTGGTCTCATGTCGACCTCGCTGTATGAAGAGGGTGTGCAGGAACAAGAAGCCTGCAAAAAAACAACAAGAATAAGCCATTTTTGTAAACCAGTAAAGAAAAATTAAAAGCAGGAAGCAGCAAAACTGTAAGAGTGTCTGACCTTTGAGCGTGAGTCCGTTGTCCTTGACTCCATCCATCATGTTCCTCCTGACCACGTTTTTTACATCCTCTAAGGCCTGAGGTGCCAGGGGTGTGTTAAAACACGTCCTCTGGAAACATGCAAAACAAGCCACGCATTGTTGAGTGTAAGACGACATTTACTGCTTTTTCTTCAGTTCAAACCTGCCCAGACTAGTTTAGCAGTTCAGAGCTTACACGCCCTAATGAGGATCAATTTGGCCAAATAGTAATCCATTTCTGAAAGCTTAAAGTCTTTTATAAGAAATGATCCCATTGTTTAATAGGAAACATTACCTGGAAGAAATTGAGCTCGTTGTCATTGAGGATGCCGTCGTTGTCCAGGTCAGACACTTTGAAGATTCTAGTTAAAGACTTAATGCAAGATGGTTTCAACTGGAATGAGAAACAAACAAACAATTATTAAGTTGGTCACCTTCACGTAAACAGAAAATTCAAGTCCACAGTAGATAACTCAGAGGGGCAAAATCAATTTCTCAGACAGAGTGCTGGCTGTTTTTCCAAAGACAAATCTGAAACCTGATCTGTCCTCAATATTAAAGAGGGGGTATTGTGTTTTTTTTTATTTAGGATTTCCACCAGGGATGGAATAGTTTGTGAAAAAAATCCAAACTGTTCAGTTAACCTGACTCAGTTGGAAGCGCATGTGCTGTTCGGAGCATGTGTTTTCTTTTTTACTTTTACTGCTCAGTTTGGAGGCGTATGTGTAGTTCTGATCATACACAATGCGGGGACAATTGTAGAGGGAGGCATGTGTGTGTGTTGTGGACATGGCAAGCAGAGCAGACAGAGTTAGAGGATGTGTCTGTTGCATTAGATCACTCAGCTTTAAATCAGCACTTTGGATTTAGTGTGAGTGATTATGATGTCAGTTTTAATCTCATTGTTCTGCGTACAGTGACAATAAAAGCATTCAATTCAATTCAATTAAGAAAGCTGTGGATAAAACTGCCACTGTGCGCAAGCTGCGTCACTAACTTAGAGGCTTTGTAACAATGTTTGGCAACTTTTCAGACTCTCGCTTCAGACAAAGCTAGGATCTTTTCTGGAGTTTGGAGACTCTGAGGTGAAAGCATCTTTTGATCTTACTCTCCTCAAGAGCGGGCCCCTCCCTTCTCCAAAACACTCACAGGTGGATAAGTCCTCCTTGCTCTCAGCTGCAGCCAGAGCAAGCAACTGCATGCAAATTCATGTTTATCTCTTTTGTGTCACTCTTGCCAGTCCCAAGCCCAGATAAAGGATGAGGGTTTATATTTTGATATATAACAAAGACAAGAATATACAAAAGAGATTTCATTTGGAGTTCTCTCCTACGATGTTATTCCTCTCTCTTACAGCATCCATGACAGTTACATGTATGTTATGAAAATTAGGCAATGGCCTCATTTAGTGACTTTCAGTGATTTCTGGGACAGCCTATAGCGGCTTTTCTTACTGAGGTGTTGGCATGTTGAAACTAGCAATGTGTCACCAAGCTTTAATGATGTTTCAAATGCCAAACTGCCTTAATGTTTCAAATAACATTATGTGATGTAATTGATTTAAACAAATTGTTAATGGTAGATTTTTTGGGATATATGGTATTCTGGGATGTCAAAAACAACAATGTACACAAAAGCAAACTGAAAAACCCTGACCAGAAAATCCTTGTTTCAGCCTCTTTAAAGTCCCCCAGCTCCAAACAAAATCCCTTCGCTCTGATTGGCCTGCCTTCTTGAGGCCTGTTGGGGGTTGAGCTATGAGCAGATCTTGGTGTTTCAGGCCCACACTGTGTCATGTCATGAACGAGCTGAACATCCTAATATGATAAGCTTGTCAATACAAGTTCCTCGAAAAGATAATGTCTGCTTTTTTTTTCTTAAACAGACTGTTTTAACCAGTTCACAGACAGATTCAGTAATTTCTACAACATTAGAAAATGTGGCTGTTCAAAAATCTGCACGTTTGGTCTGAGAATCCAGCATTTTTACTGTATGTACATGTTTGAGATATGGGAGAGCGTGACAACCACTCTCTAAAAAACGAAAATACTTAAACAACACCACAGGATATATGAGGTAACATTTCTTAAAGGAAGTCTGATACTGTCAGCTGTTTTTATTTCTACCTTTTTTGGTTTTGTTTGCCTACAGATGGGCTAATTTTAGGCATAAAAACAGAAGTATATGCAAAGTGTTTATAATCTATACAAGTGATTAAGATGCCATCTGTCATCAGTGCTTGTTTACACCATTAATCAGTAATGCACCCTTGATACTATATAAAAAGCATAGCAGGCTTGCAAATTAACATTATTAATAAAATATTTGCTATTTCCCTCACAACAAACATGATGATGAGTAGCTAAGCCTCCTGAACAGGCACGTTCCCAGTGCTGTCCTTGAAAAACAGACAAAATCATAACTCAGAGCTCTTCATTCTGCTCATTAGTGCAGGAAGAACTCGGCTTTAATCTTCGATGAGGTTATTTTCCTACAATGACGAGTCGTTCTTCAAAAATCCCTCACCTCCTTCTCCTCTGGGCAGTACAGGGGTCCGGTCGGATGGAGAACAGCTTTCTGAGCGTAGTAAAACAGCTCAGAGATGTTCTTCAGGTTTTTGGCAGAGCACTGAGGAAAAGAAGAAAGACAGGGAAGGAGTAAAAGGTCATCACCGAAACTCAAATAGCTCACAGGTATCCTTTAAAAAAAACTATCATTGATTTCAACAACTTTCATGTGAACTTTAAAGTGATTAGTGCAAAGATTTTATTGCTGCAAAGCCTCTCTTAGCCAACTAAATAAACCTTGAACTCTCTCTCCTGATATTCTTCATCCCACAGAAATGTCATCAATTTCAGGAACTAGCACAGGCAGGTCAACACTGAGCCAGCAGTTTAACATTAGCTCATCTTTCATACCAAAGCAAGTTCACCAGCTGACTGGATGTGCTGTGTGTCACGTCCGCCTTATGCTCCTCTTTTAGGTTTGTAAATAATCCTCCTGAGGATGGCATGACTATGCGTCTCACACTGCAGAAGGAAGTTTGAATTAGGCAAATGGAGGCTGCGTCCATGACTGCAGAGCCTCTCACACACTCACACACACACACAGTCCATCAGTCAGCAGGAACAGACCTCAGAGTGGAGAGTTCAGTGATAGAAATCTATTATTGACTCAGAGAGTGAGTGGAGTACAAAGCTGCACAGCTGCAGGCAGACAGGCTCGCTCCAATTTTCACTTAGCCTTATTCAATTTCAACCTCTTCAAGTGCTTCATCAAGCTTTGTGTCAACATTCACTGCAGGGAGTCCTCCAAACTGCTTCAATGGATAGTTTCAAAGTGTGTGTTTTGAGACATTAAAAACCTACCTCTACACAGGTCTCGATGTCCTGGTATTGATTCATGATTGGCAGGATGGTCTCCATGCTGCTGTGTTCCACTAGGTCAGATTTGTTCCCCACGAGGATCAATGGTACTCTGTAATAAAGGCATTCATAAATGGGTTATAGAGCTGTTTTTAATCCAAATAATGTGGTGATCAGCAAAATGAAAAGGGGATATGGATTAGGGCCTAACTGATTAATCGATGGGGCAAATTAATTGGGCGGATTATAGTGTCTCACCAATTAATCAACATCAGCCATTATGTAGCAGATGTATAAACTTTATTTTTCTGTGTAGAGAAAAATATTAAATATGTATTTATTTAAATATGTTTTAAATATCTAATAAATAAATATAAATATTTATAATAGTCATATTTAATATTTTATGAATATTTATTTTTCTGTGTGGTTCCTGCTCCTGTGTGTCTGTGTCAGGCTGCATGCTGCTCTCTGCCAATGATAAATGCTATTGTCAATTCACACGTCCAACATTAAGTACTATAAGACTATGATATGGCAATGTAACGTTGTGTAAGATGCTTTTTTTTGCGAAACAAACAGAGATAAATACTCCTGTCAATACACACCTCCTCCCTTTTCTAATAAAAGACTATAAAACGTCGCTGTGTCATACCCAAAATATGATTTTAGGTATGACACAATATTGGGTCATACCAGCTGACTGGATGTGCTGGGTATTATAACAATTTGTGTTCATGTACAGTATATATCCTGTGCATATCAATGTTCTTATTTCATATATCAGCAGATATATGGGATATCAGCCGATATATCGGGTATCAGCTTTCTTTTGCCAAGTATCAGTATCGGCATGGGCCCCAAAAATTCCAAATCGGTCGGGATGTGGATCAAGTGCGAAATATCAGTCCAAATAAGCCGAGCAAATGACTGTTTGACCTCATTTCAAAGTAATGTTGCTAATGCTACTTGCTAAAATCAACACTGAAAAATGTCAAAGAAACCAAAACGGCATAAAACATGAAAGAAACTTTCTGCTGACAACTGAGCCAAATGTTTCAGTTGCTCTGACCAAGAATAAGCCAGCTCAGCAGCTGCATGTTCTGTTCCAGCTGACATGAATCACGGAGAAGACAGACACACACACACACACAAACACCTCTCTCACAGTCGCAGGAACACACCTGCTGTCTTTGTCCGTCCTGTCATTTATGAGAGGGATCCAGTGGCTCGTCACCTAGCGAAGTAAAGCACAACATCAAACAGTGGAGCCGAGCAAACACTCATTACAAACAGATTATCAAGTCTCACATTTACTCCGTGTACAGTCTGTGCAGTGTCTGGAGCACTTCTGTTGAAGGTTATTTACCTTCTCGATGGACTTCTTGTTGTTGACTGAATAAACTATGCAGATGACATTAGCCTGTGAAGACAAGGGGAATATTTACTCGCACTAGTTTGCACAGGACATCCAGGGTGCAAGTGAGAGTGACATTGAGATCAAACTCACCTTTGATATTTCTTGGAAGAGCTGCTCGTCTGATTGTTCAGCTTCTGGAGATGTAAAAAAGTCAAATATGTTCAGTGTTTTCTCATTTATCGGGTCATATTGATGCAGAACTGTAGAGTGACTGACAGGAAAGACTATCACAATATTTATGCTGTTTACTGCGAATGAATCACTGTTGCTGCTTCCTATGGATGTCTCTGAAAACCTTCTGGGACTGAGCTTCTAAAAAGAGCAGACTGTGATATGATACAAAAATGTTTGCTTTGCATTAAGAGGTCAATCTAAAGCTTATTTCAATATAACAGCTTTCTCACCTGAAAGGGACAAGCATTAATGCTGTATGAAAATTGCCATGAGACTACACAAATAAAAATCCTGCACACACAGGCCTTCATTTATCAATCTTGAATGATAATTTGAGCAGATTTGGGTGTAAAAACAAGCTTTAAGTAACGTTCACGTGTGATTTATGAAACATGCGCCAAATCACGGCAAACGCCTGATCAGGTATGGATATATCTGGCTGCTTAAAAAAAAAAACGAACTATTTTACAGGCCCTTAAATAATCACAACTCAGCCGGTTTAAACCACGTAATTTATAACATGGTGGGACGTGTTATGGACAAAAAAGAGACTTCTCTGTGATGGAGATTGAAGCCACAGTAACAGAAGTAGCGAGAAATGAAGGTGTGTTGTTTGGCAGCTGGAAAAGCAGCCAAATGAGTCAGAAAACCACTGCAGCCATCAGCAGCATTGATGTGACAAACCAAACTACAGCAGAGTTTAAAACATTTAATCCACACATCCTTCATTTATACTTTCATTCTGTCATAATCTGTTATATCTAACTATTAAAAGACCAAGTATAATATATATATTTTTTTTATTTAGGTCCAAAAATGCAGAACAATGGCTCTGACAAATATGTGTCTGCTCTGAAAGATGCTGCAGTCAGACTCCAGCCCGAACAAATCACAGACTGAGGAGTGAGTGGAGCACTTACTGGGTCTATGTCAGTTTCAGGCACAAGCGACAAAGGAACAGACAAACCTGCATCATGTCTGATGTAGATAATAGGACATTTTCAATGTCAGGATGGCAAACGGGTAAAGCTACAGACAAAGCTATTAACTTAATTTTCTGGTTGTTTTGAAGCCTGCCCAAGAAGTGAGGGCAATTATGCACAGGTAGACCAGAATGTTATGGTTATTTCAAGGCAATTGGCTGTGATCTCATGTAACTGAATGTCTTAAATTGTTGAACTGTCCACTTTTTCACGCACAGTTTAGATTCCAAAGATACTGTTGTTAGCAGTGAATCAGTAATGGTGGTATGGTAAATCCTGTGATACTATGAGAATCAACTGTAAAAGTTTGATCCAGCATCCTCTGAATGTTCTCTGTAGATTTTACTATGGACATGAGATGAGAGTGTTTTTAATCAGTGTAAACGGCTTCTATAATGTTCAAAGAAAATCATTTAAGGAAACATGCATCTATCATACGAAGAAATCAGACAGCTCATGCTGATTTTTTACATGTGATATATTTTATCAGAGATTGGCAGTGTTAAAATGAAATCGCAGATACATTCTTGGTGTCACATCTAATTCAATTCGCTAAATATAAATCTGTGAACCTCTTTTTTATCTGTGTGAAAAATCACTGCACTCATGTGATCTAAGAGGTCTTTGCTACAGACTGATTTTCCTCGTGCACCACGCCTCCTTCTGATATGAAAGTTGTATACACAAACTCAGACCTTTGAGCGTCCCCTGGCCCACATCCAGATAGATAAATACCAATCTTTGCATGGATATGGGCATACACACATTTTTCGGTCATATGCATGTTTGATAAATGAGGGCCTATAGGTGTGTGTGTGTGTGTGTGTGTGTGTGTGTGTGCGTATGTGTGTGTGTGTGTGTGTGTGTGTGTGTGTGTGTGTGTGTGTGTGTGTGTGTGTGTG
>RPOG01000850.1:0-106500 GCA_008086565.1 Thalassoma bifasciatum
GAAGAAGAATCAGAATCGATAAAAAGTGAAATGACTGGATTCTTAAGATGTTTCTTCTTCTTCTTCACGTCATAAAAAGTGTTTCTGAGACAGACTGAGGGAACGATGAGCAGCTGGTTGGAAACAAGAAGCAGTGAGTCAGCTTCGCCCTTATCGTGTGTGTGTGTGTGTGTGTGTGTGTGTGTGTGTGTGTGTGTGTGTGTGTGTGTGTGTGTGTCAGGTGACTGGCGGGCAGCTTTAGAGCAGTAGCAGGATGAGGGCACCTGATGGCACTGCTTAACCATCCTGATTCCTGACCAGCACCTGAACGCCTCACCTGGCAGCGTGAAGCTCCTGTCACGTGTTCAGGTAAACACAGGTGCTGCCACCGTGGAGTTTCACAACAGAAGGATCAAAACCTGTCCAGGTGAACACCTGAGCAGCTGTGTGGACACAGGAACGCCTCTAAACGTCTGTGCGTGTGCACGAAAATCATCCTACACTTCTTTTGTCGCAGCTTTGTTTCCTTTCTTTGCCATTTAAGTTAATTAAATTTAATTTCATACAAAGCTTTGTTTGCAGAATTTACTTTACTGAGCTTTATCGTTGATGCCTCCACAAACTTCACTGATTATGAAAGCTGAATAATTCTTTAGTTTTGATCATAACTACAGACAAAATGACCTGTTTTTCCGTTTTACAAGCGCTCTTTAAATTACCGTAACTCTTCAACAACTGGGGCAAGCGAATAAAGTTTTGCAAGAAGGGAAGAAGAGTGTGACAAAAAAAATACATCCAACTGGCCTAAATAATGATTGTATGATAAAGTGTACAAAAAAATGTTAAATATTGTAATCCAGCTCTGAAAAAATCAAACTTCAGGGTTCATTATGAGATTAATACATGGTTTCACTGCAAATTAAAGCTCCTTTTCATTCTTGTATAGCTTAGTGCAGTTTTTTTTTACTATAAATATTAATGATCTGTAGAAAAAGCTGAGAAAATAAACCCTTCCCACTAAACAAAAAAAGATGTTTGGTCACTCTAGAGTAAAGGTATTTCTTCTTCTTCTTGATGCACGTAGTCAAATTCATCCTTTGTTTCCTTTCTTTGCCATTTAAGTTAATTAAATGTTCTTTTAATTTCATACGAAGCTTTGTTTGCAGAATTTACTTTACTGAGCTTTATCGTTGATGCCTCCACAAACTTCACTGATTATAAAACCTGAATAATTCTTTAGTTTTGATCATAACTACAGACAAAATGGCCTGTTTTTCCGTTTTACAAGCGCTCTTCAAATTACCGTAACTCTTCAACAACTGGGGCAAGCGAATAAAGTCTTGCAAGAAGGGAAGAATAGTGTGACAAAAAAAATATACATCCAACTGGCCTGAATAATAATTGTATGATAAAGAGTTAGAAAGAGAGACTTTCTTTTAGTCATTGCACAAAAAAAAAGCACAGAAGGAAGTTATTTTTTCAATTCAATGTCATTTCTTGGCTTCTGGTGAACCACAAAGGTAGGATTGTAGTTCAGTTTCCATAGATTTTTTCCTTTGTCGAATGATTTAAAATAGTATCCAAATCTTTATAACTACTGCAAGTTAAAAGAAGGCTAAATAATCCAAAATAAGTGCAAGATATAATAATGAGTGCAGATAAAAACATAGTAAAAAAGATTATTGTACAAAAAAGTGTTAAATATTGTAATCCAGCTCTGCAAAAATCAAACTTCAGGCTCCATTATGAGATTAATACATGGTTTCACTGCAAATTAAAGCTCCTTTTCATTCTTGTATAGGTGGCAAAACGTAAAATTAGAGGTTAAATCACTGACCAATCAAAAAGGAAAAGCAGGTGATGAACACAAGAAGCTGAGTGACTGAGAAAACAGACCTTAAACAGGTGAATACTGACTCAAAAATGCGACTTTATCATGAAATTAACAGGAGGAATAAGAAAGAAAGAAAAGAGGACCATAAGGGGAGTAAATGAGGTGATTGTTGTGGTGCGTTGCTATGGATACGAGAGTTGAACTAAACCAGGAAGTCCCACAGGCTGAAGAGAAGCTCACCACACCTTCACACCAATTGTTTGAATGAAACTGCATTCAAATAGTGTTTGAGTATTTAGTTTAAACCCCCTGAGATTCTGAAAAAAAAACAAAAAAACAAAGATCTTCAAAGACGATAAAGTAGTTTCATAACCCAAACATTTATTTCTTCATTTACATCATAAATATATATATGGAAGCTCACTTCAACCAGTAAAGGATGTATAAATGGGAAAACTGGCTTTGTTGACTTTTTATTTTTCAAATATTAAGTTGAAATTTGCAGAAAAAGTCAAAATTTCAACTTTTTATCCAACATTTTTTACTTTATATCTCACAAGTTTTACCTCACTATCTTGCAGTTTTTACTTTTTGTTCCTCAAAATTTTGACTTTACCTTCCAAGTTTTACTTTATTTTCTTACAGTTTTGACGTTTTATCACAAACTTTCAGCTTTTTATCTAAAAAAAATCAACTTTCTATTAATCTTGACTTTTCTGAGTCTCTCAAATTTTGACTTTACATAAAAATGTTGCTTTACTTCTAGAAATTTTGACTTAATTATTGCAAATTTCAAGTTTTTATCTCAAAATTTTGACATTATCTTAAAGTTTTGATTCTATATGAGCTAATAGAAATTCTCAACAAACCCAAATTTTCACTTTTTTTTTTAACAGAGCAGAACTGGGCTTCCATAATAATGCCTCACCACATGCTTAAATTAAAAGAGTCACATATATTTCTCTTCTGCAGAAATAGAAATAATGCCTCAGAATCTTAGATCTTTTTTATCTTAATCTTATTCAGATTTAGAGGCGTTTAAATGTTGCAAACAGTCAGAGTTTCAGGTTGGTGCTTTAGAATAATGTCAGTAGCTTAGTGCAGTTTTCTTTTACTATAAATATTAATGATCTGTAGAAAAAGCTGAGAAAAAAAAACCTTCCCACCAAACAAAAAAAGATGTTTGGTCACTCTAGAGTAAAGTTATTTCTTCTTCTTCTTGATGCACGTCTGATTGTGAGTTTAATTCATCGCCTGCAGGTGTATTTCTGGAAGGATCTGAGCTTTTAAAAAAAGTCTCAACCACTTACTGCAAGTTCACATGAAATATTGAATCTGCAGAGAGCATGAAACGGAGCCAAACCCCCAAATTGCTGGATATTTAATCACACGGAGACGTGGAATGAAGAATGATGCCAGATTTTAAGTGGCTCTTGATATGAGGTGCTCAGCTCCCATTTAGGCCTCATGTTACTTAACAACCAGAGGAATTCACAGCCAGGAGCTCCAACAAACTCAGACCATCCACCTACAAATCTACAAATCTAAAAACCTACAAACCTACCTACCGCACGGCAGAGGAGGCAGCTGCAGGTATGAGTGACAGAGTAAAAACAGAAACACAAAGAGTGGCAGAAAAAACACGTCCATTTAAAGCTCACTTCTGTCAGACTATTCTCCAATTTCATTTCTATTCATGACGGCTCCTGTTGAGAGAAAGACCTTCACAGATGAAAGAGAGGAAATCTGGTGACAGTCGCAACAGAGAAAAAAAAAAAGATCTACAATGGAAATAAAAGTGGCATGACTCACTCTGAATCTTTATTCATGAAAGCAGTCATGGTGGAATGAGATGTAGAAGAAAGAAGCTTTTTTTTTTCAGCGTCTGTTTTGTTGTGAGCCCACAAGACGGGCAATAACGTCACTGCAACAACACATTCCCCCAACATTTGGTAGCGTTTAAACTCAGAAGTATGTTCTGGTTTCACTGGAAAACGTCTCCTCTTCATAAACAGAGACAGAAACAGAGGATGGAAGAAAAGGGCAAAAGTTGGTGCATGAAAATAGTGACATGAGGGATGATTTAAGGATACTGGGACTTTTTTTTCACCCTTATTTTAAATTTGAAAAGAGTCAGATATCACAGAAAGTACGGTAATTTAAAAGCATTTTATTAGTTTAGCTCATAACACTCTTTTTTGGTTTAGTGCAAATCTTCCGTGCAGACATCACTTTGTCATTTTTATTGGTTCTCTGCACTTTGATTTAAAAAAGGAGTTCCACAAGGCTTTGCTTTGGGCCCACTTCTTTTCTCGATCTTTATCAATGATCTTCCACAACTTATTCAAATTGTCACATCGAACTCTACGGTAGGGCTGAGCGATTTTAGAAAAAGATGTAATTGCGATTTTCCTGGCAGATATTGTGATTTCAATTCAATTTACTCATTTTTATTTAAATCGAGCTTTAGTGAAGTTTTCCCAATGTACGGCAGAGAATCACATCAAACCACAAAAACATCAAAAGTTTTTACTGTAATGCAAGGATGAAAATGAAGGTACGAATATTTTTTAACTTTTAGATAAAAAAGGCCAATATTTTAAGTTGAAAAGTGGAAATTTTGAAAAAAAAAAAAATGAGACAAAAAGTCAATGTCTTGAGATTAAAAAAATCCAAATTTATGTAATTAATCCAACATTATGTGAAAAGAGTCTTAGCTATCACATTGAGAGTCAAAATTTTAAGATAAAGGCAATTTTTTTAGATTAAGCATCAAAATTTTGAAATAAAGGCAACATTTGAGATAAAAAGCGGAAATTTTGATATAAAAAAGTCAGAATTCTAAGATTTTAGTCAAAACTATAAGAAATGAAGACAACATTAATAGATAAAAGGCATAATTTTGAAAAAAGAAAAGAAGATTTTGAGATAAATAGCCAATTTTTGACTTTGCTAAAAACCCTTAGTCACACACTTAAATACGACTCTCGCTATTTTTAAACCAGACTTTTTAATTATATTTTTAGTTTTAACTGAAGAACAAAGAAAGCCATCTTTGACTCTAAAATTTTAAAAACAATTGAGTCCAAAATAACTGCTTTGCATCATATGACATCTGTATTCACGGGTTGGAGTTGGAGCGTGGAAATTTTTGAGACTTTAAAGTGGGCCCTGAGTTGGAAAAGCTTGGGAACCACTGTCCTATGCTAATTCTGATGTCACAAAAATTACAATCTTCTTACAGTCTGACTTCCAACTCACTCAAAACTGGTTCTCCACTAACAAACTTGTTCTCAACAAAAAAAAAATACTGTAGTATTAATTTTGGTACCAAACGTGGCACGTCTTTTTTCATCTTCAGTAGCTCTCTGCTTTCTTTGCTCTCAGTCTTTTCAAAATCTTGTACCAAAACTCTGATCCAAATCCCTCTTGAACAACAATCTAGCTTAACTAGCTCTGTTCTTTAATCCCCTCCTGACTGAGAAAACCGGATTTCCTGTTAAGATGAAAGAAAGAGCCGTCATAACCGGGTAACACGAGTTCATCCCCAACTGGAGCTGTCAGATAAGATTCAACGGATTTAAAGCTGCAGAAGGGAGCAACAAAGAAGAAAGAAGAGTCAGGAGTTTGTTTTGAAAATGAATCAGGTTAAGTTTGGTGTGTGAAAAATTCAGAAAGATGCTCAAATGGTGAAAAAGTGACGAAAAACAGTGAAACGTGGTGAAATGGCAAAGTTGGGCAAAGTTAAATCATCCAAAAGTGGAAAGAAGGGTGGACAGCGTCAGAAATGGGCAATTAATCAAAAATGGGCAAGAATAATGGTCAGTTTATTGCAAATAAAGGTCCAAAAGGGGCAAAAAAAGTAGTGAAAAGTGACTAAAATGGCCAAAAAGTGACAGAAATCAGCAAGAAAAAATGAGGAGGGAATTCGAGAAAATTCAGAAAGTTCAAAAAATGATGAAAAGTGACTGAAATGGTAAGAAAGTTGGGATTTAACTTGGGAAATAGACAGTTTGTTGCAAAAGAATAATCCAAAATTGGAATAAAAGGTTGGAAAGTGTCAAAAATGGGCAAGAATAATGGTCAGATTATTGCAAATAATGGTCCAAAAGTGGCAAAAAAAAAAGTGAAAAGTGACTAAAATGGCAAGAAAGTTGGGATTCAACTTGGGAAATAGTCAGTTTTTTGCAAAAAAAATGGCCCAAAAGTGTCAAAAAAGAATGAAATGTGACCAAAATTGCCCAAAAGCAACAAAAATGAGCAAGAAAATTGAGATTGTACCTGGTAAATAGTGAGAAGGTATAAAAAAAATGGTCCAAAAGTGGCAAAAAAAAGAAGTATAATGTGAGTAAAGTGTATAAAAATCAGTCCCAGTTGTAGTAGGTTGTGCTTTAATTCGTGTAAGTGTTCATGTTTGATATTGGTTCATGCAAAAAGATATAAGATTGGAACTTAGAAATAGTAGCACAAACAATTGAAATTGCAAAATAATAAATAATAATTGCAATTGGATTATAAGGCAAATACATTTCCAATGTCAGAGGAGTTACAATGAACTGCCGCGTCAATGGCGAGACTCATCGTTTTTCTGTGGGTTTGCTTTGGCAGGTAACAGCACGTTCTCTCCAGAGTCTGCTGTTCTCGCCAGCAGAGATGAGGAGCAGACACTTAGGAAAATAACTCCCCGCGCAGCCGCCCAACATGAAAACTACATCTGCTGCAGTAATTAAACTTCTGAGGCTGCTGACACCTCCGGCAAAAAGCAGACGCTACATCCCGATGCAGATGTTCCTGTATGTGGAGAGAGCTGCAGTTTATTGACTTTAGTCTGCAAGAATGTGTGAGGGAGGATTAATACGACATGACAGAACCACCTGAGCCCAACTCCTGTTCAATAAGAGAAAAGATCCAGCAGCTTCAGTCTTATCTGCCTCCAACAGGCTCACGTCCAAACAGGAGACAACAAAGATACAGAGAAATGAAAGCGAGTTACTCTCTGTGCGCTGCGTGATTCTGACGCTGCAGGCCGAGGACGAACAAAGACTGGCTGTTCACCAACTCCAGATACAAACAAAATCAACCTCTTCTTCTGTCGCAGCCCCCCCCCCCCGCTGAGTTTCAAATCTCTGCTGTAAGTAAAGAACGATAAAAGGATCAAGAAATGACCCAAGACGGCTTTTTACCCAAAGAAAACCCGGAATATTGTTATGTTACTGCTGCTGTGAGCTGTGCAACTTCTCTGCCAAACATTTTTTCACTTCACTTTGAAATTGCTTCCAATTTTTTGACAGTAAGAGGAAATTAAGCATGTAACATCTTTAAAAGAATGATTGAACTTAACTGTAAGCAAGTCCCACTCGGTAAATGCCCGATTTTTGTAATGGGCTGATACAAGACGATATAAAATAGCAAAAGATTCAGAGAATCTGGAGAAATCTCTGCACGTAAGCAGCAAGGCCCAAAACCAACATTGAATGGTCATGACCTTTGACCCCTCAGGCGGCGCTGCATTAAAAACCCACATCATTGTGTGAAGGATATTAGCACGTGGGCTCAGGAACACTTCAGAAAACCATTGTCAGTTAACACGGTTCATCACTACATCTACAAGTGAAATTGTCCGTTTGTTGCAAAAATAATCATCCAAATTTGGAATAAAAAGGGTGGGCAGTGTCAGAAATGGGCAAAGTCAACAAAAATGGGCAAGAAAAATGGTCAGTTTATTGCAAAAAATGGTACAAAAGTGGCAAAAAATAGTGAAAATGACAAAAATGGCCCAAAAGTGACAGAAATCAGCAAGAAAAAACTAGGAGGGAACTCGAAACAATTCAGAAAGTTCAAAAAATGATGAAAAGTGACTGAAATGGCAAGAAAGTTGGGATTTAACTTGGGAAATAGTCCGTTTAAAAAAAAAAAAAAATCATCCAAATTTGGAATAAAAGGGTGGAAATTGTCAAAAATGGGCAAAGTCAACAAAAATGGGCAAGAATAATAGTCAGTTTATTGAAAATAATGGTCCAAAAGTGGCAAAAAAAAATAGTGAAAAGTGACTGAAATGGCAAGAAAGTTGGGATTCAACTTGGAAATAGTCAGTTTGTTGCAAAACAATGGTCCAAATTTGGAATAAAATAGGGTGGGCAGTGTCAGAAATGGGCAAAGTCAACAAAAATGGGCAAGAAAAATGGTCAGATTATTGCAAATAAAGGTCCAAAAGGGGCAAAAAGTAGTGAAAAGTGACTAAAATGGCCAAAAAGTGACAGAAATCAGCAAGAAAAAATGAGATGGAAAGTCGAGAAAATTCGGGAAGTTCAAAAAAATGATATAAAGTGACTGAAATGGCAAGAAAGTTGGGATTTAACTTGGGAAATAGACAGTTTGTTGCAAAAAAATTATCTAAAATTGGAATAAAAGGTTGGAAAGTATCAAAAATGGGCAAAGTAAAAAAAAAATGGGCAAGAAAAATGGTTAGTTTATTGCAAATAAAGGTCCAAAAGTGGCAAAAAAAAAGTGAAAAGTGACTAAAATGGCAAGAAAGTTGGGATTCACTTGGGAAATAGTCAGTTTGTTGCAAAAAAATGGTCTACAAGTGACAGTTCAAACTCTACCATGCAAAGACAAAGTCAGACATCAACAACACACATGAATGCAAACACAAACAAAAAGACCTGGCTGTGGTCTGAAGAGTGGCATCATGGCATTGACAGGGTCATAGACACTTCCGTCGTAATTACGACTTTCCATGTTTGTCCAAAACCTCGTTGTAGACGACGGTAGGTTCTGTGAAACAGAAAAAGTCCCTGCAGCTGTTACTTTGGTTCTGTGTAAGACGAGGACAATGTTGTCGCACCGAGGCATCATCTTCTCACGTCGATGATCTGACTGGACGGACGTCAGCAAGCTTTTTAGGAAAATGTTGCAAGCAACGATTCCAAAATGAGTGAATAGTTGCACAAAAACAAAGTTGATCAGTTTGAAGAATAAATGTCCTTATAGCGTAATCAATTGAACATTGGTTAAACAAGTTTTTTTTTCTTTGTCTCCCAAACTTGTTAGTCTGTGATCTGTTCCTGCAGGAGTACAATATCTGACAACGATAAAAAAGTTTAATTTGTCCGACAGAAGCTCCTCCTGACATCTTTAAGCAGAGCTGGTTTTCTTCAGAGTCTGGTCTTGAACTGGGACACAGTTTCCTTCCCTGAATAAACACGAGGCTCAGTTTTACTGGAAGCTCTTCAGCAGAGAGTGGGGGTTTGATAAAGGCAGAAGAAGCTGGACTCTGTGTGTGTGTGTGTGTGCGTGTGTGTGTGTGGCTGCAGCTTGTGATTATGTTATGTAATTTCCACTGGAGGTAACAATGGTTTGCCTCTTACTTCTACATGCCTCAGGTCCTCACACACACACACACACACACACACCATCACATCCTTCCTGGCATTAATGGGGTCAGAGCGGGCTCTTATCTTTTTGGGGCAGGGGTCTGTCGTGTTTCCATGCAGGGTCACGTCGCACTCTGCCCTCATTCCTCACAGCAAAGAGCACTCAGAGAAAACCACATCTGCTCCCCTCGAGGTAAAACTCTGCTCCGCCATCTCAACCATGAAACTGCGGTTACACGGAAACAATCCTCAACTACATTTCCCAGCATGCTTGGTTGAAAAACAAGCATGCACAGTGTGTGTGTGAAGGAAATAACCCGCTCTAGCTGCACAGATTGCAGTAATTTGAAATGAATTGCTTTCTAATGAAGACTTGTTACACAAGTTCCAGATGAAGCGATAATGTGAGTTCACACGCAGCGAAGCGCTGACGTCAGACTCCACAGGTTACAACGAAGAAATCAACACAAGCACCAATTGGTCGCAGGTCTTTTGTTTCACTTCAGGGTTTAAAGTAGGGCTGGGCAATTAATCCCACATTAGATTAAATCACAATATAGCCTGTTGTTATATTCTAATCACAATATTTCTATAACCTTAAATGTGTCAAAATATCAGAAACAGTTTTTGCAGCAGATGTTTTCTGTTCTACACCAGAGTTACTCAACCAAAGAGACAAACTGTTCAAAACTACCTTTACAATAGAAACTATACAAGTGGTAAAAAGAGGCAAAAACAGCAAAGAGGAGCAATAAAACTCAGTTCAAGGTAGTAAAAATGGCCAAAAGACAAATGAAAATTGGAATTTAAATTGGGTTAAAACCTAGAAATACTCAAAAAGTAGCAAAGAATGGTCCAAAAGTGGAATAAAAGAGTGAAAAGTGACTAAGAAGGTCAAAAAGCAATAAGAACTAACAAGAAAGTTGGGATGAGACTTGGAAAATAGTCAGTTTGTTGCAAAAAATGGTCCAAAAGTGTCAAAAATGGGCTAAAACAACAAACATGGGCGAGAAAATTGGGAGTGAACCTTCAAAATGGTTAGAAGGTTTTTAAAAAAATGGTCCTAAAGTGGCAAAAAAAAAAAGTTAAAAGTGATTAAAATGGGCAAAAAGCAACAAAAATTAACAATTATGATTTTGGAGGAAAATTGTAAATATTCAAAAGACGCAAATATGGTGAAAAAACCACAAAAATGTTGAGAAAGTTGGGAGTAAACTTGGAAAATAGTCAGTTTGTTGCAAAAAATGGTCAAAAAAATGGTCAAAAAAATGTCAAAAAATATTGAAAAGTGGTAAAAATGGGAAAGAACATTGGGAGTGAACCTTGAAAATAGTGAGAGGGTATCAAAAAAGGTCCAACAGTTGCAAAAAAAAGAGTAAAAATGATTCAAATGGCAAGAAAAAATCTGGAGGAATTTAAAAAAAAAATCAAAAAATGGCACGAATGGGGAAAATAGTGACAAAAATCAGAGAAAAGTCATAAAATTGACTAAAGTCAACAAAATATATCAAGAAAGTTAGGATAAGACTTGGAAAATAGTCAGTTTGTTGCAAAAAATGGTCCAAAAGTGGGGAAAAAAGCAAAAAGTGACTTTAATGGCCAAAAAGCAACAAAAATTAGGAAGAAAAAATTGGAGGAAGCCTGAAAAAATTCAGGAAGTAACAAAAATGGTAAATATAGTTCCAAAAAAAAACACAGAAAAGTGGTAAAAATGGCCAAAGTCAACAAATATGTCAAGAAACTTGATAAATTATCCTTTCATTGCAAAAAATGGTCAAAGTGGCAAAAAAATAGTGAAAAGTGATTAAAATGGCCCAAAAGTGACAGATATCAGCAAGAAAAAATTTGGAGGAACTCGAAAAAATTCAGAAAGACCAAAAAATAATAGTGAAAAGTGACTGAAATGGCTTAAGTCAACAAAAATGGCAAGAAAGTTGGGTTTTCACTTGGGAAATTGTCCGTTTGTTGCAAAAAATAATCATCCGAAAATGGAATAAAAGGTTGGACAGTGTCAATAAAGAGTCAATAAAGAGTAAAAAGTGCCAAAGCTGGGCAAGAGAATTGGGAGTAAACCGGGAAAATAGTGAGGTGGTATCAAAAAATGTTCCAAAAGTGGTAAAAAAAGAAGTGAAAAGAGTTTAAATGTGTAAAAATCAGTCCCGGTTGTAGTGGTAGTGGATTGTTGTTGTTGTGCTGTAATTAATGTGTGTGTTTAAAAACAGAAAACATGGAAACCTGGAAATGAAAGCGCAACTGCAATACAGGAAATAGAAAAACCTCGCTCGTGTTTCTCTTCTTCTTAAACTGTTTCTCCTGCTCTGTCTCTGAGGATCATGTTTGCTGCCTCTCCCCTGTGATTTCAGAGTCTGTTTGTCAAACATGTTGCTGTGTGTTTTGTACTGGATCCATGTTTTTAATGCTCATACATTTGCTGTTAGATAACGAGGCTGCGCGATTGGCTTGGTGGTTTTACGAGGCTGTGAAATAACAGATGAAATCGGCCTCGTAACAGGTCGTAAAGGTCGGCTCTGCGGGGAAGAGGAAAAGCAAACAGTCGTGTTAATGTAAGATGTTTTATAGACTTCCTTTAAAACGCCTCTTAACCCTCGCCTGTCCACTTCCATGAGCACAGG
Source organism: Thalassoma bifasciatum (assembly GCA_008086565.1). NCBI lineage: Eukaryota > Metazoa > Chordata > Actinopteri > Labriformes > Labridae > Thalassoma > Thalassoma bifasciatum. The sequence goes on from RPOG01000850.1 coordinate 11,823, forward strand.
ACTTAGACATTATCATCGGAGTCGTGCACAAAAACGACCTAAAAACACCCAGTGACTTTCAAAATAAAACAAACCAGACGATAGTAATCTTGACTTCAACAACAAAGTGACATAACAAGAGGAGTCAACAGGTAAATAAGTAAAATAACAGAAGCATTTGAGAGACAAACTGGTGTTTTTATGGCACTGATTGGACGTCTCTATCTGAGTTCAGCTCCTCTTCATTTAACGCCGTGATTATAACGCTGTGTTTGTGTCGTGACGCTCACTTAACTCACATTAACCCTGAATTAAAATAAGTGCTTTAAATGAGAGCGGGTTGAATCAGCGATCAGCAATTAGAAAGTGAACACTGTGTGCTTTTAATCACAGAGAGATTATATTCCTTTCTCTGTGAAATCACTTATTTAACCATCATGTCAGTGTGGATTATGGCGCCCCCTGTGGACAAAGTGGTACCTTGTCTGTCCATATTAAAACCATATGTGTTAAAAGTCAGTATTAATAGTCAAATGTGTCTCTTGCTGCAAAGATCTGTGGAAATAAAAGCTACAAAGGCTTTTTCTTTGCAATGCACTTTGTAAATTTGTCATTTTTGATGAAGTGCACTTACAGCGCTCAGTTGCACGGTGGAGGTGCAGCTAAAACTTTCCTGGAGGAAGAAAAAGAAGTTTTCCAAAAAGTATATTTGTGTGCATTTCATTTTTACTAATTTGTTGTTGGCTTGTAAAGTTTAATACTTCAAAATATCGTTGTTTCTTGTTGATGTTTTTACCTTAGACTACCAAAAATATAGTAATTGTGTTAATTTTTTATTCTTTCCAGTTCGTTTGCTATTATTAATTATAGATTTTTTTGATTATATTCTTGTTAAAAGAATAATATCTTATCAAAATAGTGTCAAATTGCGTTATAACTTCTATTTGGGTTATTTATTTTGCATCTACTTGCACTGAGTGACAATGAGTGAAAATGTGATTGTCTTGTTTTTTTCATTATCTGATTATCTACTTTTTTTTTATTTCATTGATTCTTTATTTGGGGTTCTGTTTTTCATGTTAATAAAAATATGACAACCTCAAACAGCTGAGTCACATATATTTCTGCTGTATAAACCTTAAAAACTGACTCATGTAATGTGAATTTTCTGGCGGAATATGACCCTTGGTTTAGTCTGCAGATATTATCAGTCAACTTTTTCAAATCAGCAATATAGTAGAATCACAAGTCAACTCAAATTGCACCCAAAAAGTCGTTAAAGGAATCTAATCTGGAGAAAAGTGTATCATCCCAGCTCAAAGTTTGATCAGAATTGGACAAAATGTCTTCATGGGAAAGGAACAAAATCCTTTAAAGCACAATTTATTTTTGCAGAATCATGTCTTGTTGATGCAATGATCGGCTGTTTGCAAAAACTTCCTTTGAAACCACTTTGTTAAACCATCCACTTCATGAGAAAAGGTTGAAAATAAATGATTGGGATCAAACCCCAAAGACTTCCCTGCTACCTGACTCTGCTGTAATCAAACACATCTCACCCACAATCCTCTGAAAGTAGGACAGGAAACTGGACCCGCTGCGGCCTGTGACACCGAGCTTTGATCAGCATGTGAGCGGCTCACAGGCTCCGTCACTGTCGGAACAATCAGAGATCTTTGCTGTTCTGACTCGTCTCCTCCCGCTGACACACTGACAGATTTATTTCAGGGCAGTCTGTCGGGTTATGATCCATAAAAGAGGCAAACCAGAAGAAAGGGAACAAAGAATTGGTACTTTGACAACCACAGCTTCTTGTTTCACCAGCGTGAGTCAGAATAGTTGTTATGGAAGCTCTTCAATTACCGACCACGGCTGAAGAGAGAGAGAGAGAGAGAAAGTGGGGCTCATTCTGCACATGTGCCGCTCTCTCTGTATTAAAGCAGAATCATAGCAAGAAACTTTACACTTCAATTTCAGGAGGTTTGGCATCACAATTCTGACTGTTTTCTGTACAAGCAAAGATGGAGCCAGGTTCACCACTTTGTCAACAACTGCGTGAGCAAATAGTCCAACAGTTTAAGAAGAATGTTTCTCAATTTTGTCCAACTGCAGGAATTGATGGATTTCATCATCTACAGACCATAATATCATCAAAAGATTCAGAGAATCTGGAGAAATCTCTGCACGTAAGCAGTAAGGACCAAAACCAACACTGAATGGCCGTGACCTTTGACCCCTCAGGCGGCGCTGCATTAAAAACCCACATCATTGTGTAAAGGATATTAGCACGTGGGCTCAGGAACACTTCAGAAAACCATTGTCAGTTAACACAGTTTATCACTACATCTACAAGTGAAATTGTCCGTTTGTTGCAAAAAAATTCATCCAAATTTGGAATAAAAAGGGTGGGCAGTGTCAGAAATGGGCAAAGTCAACAAAAATGGGCAAAAAAAATGGTCAGTTTATTGCAAAAAATGGTACAAAAGTGGCAAAAAATAGTGAAAAATGACAAAAATGGCCCAAAAGTGACAGAAATCAGCATAAACAAATTAGGAGGGAACTCGAAACATTTCAGAAAGTTTAAAAAAATGATGAAAAGTGACTGAAATGGCAAGAAAGTTGGGATTTAACTTGGGAAATAGTCAGTTTTTTGCAGGGACGTCCCTGATTATTTCAGCAAGACAATGAAATCAAGACACATTCTGCTCCTGTTACAACAGCGTGGCTCCGTAGTAGAAGAGTGCAGCTACTAGAATTCAGCTCCAAAGCTTTAACAATTAGTGTCCTCAGTTCACAAACACTGAATAAGTGTTGTTAAAGGAAAGGTGATGAAACATAGTGGGAAACATGAACCTGTCTCAACTTTTCAGGGACATGCAAAAAAACAATAAAGGACAAAAAATTGTAAGTTCCAACTTTATCTGAACTGGGGTTGTAAGTAAACTTTGGTGCATCTTGAATTTAAATTGCCAAAGAGACAGGGAATGTCTGGATATGTTTTTTTTGTTGTTGATATGTTCCTTAAACTTACATCTGGTTAAAACAAGTACGTGCATGTATCTCTTCTGATCTCAGGTTTAAATGTAGTTCTGGGGGATAAATTGACCCCTGAAACAGCCTGACCTGGGGGGGGTTGTACTTTCCAGAGGTTCAGGGACGTCTCTGATAGGTGGAGCAGTCACAGTGAGTTTATTTCCCTTCTCCCCCTCCGTCCAGGATAAGACGACACTCAGCTGTGATTGATTTGACCCTCTGCTCCAAACGCAGCTTGTCCTGCTCCTCTTGCAGTCTGCAAACCGAATCAGGGTGTTTTCCAACTCCTTTGTGTTTTTATTTAGTAGAAATATTTACGAGACAACAGGCCGCACAGGTAAACGCAGCCAAAAAGTCTCTGAACAGGAGCTGCATGCTTTGCATAGCAGAGAGATTTACTCTGAGCTCAGGCATAAAACTTTTTACTCCCCAGAACACGCTGTGCTCGACTTCCCTGCAGTAAAACTACACCGCAGCGCTCATGTAATGTCGTAACCAGTTGCATTTGAATGAAAGTAAATCTTGTGTGCGTATGATCGGACGGTTGGCCTGAAGCCCTGTACATTTTTCATTAGGCTCGTGTTATTCCCCTCTGGCTTCTTTTTCAGATTATTTCCATTTGAAGAGTGAGTGATGGACAGCAGGAAGCAGAGCTCTCAGACTCTCTGATGTTCCTCTGTCTTCCTCAGGGCTCACTCATCAAACTCACTCAATGCTTTTTGCACAAAGTTAATTATATTTGCTTTGTTCTGCATATTTTTACCATGAAGAAGTGAGTGAACCGCTGATGAACTCTTCGTATTAGCTCTGCATCTTTCCTGATGGTGTAAAAGTTGTGCAGCAGGTGCAGAAAAACAAACATTAACAGCGAACGTCGTTTTCTCTTCGGGGGAGCGCTGCCGCTCACAGATTAACTTGATTGATTGATGAAGTTACTAAAGGCGACAGATTTTTCTTTGGGTTTTTTCCAACGTTTCTGATCCTGTCGGGTTTGTTTACATCACCGCTGTGCCAGGAGAGAAAAGTATAATCAGACGTTTTCTGATTGAGAAACTCTGATTTGTCTTCTGGCTCATCAGAACCTGATTGTGACTGATTGGGCTCTGCTTTTCCAAACTTGTTCAAAGTGAGAACGAAGACTTTCTGTTCTCTAAAGTCTCACATGCTGCTCTGATGGGTCATGTAAGATATAATGCATCAATCATTCACCTGTTGAGCTTTCTCATGATGCATTTTGACGCTTTAAGTCCAGTATTTGGTCTTATCTCGTCACGGTTCCCTGACCCTGAAGATGCACAAACTTTTTTCCTTACATCCACATCTCTGCATGCAAAGAACTAGAATTAGCTCTCATTCAAACATCCCCAGAACTAAATAGCTTCTGTGGCTCATTGTTAGTCAAACCATGGGGTCAAAGACACTGGTTGATGATGCAAAAATAGCACCAGACCAGTAGAGGGCAGTAACACAACAATAAAGTCCTTTCAGCAAAAGTGACACCATGAAGAAGCTGCTGGTTACGAAACCATAAGTGGATAAACAGCAGGTTAAGGAGCCGCTGATCAATACGCCACAGGTCAAAAAGCTCCTGCAAAAGCCAGTCGTGAAGCTACAAGCCGAGAATACACCAGTTGTAAAAGTGACCACTTGGGGAGCCAACAGTTAAGAAGCTGCCGGTTGAAAATATTGTCGGTCCAGTGGCTGCTGGATTGGCAAGCACCACTTGAGAACTCGCAGGTTGAAAATGTTGCAAGTTGAAAAACAGCTGGTCAAAAAGCCGCTGGTTGGAAGGCACCAGTCGGGGAGTCAGTCGAGAAGTCAGTCGAACAAGAAGCAGTTCGTCAAAGAGCAGTCAGTCCAGAATTAGTCAATAGAGAAAAAGCCAGTTGAGGCGCCGCTTGTTGTAAAAGTAACCAGTTGAGATACCAACAGTTAGGAACCTGCCGGTTGAAAATGCCTTTGGCTCAGTGGCTGCTGGATTGGAAGGCACCGGTCAGGAAGGTGCCAGTTGATAACCCAAAGGTTTAGAAGGCGCTGGTTGAAAATGTTGTAAGTTGAGAAGCAGTTGGTCAAAAAAAAGCCACCAGTCAAGGAGTCAGTCCAGAGGTCAGTCAAGATGTCAGTTGAGAAGCCATTTGAGAAATAATCAGTCCAGAAGTAGTCGAACGGGAAGCAATTGGTCGAGGAGCAATCAGTGGCGAAAAAGTCAGTCAAGAAAATCGAGAAAAAGTCAGTTGAGAAGTCAGTTGAGAAGAAGTTGGTCGAGAACATAGACTGTATAATGAGTGGACGTAACGACGTTCGGCTCAAGCCTCCAGCAGATGCCCCGCCCCCTGGTGTCTGGCTGCAGTATAGGTCATAAGCCCCGCCTCCCCATGTATTCCAGATATGAGCCGGGAAAACTTTAAAAAATTACGATACCTTGTAGAAACGTTTCTCTCATCTTTACACTAAGGTGGTATGACGATGTCATCTGGCTGCATGTTGTTCAGGTGTTTTTTTTCCCTGAGAAGTTAGTTTCTCATTAGTTATTGGACGTTAAAAATCGCGATATAAGTTTCTTTTTACGATAGTTGACAGCTGCCGTTCGTGACTAGTTTTTATTGGGGATATACGAAACTTCAGGAAAGAGCCAAAAGGAGACTAAACCTTCTGAAGAAGAAGGAATAAATATTTTTATTTCTCATTTTTACTTGGCTCCACCGGAAATTCTCTACTGCGCAGACTCTGGCTGCACAATGGCGGCTAGAGAAACGAGGTTTTTTGGCGTCAAAATCGTAGAACGGTGACAGGCGGAAGCACGCTGTTTATTCTATATACAGTCAATGGTCGAGAAGCAGCCTTCATTTCCTACAATTCAACAATTTCAGGCACCCGAGTTGATGACTCTACCACTGAGTCATCGACACAGCTGCTCGAGTCAGATGAGAAGAAGTCGGTCAAGAAGTAGTTGGTGAAGAAGAAGTTAGTCACGAAGCATTTGATCAAGAATCAGTCAGTTGAGGAGTAGAGGCTGGTTGAGAAGCTCTTGACAAAGCAGCCAATCAAGAAACTGGTTGAGAAGCCAAATAAGGATCAGAAGAAGTCGATCAAAAAGCTTGACGAAGCCCCAAACTACCTGGAGCGAAGAAACATCAAACTGAACGTTTAATGCTCTGATGTATGACAACGTCGGAGATGGAGCTGTGTTTGAGGACTTTCAGGAATTCAACCTTCTCAAATAGGTTTGGATCATTAAATACTGATCTGATGAGGAGATTACGACACATAGGTCAAACTCAAAAGTTTTTTTTTGAGCGGTAGATCCATCTCCATCCTAAACATGGTGTCAGGGATGTTTGACAAAGAGCTTAAGACTTTCTTTAAGGCCGTTTAAGGATTACTAACTTTGTCACAACATTCCTGTAATCTGAGGAGTAAGACAGGATTTGGGGTTTTCTTCTGGGGGGGAGGGGCTCAGCTCTTCCTGGAAAACCAAAACAATGCGGCTCTCACAGCCCGTTCCTCCTTTTATGTCCCTGAGTCAGTCCAGAAAGACAGAGGCCGATGCTCGAAACCTTGCAAGTTTTTTGTTTTGGTTCCCAAGTGCAGACAAAAGGCAGGGTGGCTGGTGAGGGCAGGGCGGCACAGTTTGCGTGATTAGTGCATTCCTCAGCGCTCCACCCCGCCCCGCGCAACAGCTCAGCACGGTACAGCCAAGTGGACGGACGAGCAGCAGAGCAACAATAAAATTTCCCTTCTCCATTCCCATCCAGCTCTCTCTCTCTCTCTCTCTAAAGGGCTGATTCAACGCATCGCTGCATCTGCGTATTTACATACAAATAAGAGAGAGGATGTGGATAGTTATCGCTGCCTGCCCCCCCCCCTCCCCTCTCTCTCCCTGCTTATTTGCCAGCTTTTCTTCCAAAAGGCTGTGGGGATGTCAGATTAGAAAAGCCACTCCATTTGCCGAAGGGCTGTGAGAGCTCTGGAGCCTGGATAAGCGACAAAACGAGTGTATGAATGACAAATACGAGCGGGCAGGATCACCACGGTGAAACATGGAGGAGTGTGATGACAGCAGCAGGGGAATAATGGTGTTTTAAATAAAGGTTTGTCCATGCTACACTGCCCCGTCGACTTCCTCTCCAGAGGAGCATAAATCACAGCTCCTCTGCTCAAACCCTCGGGCTGAAAAAGCTGCGTCTTTGCTGTGTTTGTTGTTTGATTGTGGCAGGTAGATTTGCAGCACGTTCATCCAGCTGCTCCCTGTCTTTAAGTCCAGCCTGCAGAGAGGATCACCCCAGAAATGTGCAATAAACTCAGTGGGGCCTTCGGACGCAGGCTGCAGATCTGAGAGTCAGCGTGAGCTCCTTCCCCTGAGCTGAGCTGTGTTTGGTATTCATGAGAACGCCGTCTCTCCTCGTGAGAGTCAGGGGAACATTACACTGTGGAGTCTGGACAAATGAACTGCTCCTCTCCGCCCCGCTTTGATAGAAATGGCTGCCGTCACAGCGCGGCGTTCCTCGACCCTGCCCTGCTGAAGCTTATCTTACCAAGCAGAGTAAAGAGAGAGAGAGGGATGGTTGGATTTGGTAAGTATGTGGGAGGAGGAGGAGGCAGAAGAAAGGAAAGCAGGAGATTGAGTGGGGGAATTAGTTCTGTATTTCGATAATGGATATCTTTGGAGGAGGACCAAGCGCTCATGTGGGTGTGAGGGGGGAGAAGAATGTACACGCAGGTACGTCCTGAGGCTGAACCACGTGATNTTAAAGTTATTTATCCTCAGCTTTACCTGTCGAATATGTTGCTCTCCTCAATAAACTGAGATTTATTGCTTGCATTTGTTTACCAACACACAATGGGGAACTGGAAAATAATTGCAAAATAAATCGCAATATGTGCAAAACATTTTGCAATTGGTTTATTTTTGCACATTTTTGAGCCCTTGTTGACATAATTGATAGTTGCAGCCTTTTTCTTATGTACATCTGTGTCTTAGACTCTCAAAGCTCAGTTTCATAACTGTGCATGTTTTGTGCAGCTCTTTACGTAACAGGTCTCTGGGGCAGATTGACCCCCGTTATAAATCAGCCAGGATTTATCCCGATCTTTAAAGAGCATCATTTTAAAGAGGCTTACCGCTGCGAACCTCCCGCTCAGTTTCCAGCGAAGACATGAATCCTCACTTCAAAGAGAGGAAACAAGGAGAGACCTCGCATTAACCCGAGTGAGGGGGAGGAGGACAGAGCTGTTATGACTTAGAAACAGAGTGACGCCACGATGCAGAGGAGTCATTACCTCCTGTTGTGTTTCAGAAGAGCTTCACTGTTTCAGAAAGTCTACAGGAGGATAAATGTGACAGCTGGAATGTGATTGGCTGCCACAATAATCAGATTAATGTTGGTGAATGTGCCGCGGATCCCGGAGGAGCTGGACTTCCAGGCACTGACACCAGAGACCTCTTCAAAAACACTTCCTGTTTAGACGAGTTTAATATCAACACAGAGACTCATGTTCTTAAAGGAGATCCAGAAAAGGATTGAACCAACCGTCTGGGTATAAATTCCACATTAACTTTTTTTTTTTAATGCAGCAGCTTTTCTTCCAGACGAGTTAACTTTATAGTTCCTGGGGGGAAATTTGTCTCAGACTTCATATAAACATAAAAATCCTTTAACGTGAAGCTGGACAGTTAGTGCACATTAAACATTTAAGAGACATTTATAAGCCGGAGAGTGTGTGTGTATTTATAACTCATCTCTCTTCTGCACAAAGACTAAACACTAACACTTCAGCAGCTGGAAGGAGGTTTGCACAGACTTTGACGTGTTTATTTTCCTCCTTTTAATTAACGTCTGTGCTATTTCTAGCAGCTTATTTAATTTCATTCATTTCTAACTTAAACAGAGAGCAGCTGGTTATAACATCGTGTGCAGATAAAAAGCAGAGTGGACTGATAAGTCAGACTGTTTTTATTGCATGATGCTTTCCAGGGATGCAACAGATCGTCTAAGTGTGCATTTCAAGGTACGAGTCAGAATGCAACTCATCAAGGAAGAGCGATGAGCAACTAGTTTCTAGAACAGTGGTGTGCACAAAGGGGGGCAGAAGGGGGGGTTTCTCCCCCCTCATGGCCGAATTGTTGAAAAATGTGCACTACGGTGCCCTCTTGGAGCCAAAAAACATGCTGAATTGTAGTCTTGGGTGCTGAAAGTAAGTGTAAAGTTTCATCTTGGTAACTATATAAGATGCTAAATGGCACTCTTGGTAGGGAAAACACAATCTTAAGTGTGCTCTTAGGAGCAACAACACAGAAAAGTGCCTTCCTGGGAAAAAAAACACATGCTTAATTAGATTCTTTGGAACAAAAACAAAATCTAAAGCTTCCTCTTCAGACCTGAAAAACACAGAAGTGCCTTCTTTGGGAGTCATAACCAGTTTTTATACTCAATTTTGGGGCAAAACACACACTTAAGCGCTTTTTTTGGAGTAAAACACTATAAAGTGCCCTCTTGGGAACCAAAACACATGCTAAGTTGCACACTTCAGTGCCAAATCAAAATCTAAAGCTTCCTCTTGGGAGCCAAAAAACACAAAACTGCCCTCCTCAGGGCCAAAACATAAGACAGTGCCCTCTGTGAGAGTCAAAACACATTTTTAATTTTACTTTAGGGGACAAAATGTGCACCAAAATGTGCTTTTGGGCACCAAAGCAGACACTAAAGTGCCCTTTTGAATGCCATAACACACGAAAAGACCTTTTTTTCGCACTAAAACACACACTTAAGTGCTTTTTTGGGAGTTAAACACTATTAAGTCCCCTCATGGGAGCCAAAATAAAATCTTAAGTTTCCTCTTGGGAACCAAAATACATGCTCAATTTGACTCTCAAGTGCCGAACCGAAGACTTAAGTTTTCTATCAGGAAGCAAAACACAAAAGAACCTTTTTGGGAGCCAAACATGTTTAAGTGCATTCTTGGGTGTGAAATACAATCTTAACTCCCTCTTGGAAATCAAAACACATGCTTAATTGGACTTTTGGGTGCTAGAAACAAATCTAAAGTTTCCTCTTGGGAGTCAAAACACACCAAATTCCCTTGTTGGTATCCAAAAAAACCCCACTAAAGTTCTCTCTTGGGAACCAAAACACATGCTTCATGTTCTCTTTGGTGCTCAAACAAAACCTACAGCTTCCTCTTGGAGCCCCAAAATCACAAAAGTGCTTCTTTTGAAAGCAAAACTCAAGCTTTAGTGCCTCCTTGGGAGCCAAAACACAATATAACGTTTCTTTTTGGGAGACAAAACTCATGCTTCAGTGACCTCCTGGTCCCTATTAATGAAAAACTATGTGTATATCTAATACTCGATTTTGATATGTGGTGAAATTAGGCTTTTGGGAAATGAAAGCACTCATTATTTCCATTGTTATGTTTTTTTCTCACTCCCATTTCTTCTTTTTGCATTAAGAAACTCCACTCAGAACCTTTTTTAAGATCCAACAGAGTAAAATTTCATTGAAGCGGTTTTCCAGGTGGTCTAAAAGTTTCGATCAGGTTTGTATTAAAGTGTTGAAAATGTTGACCACCTTACAAGACATAAAGTGTGAGAACAAACATCCTGTTTCTCAGGGTCTTTCACAGTTTTGCTGAACACTTTCAGTCCAAACTGGACCAAGTTTCCCTGAAAACCTTCCTCCTTTGATTCTCTGCCAGACAAATTAATCTCCCTGGAAAAATAGGTCACCGTGTCTGTGTGTGTTTGTGTGTGTCTGTGTGTGTTTGTGTGCATTCTTGTGGGTTTGTTGTGCACCTTGCCTGCTGCGCCCGGGTAACACAATATACAGTATCGGAAAGAGTCGGAGCATGTTTAGCATTCCAGCCACACAGAGGCAGGACGATTGTGTACAGAGGCCATTGTGTTTGTCCTCTGGCAGACACCGTACCAGACCGTGAGTCATGCTAAGCACAGTCTGAACTCCCCACCAGCAGCTCACACCACAGGCTGGGAAAGGTTACACACACACACACACACACACACACTGAGACTTGAATCAGCTCTAAATTCAAGCCTGGTTTACTTCTCCTCTTCCTGCCAACCATGAAAGACACACGCTAAGATATGACACGAGTACATGAGCCTGGAAATGAGAAAGTGGATCGCAGCACCGAAGCACGCTGAATGTAAATAGTGTTTCCTGCCAAGACACCGTGAACTGTGAGGAAAGGAGCACTACAAATAAGAAATTCAATTTCACTTGTCAGCCTGCCTCTGTCACACGGCTGCTCTCCTGAAAGCAGCAGAAATTGATTTATCAAAATTTGAAGCTGCTTGTTTCTGCAGAGGATGGAGGATCTATGTGAGAGAAAGCAAAGAAAGGTTCTGATTTAATGATCTACGAGAGATCTACGCGTTCATGCAGAAAGAAAAGATTGAATGCTTTTGGAGAGAAGGCATCCAGGATGTCCTGCTTTTACGCATCATGTCTGATTTTATCTTCACTGTTATTTCCAGACTCACTGACAGAATACAAGTCAGTCATTCTCAACCTCAGGGTCCATGATTTGGGAAAATTTAACCACCATTAAATTATAAAAAAGAATTCAGGCAGGTTTGTGTCGGCTGTTTTCTGCTTCATTATGTTTTCCAAAATTCATTGTATTAGCTGAGTTTGAATGATCTGAACTGCAGGGTTTTTAATGAACTAGTTCGGTGAGCAATTGTTCATATTATGTCTGTCTCTTGGGTAAAAAACTTGCTGCTGCCCGTAGAGGCAGGAGCACAACGCTTTTCTATATTTGCAGCACTTTTCTGTATTTGCATCACTTTTCTGTTTTTGCATCACTTTTCTATATTTGAATCACTTTTCTATATTTGCATCAGTTTTGCATCACTTTTCTATATTTGCATCACTTTTCTATATTTGCATCACTTTTCTGTATTTGCATCACTTTTCTATATTTGCATCACTTTTCTGTATTTGCATCACTTTTCTGTATTTGCATCACTTTTCTATATTTGCATCACTTTTCTGTATTTGCATCACTTTTCTGTATTTGCATCACTTTTCTATATTTGCATCACTTTTCTGTATTTGCAGACTTTTCTGTATTTGCATCACTTTTCTATATTTGCAGCACTTTTCTATATTTGCAGACTTTTCTATATTTGCATCACTTTTCTATATTTGCATCACTTTTCTGTTTTTGCATCACTTTCCTGTATTTGCATCACTTTTCTATATTTGCATCACTTTTCTGTTTTTGCATCACTTTTCTATATTTGCATCACTTTTCTATATTTGCATCACTTTTCTGTTTTTGCATCACTTTTCTATATTTGCATCACTTTTCTATATTTGCATCACTTTTCTGTTTTTGCATCACTTTTCTATATTTGCATCACTTTTCTATATTTGCATCACTTTTCTGTTTTTGCATCACTTTTCTATATTTGCATCACTTTTCTGTTTTTGCATCACTTTTCTGTTTTTGCAACACTTTTCTATCTTTGCATCTTTTTTCTGTATTTGCATCACTTTTCTGTTTTTGCAACACTTTTCTATCTTTGCATTACTTTTCTATATCTACTTTCCTTTTCTGTATTTTCAGACTTTTTCTGTATTCACAGCACTTTTTTGTTTTTGCATCTCTTTTCTGTATTAGGGTCACTCTTCTGCATTTGCATCACTTTTCTTTATTTGCCGACTTTTCTGTATTTGCATTGCTTTTCTGTTTTTGAATCACTTTTCTTTATTTGCATCACTTTTCTGTATTTGCCGACTTTTCTTTATTTGCATCACTTTTCTGTATATGCATCACTTTTGATTTTGCATCACTTTTCTATATTTGCATCATTTTCCTATATTTGCACCTGTGGGCCATCGTAGACATCACTTGGGATGGTCTGCACTTCTGCTGTTGACCACAGAACGTTTTTTTGTTATTCCATTCTCCAGTAAGAAGTCGGATGGAGATTTAAACCAGACGTGTCGTTCGATAGATGATTCTTTGGTCTAATAAACGGACTGTAGCGATCCTGGCTCCACCTTCTGAAGTCAAATCAGTTTGATTAGCACGCCATCACAGGCAGAGTGAGGGTCGGTTATTTGGGGACTTGTTGTTGTTTTAGTGTAAGGAAACATCACAAAGTGTGTGCCATTCTGAGACAAACCAAACTGAACAATCTCATGTTAACGGGCTTTTTTTTTCTCCCGTCAAAGCTGCTCTGACAAAAGTCGACTTGAGCCACCGTCCTCAGACAGAACAGACCCATGAGACGTGTAAACATCTGTTTGGAAGTGAACATCCAAAGCTCTGATGTGTCACATATTTGGTCTGTTGTGTCAAAGATGAAGTTCCTGTTTTCCTGTTTACGCGTCTCGAGTGAATTCCCAGCAGCCATCGCTGCACGCGCTCTCTGCTCGTCCTCTAGATAACGCTCGACCACCGAGTGTTTGCAGTAGATTGTGTGACCTTTCAGGCTGACATGAGGAAGATGAATCCAGCCCCGTGGAAAGACGGAGCTGGTGACAGCGGGTCGTTCATCCTGGTCTGGACAGAGGAGAAAAATAAAGCTGAGGTAAAGATGGAGGAGAGGGCACGCAGCCCACACACAGCTACACCTCATGTTTACCCATGAGCCTCCAGCTTCAAATCTGTGAATGCAAACAAATCAGTATGGATGCATGCAACTGCAGGACGGAGTCGGTGATGAGCTGAAGGAGGACAAACAGGAACCACATACGTCCACGAGCCGAGCGCCAGCAGACAGATAAATCACAGAGAGAAGGAGAGCAGAGGAAAATATAAATAAGAGCTGGTGGGGAAAAAAGAGATTCATGACATACGGGAGGAAGAAAAGCACACAATCAAAGCGGGTGGCTCGTCATGAAAAACCAATCTGTCACGCCGAGCTGAGAAGTTTCATTGCCTATGAATCTTTGAGGAGCCACAGGCCGAAGTTAAAAATTTACAGAAAAGACACGAACACAAGAATCACCGCTCTGATTCTCCGTTCTACAAACTCCAAAGCATGACCCAACGCTTCTACATCTGTCCCTTTTTAACTTTCACTTTCAGGACTTTTTGGGACCAGACAGCAGAAGAAAAAAAAAAAATCAGAGAAAGCGTAAAAGTAGACACAGAAGAAAGAGGAGGACGTGTCGCCTAAAGGTCTGGAAGATCCCTGAGTTTACAGCTCAAAGCGTGGAAGAAGTTAAATTAAAGAGGAGCGCAGAAAGGAACAAACATGGAGGAGATTACACGCTCCGAATGAGCAAAGTTTGGATTGTGTTACTCCGTCGAAATGACTGAGAGCGTTGAAGAAAGGCAGAGACGCTTTGTTGATATTCTGAGGAACAGACGAAGACACGGCTGCGAAATAAATCACAGTTTTATCGACGTACAGTGGAAACACTCACAATAAACACATCACAAAGCTGCAACTTCATTACACTGGTTAGAGCATGAATTTGAAGTCCTAGTGGATGGTGTTTTGTGCAAATCATCCTTTCAAAATAAAAGCATGAAGCTCAAAAAGTCTGCAAAGAAAAACATAGAATTCAATGCAACAAAGCAAGAATTCTCACTTCATCTGGTTCTTTTTTATGATTTTGATGAAGATCTGAGTAAAGTCGTGATGCTTTTCACATGATTTCTATGCAGTCGGATGAAACTTATGTTACACTGTAAAAAAAAAATCCTGTTGTTCTTACTGAAAAAAAACAGGCAGGGAAATTTTGTAAAGTGTACAGCAAAACTTTACAGAACAACACGTCAATTTCACGTTTTTAAAAAGATGTTTTACCACTTAAATTAAAAAAAGGTGGGTAAAACATCAACCTAAACCAAATATTACAAATATTCAGATTACAATATAATTCATTTTGTCAACAATAACAGTTTTAAAAAATGAAATTGACAGTTTATTCTATGAAATTATTTACATTTATATTGTATATTATACAAAACTTCCCTGGCAAGCCAACTATTTTTACAATGGAGCATATTTTTTAAGATCCTGCTCCTGTAAAAAGGTTCATGTTGCATAATATTCAATAGATTTATACTCTAAATTTCAAAGCACACAACCTCAATGATTGCTGTAGATCATTACCATTTCAATATTTTTTACAGTAAAGTCAAAGATTCACCAGTCTCACAATTAACTGTAGTTTAATGTTTTTGTTACGGCAAAGAAAATGTTTGGTTTTATGATCCTTAATTGTTTTCCTGTATTTCACTGACATTTTTTTACAGTGTAGTTTTTTACCATCCTCGGACAATTTTGGTGCCTATCAAGTGGTGAAAATTACACTTTTAGGAGTTAGGTTTGGATTTTGTGAGGGACAAAGTGCAAAATCAGGTGAATGTTAATGTTACACTCACATTTTACTCTTTAAATTACCGTAACTGTGTGACTATTTGGGCAAGAGAAAACTTCAAACGGCTCAACGGCTGTTTAAAAACCCGTCTCATTCAGTTTCCTACTTTTGTCTTCTTCAAGATTTTCCGTGTTGAGTGTGAAGAACCAGATTTCAAGAGGATCAGAGGAGAAAATCAGGCGCTATCTGTCTTTTTTTATCGCCAAGTGTGTGGTCTGTAAATCTGTGTAGATGTGAAGAATGTTTTGGTGTGTGCCAGCCTTTAATCACCTGGAGGAAAGTGAAAACAGGTGTCTACGAGTGGAGGTCAGAGATCTGAGGAAACACAAATCTTTATCAGTGTTTCAGGTGATAATTTACTGCAGTTTGTGTGAGGACAAAAAGGAGAAAACTCTTCAACGGTGACAGCAGCTGCAACATCAAACACTCGTCACTTTAACAAACCGAACCAGAGGAACCTGATGGAATATTCATCATCTGTTGGTTCGTGTGAAACGCCGTCTGCATGTCAAAAAGTTTCATCGAGTTCTTCATGAAGTGAAGAAAAAATCCAGGTCAGAAACAGCTGATGACCTGATGATGAGGGCGAGGTTTACGCCCGGGGATGACGACATGAAAACATGAAAACATGAAAACAACAACAACACATGCAGCAACAGAGCTGGAAAAGAGGGAGGTAAAGAGGAGGTAAAGAGGAGGTAAAGAGGGAGGTAAAAGGGAGGTAAAGAGGGAGGTAAAGAGGGAGGTACAGAGGAGGTAAAGAGGAGGAAAAGAGGAGGTAAAGAGGGAGGTAAAGAGGAGGTAAAGAGGGAGGTAAGAGGAGGTAAAGAGGGAGGTAAAGAGGAGGTAAAGAGGAGGTAAAGAGAAGGTAAAGAGGAGGTAAAGAGGAGGTAAAGAGAAGGTAAAGAGGAGGGAAAGAGGGAGGTAAAGAGGAGGTAAAGAGGGAGGTAAAGAGGAGGTAAAGAGGAGGTAAAGAGGGAGGTAAAGAGGAAGTAAAGAGGGAGGTAAAGAGGAGGTAAAGAGGAGGTAAAGAGGGAGGTATAGAGGAGGTAAAGAGGGAGGTAAAGAGGGAGGTAAAGAGGGAGGTAAGAGGAGGTAAAGAGGAGGTAAAGAGGGAGGTAAAGAGGAGGTAAAGTGGGAGGTAAAGAGGGAGGTAAAGAGGGAGGTAAAGAGGGAGGTAAAGAGGGAGGGAGGTGAATCTTGTTTGTGTTTGAGCAGGTTTGACTCTGTGGTAAAAGCTTCAGGCTCAGAAACAGCAGAGGACGATATCACGACAAAGGAGGACAAATAATGACGACAGCAGCTGGAAAAACACGTCAACATTGTAAAAACTGAAAACTAAACAAGTCTTTGTTTTAGTTTTTGTGAAAAATGTCTTTTAAGACTTAATGTGAGCCACATTTACCAGACCAGTCCAGAAAAAAACGTCTTATTTCCAGTTTTTTACAGACAGAAATGATAGATAAAAGAAAAAAGTCCCTCATATGAGAACATTATTCTGTCTTGGAACTTGACAAATATTGTTGAGATTTTTTTTTTTGACCATATAGTTGAAATTTTGAGATGAGTGAAATTTATGCAAAATTAGTCCATTCTCAACCTCTTATCTCAAAATTAAGACTTTTATTCTCAAAATTTGATAGTTGTCTCACGAAATTTTCACTTATCTATCCCAAAGTTTTGACTTGTTTCAAAATTTTAACCCCTAATCTCAAAATGTTGACTTCTTATTCTCAATTTTGACATCTACACTCAAAATTTTGAACTTTTAACTGATGATTTTGACCTTTTATCTCCAAATATTAACTCCTTATCTCATAATTTGAACTTTTCCCTTTTTAAATTTTTGACTTTGTATCACAATATTTTGACTTATTTATCTCAAAATGTCAACTTTTAGTCTCAAGTTTTGACTTTTTATCTTATGATTTTGATTTCTTATCCTAAATTTCAACCTTTAATTTCCAAATATTGACTTCTTATCTCCAGATTTTGACCATACCGCAAATTTTAACATTTATATCTCAAAATTTTCCCTGTTGATAACAAAATTTCAACTGAATAGGGCCCAAAAAACCCCTCAAAGCCTATTTTTTAATATCCAGATTCTTTGACCAACTCAAAAAAATGTCAACACAGAAAATCTATAAAGCTACTTTTTGTACATAAGATCACAGGAGGAATTGATAAAGAATCAATAAGGGTAATAGTCTCAATGAAATTCTACCAATTTCCATCGTTACGTAGAACAAATATAAACTCCAGGATCAAAGTTTTGTCTCAAATCTAATCAAATTAAACTCTCACACTGACACTTTTCCCTCAGTGTCTAAAGAGAGTAGAACAGCTGGAAACACTGACACTGACTTTACTGACTCTGTGTTTTAAAGCATTAGACGCTGCCACATGAATTCGTTATGGTTGAATTAAGCTGCAGTGAAAATCCTACAAATTGTCCCACAGACGTCAACGCAGGTACGAGACGACAAAGAGCCAAAACAAATCGCCACAAGTTATTTTCCGAGAAAGCAGGAGGACGAGAGAGGACGGCGTTCAGAGCTGAGTTTAAGGGACTTTGTGTTGTTTTGGGTTTTAAAGCAGCAGAAACATAAAAAAAGACTCCAGCTTAAAAGCCTCCTCTTATTCCTCAGGTGGAGCCTCCTCTCAGCCCCAGCAGCTCTCAGGCCTCTTTGTCGGGTAGAAAGGCTTAAAGATCAAGGCTGTGTGCGTTTGGCAGTTCACAGCCACATATTTATTCAATTTCAAGGGTTGAGCAGCATTCCTGGGCTCTTTGACCGAGCTGTTTCCAATACCCCGTCCTTTTGGAGAGCCTCTTTCTGTGCCATTGTTCCTGCAGCCGTGGGGGGAAAAACCCTGCACATCCATCACATATAAAAGTGTCAGGAAGCAGAAATGAAAACCAATCTTCTGCTGCTGAAAAATATTTGGACTTTGCTTTGAATTACCACATAAATCCTCAAGTGTCTAATTCTAATAAATCCTATTTGTTTTCCTTCAAGGCTCAAACGTGCGCCAAGAGCATCATTAAAGTCAGAGCGGATTTATTTTTAAGTTCACTTCGACCTCTCCTCTTCTTCGTCTCTTTGAAAAGACGAGAAGCAAAACCGGCCAAAGAAAACATCAGCGTCGGTTCCTCTGACTCTAACTTTCCCTCTGACGGAGGAAATGATGTCGCTTCATTGTTCCTCAGGTGAAGGCGCGACGGTGAAAGCGTCTCAGAACAGAGATGTTTATCAGGACAGAGTCTGTCTGAGAGAAAAACCTGTTTGACTGCAGACGAAACACGACTGAAGCTTTTAGACTTTAATGAGATAAAACCAGGAGAGTGAGAGCAGGAAAGTCTCTGCAGCAAACTTCAAATATCAGACATGAATTTTCTTTCACAAGTGTTCAAAAACCTTTCATGCAAAAAGAAAATCAGGACATGAAACATCAGATTTGGACAAAATTGGGTTTGCTCTCTGTCGTGAAACACATTCAGCTCTTTAGGAAAGCCCCACCTTCAGTAAAGTTAAAATGAAAACACTGTTTCTACCACAGTTTTCTAACGACTTTATTAAAAAGTGTGATTAAAAGGAATTTCATTTTTTTTGTGTGTCTGAGTCACAAGACTTAAGTAGGTAATTTCCACCAGTTGAGAAAACAACCTCAACATTTAGTCTCAAGATTAAACTTTATAACTCAAAGTTTTGACACTATCTTGAAATTTCAACTTTTTGTCTCAAAATTCTGACATTATCTCAAAAGTTTGACTTTTTCAATCTCATATCTTAAAATTTCAACTTTTTATCTTGAAATTTCATTATTTTATCTGAAAATCTGCCCTTTCTTTTTCAAATTTTGACTTTGAATCCCCCAAAAATTAATTTCATATGTCAAAATTCTGATATCTTGAAACTTTGACTTTAATCTCAAAACATCGACTGCTTATCTCAAAATTTAAACTCTAAAAATTTAAACTTTTCTTCCCAAGTTATTGACTTTCTACCTCAAAATTTCAACTTTTTTCTGAAATGATGACATCCTATTGCAAATTATTGTCCTCTTATCAGCAAATATTGACTTTTAATCTAAAAATTTTGACTTTGTATCACAAAATTGTACCAAAATTTCTCAACAAAGTCGAGTGAAATTGGATAAGAATTTTACCACTTGCTCTGCCAATCGAGGAGAGGAAGTTTATTCTGTTTCCTGATAAAATCCTGTAAAACCTAATATGACTTAAGCCATTAGTTCAAGAGAGTAACAATTTGTTTTAATGTAATTTTTCAAGAAAGAGTGTTGTTGGTATTACTGCAGTTAAAACATGTGCCATATGTGCAGCCATATGTGCAGCTTTTTAGATGTCCAATCAATAAAGGCAAAAGCAAAATCAAAAAAGGAAAGGAGATAGAATAAGAGAGAGAATAAGAAAATACAGTTTCTGTGCACCTCTTGCAGAATCCGGCCTCAGCTGGAACCTGCAACAGGTGTTTTAAAAATTGTTGCATCATTCATTAACTTTAACTTTCCTCTTAGTGAACCCAGCAAACCAAAGATTTCTGCAGCTCTATTTTTGTTATAATGACTGAGCTGATGTTAAACTTCTCCACGGCTGAGTCACGCTGCTGTAATTGAGTCAAATAAAAACATAAATGGATTGGCCCTGCCACCACACGAATCTGCCAGAGCTCATGTTTCATTAGTCTTTGCAAATTTGTCTGGTTCTCCTCCAGTTCGGAGCCATTTCCAGCTGACCTGCCTCTGATTGGACCATTCACAACAATTTATTTAATGGCGAGGAGCCGATGACAGCATAGACAGAGGAGCGCCACTCAACTATTGTTTTTGTTAAACGCAGACCCTGCTGAGCGTGTAATGATAGCAGCCGTTATTAAAGCCTGTGATTTTAAATATTTTTCAAGTGGACGAAAATAGTTATAAAACAGATGTTAGGCTGTTTCTGGTGACGTTATGCAGCAAAGACTTGTGGGAGAAGGAGTTTCTGGAAGATTCAGTGTCTTTGGAGTTTTTAGTCGTCATTATCACGGGAATGTCATCACTTTTTCTGTTTTATTTTGGCATATTTTAATTTATGTCAGACCTATGTCAGTCACTTGTTACTTCAATGAGCTGCATATCTTTGAAAATAAATGAAATTGAGTTGCTTTTTTCCCCCTCTTCCTCACTTTTGTACTCTTTTTCCCATCTTATTTAACAGGGCAGTGCTCACGCTGGCTTAATGTTACTGTGTTTTTTATGTTTCTTGGATGGGATGTGTCTGAAATGTAATTTTGTTGCTCTGAAATGTGCCATGCCAAAAAATTATCTTGAAACTTGAATAAATAGATAAAATAGTTTGCAAAACTACCCAGTGTGTCAAACCTGTTACAAGAAATACATCAGAAATGAAGTAATAAAACGCAATATACAGTTCTGTGGATTTTGTGAAAAGGGCAAACTTTTTTTTGATGGGTTGGTCCTGAAAGAGTTAATGTCAGAAAGGTGAGGGAATCTTTACATTTCTTAAACCGAATTAAAAATGAAAGGTAAATTTTTTATCGAACTTCCCATAAAGCAGCATTGACAGCATCTACTTTTATAACTTCTTTCTCAGGCTCTTAAAGAGGAAGTCCTGCTTGATAACCTCTGTGTTTTTCTCCAAATGTTCCTGAGAGTGAGAACCACGCTCGCCAAACATTCGCCAGAATCTAAAATAGAGTACAGTGGGAAAATGAAGCCCGGGGTCTCTAAGTAACTTTACAAACAGACGAGCTCCCAAATGCCTAATCATGCAGAGTGGCCTGATTAGAGCTGACTCACATATTCCCCACAGGCGTCAGCAAACACACAGGAATGTCCGACAAATAGGTTACACATTACACACACTCCTCTAATCCACACATTGTCCCCGAACACCCCCTGCCATGTGTTTGTGTGTCTGCGTGCCGTCAAACCAGAAAGACTCAGAGAGCCGAGAACAGAAAGTCCCCAAACCAGCGCACGTCAGGGGACGACTGGTTTTCCAAAAGCAGAAGCATGAAAGTGATTATCGCCTATCACAGCGGGCGTCAAACCATCAGGAGTGAACAGTAAATTTCTATCAGCTTCATGTCGGCTACCGCCACGTTCACAAGACCCCGCAAATGTCCTCAGCATGAGAGCGGGTAATGAGGAGGGAAACACCACAGAGGCGGTTATGAGAGAGAAAATATGCAAATTAAAGCGGCGATAAGGTGAGAAATATCTGAGAGAGGAGGGTTTGACGTGAAGGATGAGGGAGGGAAAGTGTGGCAGGAGTCCAGGGTCAGACGAGGTCACAGCGACTCAGAGTGACATCGTTTTGTGCCTGAAGATCAAACATTCAGAGTTTAATATTTACAGGAGTTATTCTGCAAACTGACGCGTTTTATTCAGGCTTTAAAAACATCTGTATCATTCATTTCTGCTCTGATCAGTGGCCCGTTTGATTCAGGAGTTAAATATGTGTCAGTCAGCAGCTGAGCTTCACCGACCAGATTTTTGGGAGAACACACGTCTGCAGGTCGACGTCAGAGCTCAGCGCAGGTTTGCATGACTGTGCATTGTGGTGCATGCATGCATACGGTGCAGGGTGGGGTGGGGTGGGGGGGGGCTTGGGTAATAATCTACAATCTGCTGCACAGCGTTCCTCAGCAGCCATAACTGAAGAGCAGTGACCTGGATAAAACAGGACTTTGAACTAAACCTGCAAATATCAGCAAATTCCAACCAAATATCAACCAGGAAGGAAAAGATCAGCAGCTGAAACTCTGACAAACTCTGACAACAAAACCAACAACAAACAGAGAAACGACTATATTAATCCAAACATAAGACAACCCCCTTTTTCCAGGACAGATTTCTGGGGGAAAAAAAGAAAACAAGTCAGGTTGATGACTAAATCTTGTTTCATTCTATATTCTTGTTTCTTTTAAAATTGTTAAAAAACCTTGATAAATATGACATAAAACAAGGATGGTACCATATTATAGAGCAGCTCATATCACAATTGAAAAGGAATTACGATAAAATAAGAAACTGTTCTTTATAAAAGAGCAATATCTAGTACACTCAACATCACAGGAACGTTTGTTCAACAGAAAAATCTCAACTGTACATATTTTTTCTTTCCACTCTATGAACTGTTTTTATGTTTAGAAAGGTTGGGAGAGAAGTGCCATGTTATAGTTTTTTATGTGATTTATTTGACTTGGGTGACAAGAAGTCATTTCTCTCTACATGGTCGCACGTCCACAATTCTCCCCTGCTCTCTGAATAGTGAACGGCAGAGTTCTGCCCCGATGCAAACAGCCAGGGGATTAATAGATCACGGTATAAACACGTGACTGCACAGAGAGGGAGAAGAGGACACTCTGTAAAGCAGGGCGGGAAAAATATTTGGGAAACCAACACAAGAAATGCAGAAAAAGAAATTAAGCCCCCTCATTGTCCTCTCTGCTTTTTTGAACGCTACCTGTCATTGTACTACTCATACTCAGAACAATACAGTATTTATTACAAGTTTATAAACTTCAAAATTAATGATCCCTACTTATAAAACATACCTGTCATCAGGTGCAGAGCTGCACCGACTGCAGCAGCTGTCACAGGTTGTTCTTTCCTGTTTTGTCAGCACATAATGCACCTGTGCTAATATGTGCACCCATGGGTGTGGAGCTATTAAAATGATGTATTGTCAAACAGTTTGTTGACAGGTTTGAAGACACTCGGACTAGTTCAAGTGTCTCTGCAAAGAGCTGAAGAAGTCACTGAGGCCGTGTTGGACTAGAGGGTCCAGGAACTTTTAGTTGTCCAGGCTTTTCTCAAAAAGGGCCAAATTAGACACTGTGAAAATGTCTTAAGGGCCAGACGCTCTTATAGACATGACAACAACAACAAAACTGTCCTTAAGTTCAGTCAAACATCTTATGCTATTCTTGCAGACCTATGAGATAAAACCAAACCTGTGAAAAAATGTCATAATTTTTTGTGGCTGGATCAAGATCTGGACTTTTGCATGATTATTTTTAAGACTATTAGAAAAAGATCTTAAGTTCCAAATATCTTTGAACCATTTTTACTAATTTCTTCACCATTTTATAACTTTTATTCAGTCCAGTGTCCTCGAATGTGTTTTTTAAACTCTCAACAGCTTGCAAAACACATTTTGCATCATGCCAAATGCAATCAAACACATCAGCTGCAAGAATTTTTGAGTTTTTGCAGCTCATGCAGGGCATTAGCCTCATATTAAAGCTAATGCACAGTCCAAATCTTTGTGAAAAGTTACCAAATATATTTAGTTTTTTTCAAGCACCTGACAGAAACTGTAAATTTACACAATAAGAATGTGATAAGATTTATTTTTTTGTTTCATCAATTACTAGAAATTTCAGGGGACCCTGAATAGATTCCAGGCGACCCCATGTGGGGTCACGACCCTCAGGTTGAGAACCACTGGTTTAAGGGACCATTCTGGAGTTAAATAGAGAAAAATAAGTGTTCTGTGAGCGATGCTTAAACTCTTACCCTGTGAAGTGATGCTAACTGACCGCATCATGAGCCTTCACCTGGTCAAAAGGTCACTTTAACTGGAACCTAAGTTTACGTAACGTTCCCACAAACTGAACAAAACCACGCGCCACGGCCCGTTAAAGGGTTCTGTGTGTTTTATGAGGTGTCGAGGGACCCTCTGTGGAAAAAAGGGGCGAGTTGGTAACATGCAGTCGAGCATCACTTCCTCTTTCTCCCTGATTTTCTCAGAGCTGGGAAACTTCTCCCCATTAGTCACCGCTTTGAAACCTTTCCAGCGACAGCGGCTCTCGTAAACAATCCAGAGTTTGTCCAACAAAGTCTGCTCCTGGTCGGTAACGTCACTTTCTAAAACACAAGCTTTAATGACAGAGCTCAGCATTCCTGTTGTTCACTAACAAGTGAAGAGAAGGAAACAAAGCAGCCTGGCCGAAAAGCTGCGTGCCTGCTTAAGTCCATGAGTAAACCCCTGTGGTATTTGCTGTGATGATGTGCCCTTGTTTGGAGAAGGTTTAACAGCAAGTAAAACACGCTCCGCGTCATGCAAATTAACATCTCTGCATTCTTCAACACAGCTGCAGAGTTAATTCACACTTCATTAACAAACTCGGCGTTCAGGAAGCTTCTAATCCACTTCCACAACCTTTTTTCCAAATCCGAAAAGATGGATCCTGACACCAGCTTCAGCTGCTCTTATGTCTCCGTTGCTTCAGCAGCTCTGGCAGCTTTATGCGCTCATTACTATCTATTTAATTAAAGCAGGAGGAAACCAAGCGTTCACTTCAGCTGCACTCGAGTGAAACTAGATCTAATGTTGTCCAAAATCTGCTCTGGGCATGGCTCGTCTCCAAACAAACAGTTCTTCTTTACCCTTCGCTGAACTTCAGCGCCGGATAAAATGGAGCAGAAACAAATCAGGGCACAAACAAAGCAGGAGTGTGAGAATTTAAGGCTGATTTATGCCACAGCAGGCCGGTGAAAGAGTCGACGCTATGAGTCAACGATGCACAAGGAATTATTTAATACGGCACATATTTACATAAAGTGCTCTGACATAATGAGAAAACTGCAACGTGAGCTTCATTAAGCCTTTAACTCTGTATGTGTCAGACACATTTGTGAAAGCTTGCACTGGAAACAAAGACTCATAAAGGGTATGAAGATGATGAATATATGATGTATTATATGAACTTATGTCAAACTAACAGATGAGTCATTATGAACCCAAGCGTTCCAGTGAACTCTGCTCAAACCTGTTGATCCAGGAGTCGAAGAGCGATCATAGGACATGCAGAGTTCCTCATTTCATCCAAGCAAACAGACGAGAAAAACTTGAGGCGTTTCATTTTAGATTTTACTTTCTGGTTGTTTATACTTTCAATTTTATGAGCTCGAGTCTTGGTGCAAACCTGTCAACGCTCTGTAGGTTTGTACTAAAAGAAAAACACAAAGAGCGCGTCACTCTGCTCTACAACTATCTACAACAGACAGGACACAACCTGAGCTGTGAATGAGGAGGATTAACAGAGTAGTGGCTGTGATGGAGGGAGGAGCAGAGACACACACACAAGCAGGAAGAAGCAAGAGGTGACGCGTCATTGTGTTGTGTACAGAAACCACCTAAAAACACAGTGAGTTTCAAAATCAAACAAAATGAGTCCAAACCAGACGATACTTATCACAACTACAACAACAAACTGACATAATGACATCGGACATAAGTGCTGAGTGAGGCTGAAAATGGCTACAGCAGAATAAAATGAAGGTTCTTGAGTGGCCATCTCAGTCTCCTGACCTCAGTATGACCACAACTGCCAGGAAAATTGTATGAGATGCAAAAAAAACAACAAATAACATCAGCTGAAATACAGGACTCTCTGAAAGAATGTGGTCTGGCTGTTTCAAGATGCACAATAAGGAGGCACTTGAGGAAAAATGGGCTGCAGAGACAAGCCTCAAAACTTCTGGAACAAAGTCATTTGGAGTGATGAGAGCAAAAGTGAACTTTTTGTCCACAACCATAAACATTGTTCCATTTGGAGAGGAGTCAACAAGGCCTATGATGAGAGGTCCACCATTCCTACTGTGAAACACGGAGGTGGATCACTGATGTTTTGGGGATGTGTGAGCTACAAAGGCTCAGGAAACTTGGTCCAAACTGATGAATGAAGGATGAATGCAGCATGTTATCAGAAAATACTGGAGGAAAATTTACACTCATCAGCCCAGAAGCTGCACATGAGACATACTTGAACGTTCACGCATGACAATGATCCAAAATGCAAGGCCTAGGCGAAGGTTCTGGAGTGGCCATCTCAGTCTCTTGACCTCAACATCATCTCAAACCTGCAGTTCATGCAAGACAAAGCAAGAATTTACAGGAACTGGAGGCTTTTTGCCAAGAAGAATGGTCAGTTTTACCATGTGAGAAAATAAAGACCCTCATCCACAACGAACACAAAAGACTTCAAGCTGTCACTGATGTTAAAGGGGGAAAAACACGCTGTTAAGAACTAGGGGAGGGAAACTTTTGATCAGGAAGTTTCTGTTATCATATTGATTTACAAAGAGTAAACACAGTACTTTGTTAATAAATGTCTTCACCCAACCACAAACCATGAGGTATGTAAACTTTTTACAAAAAGAAAGAGAAAAGTTTGAACCCTTTAAATTCCCAAAACTCAACAAAGAGCGCTCTGGTCTTCATGCGTTTCTATCAGCAGAGTGTGAACTGCTGCTGTATCCGGCTCAGTATCGCATGTTGAACCTTTTGACCTCTTTAGTGACGCTGCAGACAAATATCCGTGAGGCTCCCGACAGCAGCAGCTCCAGTCATCCACATGAAACAGAGTTCACACTCCGTCTGGAAAACAGCGACCACGGCCTCGTAAGTCACCGAGGTCATAAAGACGCTGCACGAAGAGGAGCGTGAATCACGGGGGACGCTCGCTGACATCACAGCCCCAAAACAGAGCGTTTCATGAGCTCAGTCTCCCTCAGAGCAAACTCACACTCTTGTTTCCACATTCCACTGTTGCATAAGCGCGGGGTGAGGAGGTCAAAGGTCAGTATAAACACACGCCCTCCAGTCTAAGTGACAGAAAGGAGACACCTTCCCAGGGCGCGGGAGGTCGTCTTGATTGATGCCGTGCAGAAATCTCTTTTCTACGCCGGAGTGCGGAGCTTTTATCCAGCCATTACGGCCTGAACAGGCAGAGATTATGTTCCCCTGATGCTCTGAAACCTCGTTCAGCTGCTATTATTCTGCACAGACACAAACCCAGGCTGCTCCTTTCATACCTGTCCGCTCATATTCACATCACAAAGACAGTTTGTGTGAGGGGAAGTCTGCATTAGCATAGTGAGGCTCTTTTAAAGGCAGGAGAGAGGGAAACATCTGACAGAAAGGACAAATATTTGCAGCTACGCCAGAGTTTGGACTTTAAACGTTTCTCTGCAGAAAGACTCCAGGGGTCAGAGGTCACCTGAGCTGGAAACTAGGGCTCAACAATGTGCAAAAATAATCAAATTTTGATTACTTCCAGGTTCCCATCTTCCATGTTTTTGCACAAACTCGTTGTAGAACATGAACAGTTACATTAATTACAGCACAACAACAACAACCCACTACCACTACAACTGGGACTGATTTTTATACATTTTACTCACTTTTATCTTCTTTTTTAACCCTTTTGGAACATTTTTGATAACTTCTCACTATTTTCCTGGTTCCCTCCCAACTTTCTTGCTAATTTTTGTTCTTGTGTTTGCCCATTTTTGACACTTTTCACTCTTTTTTAGCCACTTTTACATCATTTTATGCAACAAATGGACCATTTTCCAAGTCTAGTCCCAACTTTCTTGCCATTTTTCTTTACTTTGGCAATTTTTTTAACCTCTTTTTTTACAGTTATTGTCACTTTAGAGCCACTTCTGCTACTTTCTGAAAATTTTGTCGTTTCCTCCAAAATTCTTCCTGCCTATATTGTTGCTTTTGGCTATTTTAGTCACTTTCATTCTTATTTTTGCCATTTTTGGACCAATTTTTGTTGATAGTTTCTCATTATTTTCCAGGTTCACTCCCAATTCTCTTGCTTACTTTGATGCTTTTTGCCAATTTTTGACACTTTTCTCTCTTTTTCGCTAATTTTGGGGTAATACCAGGTTTGATCCTAATTTAAATGCCAATTTTTGTTGCTTTTTTTGGCAATTTTTACTTCATAAAACTATTTTTTTCAGTTACTATTTGCTTTGCCTCTTTTTGCCACTTGTATAGTATACTGCAACAGGACATATTGCGATTTAATCTAATTTGGTATTACTTAGAAACACTCAGAAACATCATTGATGATGCTTTGGTAACACTTTTTATGTAGTTTATGTTTACCTGGCCCTATCATGGCTGTTTTTCACCACAAAAGAAACACTGTTGATTATTTTTTCATATCATAAAATTACTTAGATGAAAAAATGCTCACCTTTAAAGGTAAACACACCAAATATTCGACCGTTTTTTTTTTATCGTGATGTCTGAAATTGTGATTTGATAAATGATAAATCGTTCATCCCTCTCAGCTCTAAGTTGGATATGAAGTTTCACCAAGTCACTCTTTCGCTTTCTTTCATGCGTGTTGGAACAATACCTGTTTATTCAGGTGTTATGTAACTATAAAATGACAGTGCACCTGCTTTAATGACTGCACACCGGCCGTTCCAGGACTTTGCTCTCAGACGTAAACAAACTCAACATATCTCACAGATAAACAGCAGCAGTCGTGTAGGTGAAGTTCAGAGCTGGGATCAAAGCGTTTTTCTGTCACACCAACACAAACCAGCTCACCTCTTCATCAGATTACCTCTCTGGGTAAGAGCTCGGCCACTTTACTGAGTAATCAGCTTCCTCTGGGCTCCGTCTCTCAGATCTGGCACAGCGCGGCGAGCTGCAGCCGCGTATTACAGCCTGGCATGTGACCAGCTTTCAAAGAGCTTTACTCGCCGCTGCTGAGGAGCTAATAACAGGATGTGCAGCGCCAACGGAGGAACTGGTCAAACTCCAAGTTATACTTCCCTGAGGGAGACGATGGCGATACGGGGAGTTTGTAAAGAACCAAACCGCCATCACTCTAAGGCAGCTATTCTCAACCAATGGGGGTTGACGAATCATTTAGGGAAAATTTAACTGATAATAAATTACAGAATTTGAAGCAGGTTTGTTTAAGTTCTTTCCTGCTTCATTATTTGTCCAAAATTTGTCGAATCAGCTAAGTTTGTTAATTCTAAGCCGCCGTGTTTAACCTGAATCAGCTCAATTAGCCATTGTTCATGAACTGAAAGAAACAATTTAAGTGGTAAAAATAGGCGAAAACAACAAAGACCAGCAAGAAAACTTAGTATGAGGTAGTAAAAATTGGCAAAAAAGCAACAAAAATTGGCATCTGAATTGGGATAAAACCTGGAAATACTCAAAAAGTATCAAGTTATGGTCCAAAATTGGCAAAAAAAAGGGTAAAAAGTGACTAACATGGCCAAAAAAGCAACACAAATTAGTAAGAAGGTTGGGATTAGCCTTGGGAAATGGTCAGTTTGTTGCAAAAAGTTGTTCACCAGTGTCAAAAATGGGCAAAAATTGGCACATAATTGGGAGAGAGCCGACAAAATTGTGAGAAAGTATCAAAAAATGGTCCCAAACTGGCAGAAAATTTGTGAAAAGTGACTCAATTGGCCAAAAAGTAAAAAAAAAAAAGCAACAAAAATTTGGAGGAAACTTCCAAAATTCAGAAAGTAGCAAAAAAGGTGAAAACTGGTTAAAAAAAATGGCTAAAGTCAACAAAAATGGCTAGAAAGTTGGGATTATGCTTGGAAAATAGTTAGTTTATTGTAAAAAAAAAATGGTCCAAAAATGTCAAAAATGGGTAAAAACAACAAAAAATGGGAGTGAACTGACAAAATAGTGAGAAAGTATCAAAAATAAGTCCAAAAGTAGCAAAAAAAAAAAAGAGTGAAAAGTGACTTAATTGGCCAAAAAGAACAAAAATGAGCAACAAAAAATTTTGGAGGACACTTTAAAAAAATAAATCAGAAAGTAGCTTAATGGTGAAAAAAGTGATGAGAAACAGTGAAAATTGGTAAAAAATGGCTAGAAAGTTGGAATTATGCTTGGAAAATAGTCAGTTTATTGCAAAAAAAAAAAGGTCCCAAAGCGTCAAAAATGGGCAAAAACAACAAAAATTGGCAAGAAAATTGGGAAATGGTGACAAGTTATCCTAATAAATGTTCCAAAAGTGTGAAAAAAAGATGCTTAAAGTGGTTAAAATGTGTAAAAATCAGTCTCAGTTGAAGTGGTAGTGGGTTGTTGTTGTTGTGCTGTAATTAATGAAACTGTTCATGTTCTACAATGTGTTTGTGCAAAAACATGGAAGATGGGAACGTAATAATAACAGCACAAAAAATTGCAAAATAGGAAATAATAATCGCAATTAGATTATTTTGCAAATGGTTCAGCCCTACAATAGATGCCCAAATTCTGCCCCCACCCCTCTTTTTCCCTCCTTTCTCCCTTTTTTCTCGCTGACTGGATTAAAGCAGACACATGTATGGGAGGAATGTGGAGACTTTTGGACGACGGGCTCTTTTTGTAACTGTGAAATATTTATAGATCTACAGCAGACAAGGAAAACGTGTTTAAGTGAGAATGTGTTCTGACATGTTCCCAAGATGTTTGGAGCCAGACGCTGCCAAGAAACCTGAAATGAATTAAGTTAGAAGAGGAGAAAAGAAAGCAGAACAAACCCTAAAAAGGACATGCGTGTAACATGTAAAGACTCAGAGAATTCAGCGTCTAGAAGTCACCTCGTGCCAACGATAACCCCTGATCCTGCTCCTATAAGTCTGTCTGTGTTTGAGGCTTTGATTATTCAGAATGATTTCTTCTGTGGGCACAAGTATTCAAGAGCGTGCCCAGAAATTTGTTCGAGATAAGAAGCAGACGGAAACATCAAAAGAAGTGGTTTATGGGCTGATGTAAGCCAGAAAAAAATGTATAAGATAACATGTCTGCAGGTGAGAAGTTACAAATCACAGGGGGAAACAATTCAAGGGTGCACGGTAATGTCAAAAGAGGCTGATGTGAATGTTTCTGCAGCCATAAAGGTGATGCATGATGTCTGTGCATGCAGCCACAGTTTATGCAATGACCCAAAGATCCATGTAAAAGTTGAAACAGGGCAGAAGAGCAGAAGAAAGATAAACAGGAGAGAGATAGAGCACAGGCTAAAGGTTAAAACAGTCTCTAATGTGTTTGTGCTAATGTTGATTCCTGTCCACATGCAGCAGTTATTCTGCAGTGATCTGTTCAAACCTGAGAGTCTATCAATAAAATGAAGAGCCAGGTTACGTTTGCTCTGCTTGGTGAGGTTGGAGTTGGTAGATGAGACCTGGTAGGACACAACCAGGATTCACTAACGTTACAGACATGTATCAGAGCACCAGGCTGTGAGGAGCTAAGTTAAAAGCTAAGTTAAATCAAAGTTATGAGGAAAAAAAGTTAGTATTTTGAGATATTAAAGTCAAAATTCTGAGATCAAAAGACATCATTGTAAGCTAAAAAGTCAAAGTGATAAGTTAAAGTTGATATTTTGAGGTATTAAAGTCAAAACTCTGGGATAAATAAATAAAAATTTGAGCTAAAAAGTCAAAGTTATGAGCAAAAAAGGGTCAATTTCTCAAAAAAAAGGCAAAATTTTTGAATACAATAGGCAATATTCTGGAATTTACAGCTTAAGTATGAGATAAATAGTCAAACTTGTGGGATAAAAAGTCTAATTTTGAGATGTTTTGTTCAAAATTCTAGGATAAATAGTCCAAAATTTGAGCATAAAAGTCAGAATTATAAGTGAAAAAGTCATTTCAGAGGAAACTCTTGAGATATAAGAGGCAACATTCTGGGATTTAAAGTCAAACTTTGAGACAAGTAGACATAGTTATGAGAAAAAAATGTTGAAATTTTGACTTTTGATGCCAGAATTTCTACTTTCTAAGTGGAAAAAAGGGGAAAAAAATCTTAACGAAGCCAGTTTTTTGTTTTCTATATAGTGTTTTAAATTAATTTTTGAGTTATGAAGCTATTCTTTTTCAGTATTTTGAGATATTAAAGTTAAAATTCTAAGATCAAAAGATGTAATTTTAAACTACAGAGTCAAACTTGTAAGACTTAAAGTCAAATTTTGAGCGAAGAAGTCAAAGTGATGAGTTAAAGTTGATATTTTGAGGTATTAAAGTCAAAATTCTGGGATAAATAGTCAATTTTGAGACAAACAGATAAAATTCTAAACTAAAAAGTCAGAGGTATGAGCAAAAAGGACAATTACCAAAACAAATGAAGCCAAAATTTCGAGATGAAGAGTCAATTTTCTGTGATTCAATGTCAAAGTGTGAGATAAATAGTCAAGATTGTGATATAAAAAGTCAAATTCTGAACATAAAAGACAAACTTGTGAGATAAAAAGTCAAATTTTGAGATGTTTTGGTCAAAATTCTGGGATAAATAGTCCAAAATTTTAGCATAAAAGTCAGAATTATAAGCGAAAACAGTAATTTCAGGGAAAGAAGTCAAATTTTGAGATAAAAGCAAAAATCTTGAGATATAAAAGGCAAAATTCTGGTATTTAAGTCAAATTTTGAGATAAGCAGTTATACTTCTGAGGAAGAAAGTTGAAATTTTGACTTTTGATGCCAGAATTTCTACTTTCTAAGTGGGAAAAAAAAGGAGAAAAAATCTTAACGAAGCCAGTTTTTTGTTTTCTACATAGTGTTTTAAATAAATTTTTGAGTTATGAAGCTATTCTTTTTGGGTTTTTAGAATCTGGTCACATTATGTTAGTGTTGTTAAAGTTTAGGGCTCATGTTTTTGTTGATGATATCTTGTTGTGCATGCAAAAAACTCTGCAGCCTCAGTGCAGACAGAAACTATGTGTCAGCTCCTCAACAACATAAATAATCCTCTAACCTGCAGAATAACAGCAGCTTTAATCTTGTTTCTGTGGCACATGTGTAGATGGAGGAGAAGAAGAGGAAAGTTAAAGTTTCATGGATGTTTCCTGACTCACCTCGTTGGATGGTAAACTGACTACACCTGTGGACCTCCTCTTCTCCCTCAGCTTCCTCTTCTCTATCTGTCCTTTCCCCTTCCTGGCGCTGGGCCCGGAGCTGCTCTTCTCCTTGGCTTTCCCCGGTGATGGACTCTCTTTCCCCGGAGATGGGCTCTCTTTCCCCGGGGATGGGCTCTCTTTCCCCGGGGACTCTTTGTCGCTGTCGTTCCCCGCTGCAGCTCCAGGCTCCGGGCTCTGCGCCTTCTCCGGGCCCTTCTTCGGGCCGGTGCCCCCCGGGGAGGCAGCGGGGTGGTGGGCGGGGAGGTGCGCCTCCTCCTCGGGTCTCTTCAGCGCGGTGCCGGAGGAGGAGCGGGACACGGAGTGGCAGTTCCCCGTGGAGGTGCTTCTCTCCGGGCTGCTGGTGAGCTCCGTGCCCGCTGCAGGAGCCGCGTGTCGGCCGCTGTTCGCTCCGGTCGCCGCCGCGATGTCCCCCAACATTTTCGCTCTCATCTTCTCCCGTTTGGCTTTCCACTCCTCCAGAAAGTCTGTGGTGGCGTTGGACTTGAACCCTCCTGTTGCCATCCTCCCTGAAGTTTTTCCTCCCCAAAGTTATGAAAGGTTGAAATAAAGTTGAGTGAAGTTGTGACTCCAGCTCCAGCTCCGCGTTAACAGCAGCTCATTCCTCTGATGAACTGTTGACAGGTACAAACACTAAAGTCAGACTCTTAACTTTCCTCTGACACTTTCTCCAAACCTGCAGCTCTTTCTCTCTACGTCACTCAGGTAACAATCGTCCACAGCCGTTGGCAGCGCGCTCTCAAAGATTAAAAAGTGACTTTTCAGTGGTTCTCTAACTCTCCTCCCTCCTGTAAAAGTTCTTAAAGTTCGCGCTAAAGTTCAGAAACTGGATCAAAAACTAAAAAGTGAGGATCAAACTCACCTGAGAGGAGTCAAAGTCTCTGTTCGCTCCGACCAGGTGTGCCCGCGCGCTGCTCTGATCAATGTCTCAGGCGCTGAGAGCCGCTGCGCTCGTGCTCTGCCCTCTGGCACCCCGAGTGTCTCCGGAAACTGCCGAACATTCCCGAGCGGAGCCGAACAACTGCAGAGCTCAGCAGGACAGAAAAAAGTCCTGAAATACTCCTTTAAAAACACTTTTCAGGGCTTTGAAAGACCAGTGAGATGCTTGGAAGCACATTTCTGCCCGTAAGAAGTCTCAAAATAAAAACTTGGATTTTTTTTGAGGGTTTTATTTTAATAAAAAGTCAAAATTTTGAAATAAAAAGTTGAAATTGTGAAAATAAGACATAAAGTTTCAGAAAAAAAGTCAAAATTATGAGAAGATAAAGTCAAAGGAGTGAATTTTTTTCCAAACTAAAGTCGATATGTTGAAATAAAAGGTTGACATTTTTCAAAAAGATCCAAATATTTTTATTTCATCAAAACTATGAGAGAAATGGAAAAAATCGTGAGGAAAAAAAAATCTGATTAATCAGCAAAAAAGTCCAATTTTGTCAGAGAAAAAGTCAAAATTTTGAGATGATAAAGCCAAATAATGATGAGTGTTTTGGATTTTTTTTTTTTTTCTCAAAATAAAAGGTCAAAATTCTGAAATAAAAAGTTGAAAACATTGAATAAAAGACAAAGTTTCAGGAAAAAGTCAAAATTTTGAGAAGCTAAAGACAAAGGAGTGAGTTTTTTTCCAAATTTAGGTTAAAATTTTGAAGTAAAAGGTCGACTTTCTTATATAAGGTCCAAATAATGATATTTCATCAAAACGATGAGAAATATGGAAAATATGAAATAAAAAAAAATCAGATGTATCAGCAAAAAGTCGAATTTTGTCAGAAAAACTGTCAAAATTTTGAGATGATAAAGCCAAATAATGATGAGTCTTTTTGTTTTATTTCAAAATAAAAGGTCAAAATTCTGAAATAAAAAGTTGAAAATATGAGACAAAAGACACAAATTTTTTTTAAAAAGTTAAAATATTGAGAAGATAAAGACAAAGGAGTCACTTTTTTCCAAATTAAAGTCAACTTTTTGAAAAAGAAGGTTGACATTTTTCAAAAAGGTCCGAATAATTATATTTCATCAAAACTTAGAAAAAAAAAAGTAAAAATTATGAGATAAAAACATCAGATTTATCAGCAAAAAAGTCCAATTTTGAGATGATAAATCCAGATAATGATGAGTATTTTTCTTTCTATGTTTTTTTTTTAAATAAAATGTCAAAATATTTAGATTAGGTCAAAATATTGATATTATGTCAAGACTTTGAGGGAAAAATACTCAAAATTACAAGATAAAAAGTCTAAATTTTGAGCTAAAAAGCCAAAATTTGAAGAAAGGGAGTCAAATTTATCAGCAAAAGATCAACAATAAAGAGTTATTTTAATCTCAGCAAAAGTCAAAATTTGTAAATAAAAGGTCAAAACTTTTATTTAAGGCCAAAATAATATTATGTCAAAACTATGAGAAAAGAAAAGTCAGAATTTTGGGACCAACATTTTGATTTAATATGCTCTGATCACTTTGCTGCTGTTGCAGGAATAAAGGTTTGTTTTATCTCAATGTTCACCTCAGTGACTTTGACTCACTTCACCTACATGTTGTTGCTCGTTTTTATCCTCTTAGCTTTAATAACTGCAGAGTCAGAGAGAAATTATTACAGATGATATTTTGTTACAGATTCTCCCACGTTCTGATCCCTGAGGCGTCTCAGGACTCGACCAACCAGCTCCAAGCAGAGACTAAACTTCACTGATACTCACACATTCATGATGATGAAGAAGATGATGATGATGATGATGAAGAGCTCTCTTAGCTCCAGGTGAAAGTGTCTTTGAGGACATGATGAAGTGACTTTATGAACAGTTGTGTGAGGTGAAACCTTCAAACTCTGGATTTTCCAGGTCACAGAAACAAAGTTTGTGTCCTCGTTTCTTTCAAAGTTCCTGTCAGGATTTTCTACGTCATCTAGAAAAAATCTCACATCTATGTGTCTGATCATTCTCTACAACTTAGAATGAGATTATCAGCACTAAAATAGGCTTTTTCTCTGATTTAGTCTCTATGATACGGAGCCCTTAAAGGGACAAGAAAAGGTAAAAAATATATATATATTGATTTCATGTTGGCACTTAAAACTTTCGTGTGCACACTTGAAACTTTTACGTGCTCACCTGAAAGTTTCACGTGTTAACTACAAACTTTTACGTGCTCACCTGAAACCATAGTGCGCACCTAAAATGCTTCAGATGCACACCTGACAGTTTTCTTCTCTACAAAATGACAATACAAGAGTTAGTGCGTGCGTATCATCACCTGTCTGTTTCCACGTAAAGGATTCACCTATCGTTGGATGTGCACAAAATGTCACCTAAAATTTTCAGGTGAGCACCAGAAAAGGTTTCAGGTGAGCACTTGAAATTTTCAGGCAAGCACGCAAAAGTTTCAAGTGAGCATGTGAAAGTTTCAGGTGAGCACTTAAAAGTTTCAAGTGCGCACGTGAAATTATTATTATTATTTTTTACCTTTTCTTGTCCCTTTAGGGGCTCCGTACTATGACGACATCACCGTGACTGATTTTGACTGATATTTAGGAGTAAAGAAGGAAACCGGAGCAGGACAGAAGGGAATAAGAAAGATAAACAGGAGAGTGATAAAGCACAGGCTAAAGGCTTTTTTGTATCTCTTCACCTGTGAGAGAAACTTTCTCTCCTCCTTCCTCTTGGATGAAAAGACTATGAAATAAAAACAGATAAATAAAATGTGTGAAAGCAGAATCAGCTTTTACTCGCTCTTTTACTCCGTCTACATTCAGGTCACTCTCTCTCTGCTTATTTCACATTTTTCGTTTATGAATTCCTCAACTTTCATCTGAAGCTTTCGAGTGTCTGAGCGTAAACATTTGAATAAAACTCCGCAGACTTCTTTAGGAATCTGTTAGAAAAACGCTGAATGGGATTAAGTTTGTGTTGGCGCTCAGAAACGACCCCCCCCCACCCCCCCACACACACACACACACACACACACTCCTCCCCCCTCCTGGAGCACAGACAGAAATATGCTAAATATGCAGCAGTGTGACCTGGGAGCAGATTTATTTTTAGTCCAGGAGAGTGAGGCCTCCCTGCTCCACCCAATTTTATCTTTCAGTGCACGCACTGAGCTATTAGGGTCAATGACGTGACGTCCCCTTTTTTTGTGTCTGAGTGCAATATTTCCTTCCATCATGAATTGAGTATTTCATCACATGTATTTCTTTATTCTATGAAACCTGTGTTATTTGAACACATCTTTAAACTATTAAAATATAACATGTTTTTTTGTGTTTTGGTTCCTCAAACCCCCAAAATGTCAGGTGGTGCAACCGTCCTGACAAGTATCCACAGTAATTAAACTCTAAAAATTGAATGTCAGTTATTGTAAATGGAAATTAAAAATACAGTGGCATTATTTTATGCTTCAACCTTTTTAAATAAAATATTCTTTGCAAATAAAAAGAATTTTAAAGCTGTTGAGAAATGTAAAAAACTTTTGTCCCGTAATTTTCACCTTGTCAAATGTCAGGGTGGTGCAACCGTAACATTAGACTTTTATTTTAAAGTGAAGAGAATAAAACAGGAAACAGGAAACTGCATCAGCCAGAGGAGCCCAAATGACATTTGTGACCAAGTGGAAAAGTTTGTAGATTTCTCTGAAATACTGATAAAAAAGGTTTTTTCACTTCATTGGTGACTGGAACAATTTCCATGTCAGGTGGAACAACCAATGTAATAATGTGAAATGTTATTTTAACATCAAATTATTTATCTTATTCACAAATAAAAGAAATGAAACACACAAAATGAAAATGTATGAGTCACTACAGACACTTGAGAGATACTTGCCAATAATTTCACACAGAAAAAATAACAGGAACATATAAATATATTTTCATATATTTGGTTGCACCAACTGACATTTTTGGGTGCTCATTTTCAAAGAACTTTTTAAAAATAAGTTTTTAGACCCTCTTTTTGTCATTGACCCATAAATAATAAAATCTGTTGTTTTCTTTCAGAGCTGAATTTCTCCTCTTCAGAGCTAAAGTTTTGTGTTTTCAGTCGCTCGTCTCAGGGCGTCTCGGCTTCATGCTCTCACTCCAAAATCACCGTAATAAAGTGGTAATGTCAGAGTGAAGCTGGTAATCAGA
Source organism: Thalassoma bifasciatum (assembly GCA_008086565.1). NCBI lineage: Eukaryota > Metazoa > Chordata > Actinopteri > Labriformes > Labridae > Thalassoma > Thalassoma bifasciatum. The sequence continues at coordinate 50,036 of RPOG01000850.1, forward strand.
CTGAATCTCTCCTCCTCTCTGCTCCTTCAGGAGTTTTAAAGAGGATTACAGAGACTCAGGTCAGGACTGAGGAGAGTTTAGAGACTTTATCAGAGAAATCAGACACTTGAAGAGATTTAAATTCACTTTAAACACTATTTAAAGCCATGAATGAGCCTTACTTCTGTGATAAGATAAAGTTCAGTTTCATCCAAGAGAGAAGTAAAGGTGGACTTTCCTCCTTGAAATCTGATTGGCTATTTGCCCAGTGGGAGGCGGGACTAATATAAAAATCATCCGTTTGGGACATTTGTCTTAATTAAGGCCTTGATACATTTTTAACAGACAAAAGAAGTGAATGAGTTCAAACTATAGAAGCTCATTTCTACAGTTTAAAAATCTAAATTGAAAACTTATATTTGTTGAGATTTTTTTTTTTTTTTTGCCACATTAAGTCATAATTTTTAGCAAAAAAGGGCAAAAATAATGAGATATATAGCAAATTTTATGACATAAAAGGTCTAAAACATGAGATAAAAAGTCTTATATATGACATAAAAGTCTAATTCATGTAGAAAAAGGTTCATTATTGACACAAAAGTTGAATTTCTGACACAAAAAGTCAGATTTGTGAGATAAAAGGTCAAAATTTGAGACAGATAATCAAAATAGTGGGGCGAAAGGTCAACATTTGAGTTAAAATATTGGAATAATTAGATAAGAAGTCTGATTTATGAAGTTTAGAGTCACTAATTTTTCTTTCTGCTGTCAGAGATTCAGCATTAAAACTGAAAATCTAAAAGAAACAGAAAGTGTGTTTGCACGTTTGTGCTCCATCTACTGGTGTGAGTGAGAACAGCAGCTGCTTTCTGCTGCAAAAGGACAGAAACACACCTTTAACCTTTTACCTTTGAGAAAAACAAATCATTTTTTCAGACTAAACAGCAACCAAAGCCTGCAGCATAATTTAAGAGATTAATTTTGTTACATATAAAGTCATTTATTTGTGATAAAAAGTTGAATTTATGACATATAAGGTCAAAAAAATTGAATAAGTGGAATTTATGACATATTAAGTCAAATAAATGAGATAAAAAGTTGAATTTATGATATATTAAGTCAAATAAATGAGATAAAAAGTTGAATTTATGACATATTAAGTCAAATAAATGAGATAAAAAGTTGAATTTATGACATATTAAGTCAAATAAATGAGATAAAAAGTTGAATTTATGACATATTAAGTCAAATAAATGAGATAAAAAGTTGAATTTATGATATATTAAGTCAAATAAATGAGATAAAAAGTTGAATTTATGACATATTAAGTCAAATAAATGAGATAAAAAGTTGAATTTATGATATATAAAGGTCAAATAAATGTGACAAAAAGTGGAGTTTAGGACATTTATAAAACACATAAATGATACAAAAAGTTGAATTTATGACATATAAAGTCAAATATATGATACAAAAAGTTGAATTTATGACATATTACGTCAAATAAATGAGATAAAAAGTTGAATTTATGACATATAAGGTTAAATAAATGGAATAAGTGGAATTTCTGACATATAAAGGTTCAAATAAATGTGACAAAAAGTGGAATTTAGGACATTTATAAAACACATTAACGAGACAAAGTTGAATTTATGGCATATCAAGTCAAATAAATTAGATAAAAAGTGGAATTTTCAACATATTAAGTCATAAGTCAAACTTATGACATAGAAAGTACAAAAAAAATAAGATTAAAAGCTAAAAATCACGTGATAAAATGTTGAATTTATTGCATAAAAAGTGAAATTTATCAGATTAGTCCAATACATGAGTGTCAAATATATGAGACTCAAATTCAAAATTACAAGATAAAAAGTTGATTTGAGATATAAAGCTCAAAACTGTGAGATAAAAACTAGAAAATATGAATTTAACAATCAAAACTATGGGAAGAAAATTTGAAATAATGGCTTTATAAGTTAAAAAAAAGTTGAAATCACGACATAAATGTTAAAAAAATTCAAGATGAAAAGTCAAAATTTCAACAATATAATTAAATTCAATTATATTCAATTATAATTTAGTTATATTTGATCAATATCGAATGTGCATCATATTATTCTTAGTGCATTTTTGTAGCTAAAAGATTTTGTTGTGTGTGTGTGTGCAGAAAATAAACAGACGTGGGAACTTTACAATGTACAACTTTATTTTGAATGAACTCTTCAGTGGTTGGTAGTCACAGCACAGCTTGCATGTATTAAGCCACACACCTATTTTACAAGATGACGGGAAAAAAAAATAAAATAAAACAACAACTTTTTTTTTTCTTCTTTTCTTTTTCGTCTCTTCTACCAGCAGTCAGGTAGACGTCACTGCAAAGAGAGATTTTCTAGGAATTTTCCGGTGCCTTTACGTAGTTTGGAAAGTCTACGTACTTATTTAGACTCCCACCGCAAACAAAACAAAAAAGAGACATTGGACTGCACCTCTGAGGACCGCACCGCAGCAACTGTCAGCATGTAGACATTGTAAAAAGGAACGGGTTAGCCACAGCTACCTTTGTTTTTTTTTTGTTGTTTTTTTTTAAATTTGATTTTAGTGACAACACCTGGGCTAGAATACTACAGCTTTAAAAAAAAAAAAAAAAAAGACAAAAAGAAACAGCACTCTTCCAAGATACTGGATACAACGAGGTGAAATGTAGTGAAGCCGTTATTCTGTTTTCATCTCACAATGACGTGAAGAAAAAGCACTGAAGAGAAAGAAAGAGAGAGAGAGAGAGAGAGAGAGGGAGAGAGAGCTCTACTCAAGTGTGTGTGTGCCACCGTTTTTCGAGTCTAAACAGAAAAAGAAGAATTAAAAACACACCTGTTTGTTTCTCCGCTGGGATTTGTATCATTTTAATAGTAACAGACGGGAACCATAAACGCATGCCATGTGCTGCTCTCAAACAAATACATACAGGTATATACAGCGTCACTCAGTACCTGCTAAAACAAAGTGAGGAATACAGAGTATAAACTGACTACACTACAAACTTAAAACAAAAGAAGAAGAAGAAGAAGAAGAGGAGGAGGGAGGAGAAGCGGTGGAGGAGTGGAGATCCTAAGGTGACGACGGGTTTCGTCTTTTAAAGCATTAAAAAACAAAAAGAAAAGAAAAGAAAATGCGTATTGCACATACAGTGAAAGCTTAAATTCCACCGGGTTCGCTTCTTCAACGAAATTCCCTCTTGGAGGAAGACAAAAAAAAAGGAGGAGGAGGAGGAGGAGGAGTGGCACTTTAAGGAGGGAGGAAAGAGCACAGCACACGAAGAAGGAAGGAAAAATAAAAAGAGGGACTGTGGCACAAATAAAATCAGGATAATATCGGTGGTTCGGTGACAGAAAGAGCGAGAGAATAAGAGAAAGAGAGATGGATGCAGAGTGTGTTTCTCTTTATTTACAACTAAGGCTTCTTGGTTAAATAGTTCTCAGACTTCTCCCGCCATAAACCACGCTTCTACTCCTTCCTTCCTTTCCTTTCTTTCTTCCTTCCTTTTCTTTCGCTCTGTAAACTCAGTGCTTCTACTCGGGTGGAGGTGGAGGAGAGATGAAGATGGATGGATGGATGGCAGGAGAGAAAGGAAAAAAATAAAAATAAACAGGAGTCTTGTCTCTGATGTCTGTTGCAATTAATATCTAAATGTGCAATTCCATTAGTCACTGCCGTGGGGCGCTAGAGGGAGCAGGAGACAGGAAAGGGGCGGGGCTGCGTGGAGGGGAAAAAAGGGGGCGTGGTCTACTTGGAAAGCTTGCTAATGACTCGAATGAGCGCTCCGTTCTCGTCCTTTAGTCTCTGGTTGTCGGCTTTCAAGTCTGGGAGCATCTGAAAAAAAGAGAGAGAGAGAGAGAAAGAGAAGAGGAAGGTTAAACGAGCGGTGGCGGTGAAGGCGAGCGCCGTTAAAAAGCAGCCACACCGGTCTGACACGTGTTAATCACAGCCTGAGGAAAAGCACTTCTGCTCACACATGTTTGTTTTTCACCCTTTTTCTTTTTTATTATTATTCTTTATCAGAGAGAGAGAGAGAGAGAGAGAGAGGGAGAGAGAGAGACACAGCACAGGCCAAAGATCCTGAGAAAGCCATGCAGAGTCTGACTCAAAAATGCACAAACTCTTCTCTGAATGTTTGTTCTTGTGTCTCAGAAGCATCAGAACACAAACATTTATCTAAAACTCTTTTTTTTACTGGTTCAAGTCTGAGATTTTTTCTTAAAGTGACAGTGAGGAGAACAAACAAACTACGTAAGAATAGCTTCATAACTCCAAAATTTATTTAAAACACTATATAGAAAACAAAAAACTGGCTTTGTTAAGATTTTTTTTCCTTTTTTTACCACTTAGAAAGTAGAAATTCTGGCATCAAAAGTCAAAATTTCAACATTTTTTTTCTCATAACTATGTCTACTTATCTCAAAGTTTGACTTTAAATCCCAGAATGTTGCCTCTTATATCTCAAGATTTGCCTCTGAAATGACTTTTTCACTTATAATTCTGACTTTTATGCTCAAATTTTGGACTATTTATCCTAAAATTTTGAACAAAACATCTCAAAATTTGACTTTTTATCCCACAAGTTTGACTATTTATCTCATACTTAAGCTGTAAATCCCAGAATATTGCCTATTGCATTCAAAATTTTGATTTTCTGAAAAAAAAATGGATAGTTTATCTTGAAATTTTGCCTTTTTTGAGATATTGGCCCTTTTTGCTCATAACTTTGACTTTTTAGCTCAAATTTTTATTTATTTATCCCAGAGTTTTGACTTTAATTCCTCAAAATATCAACTTTGACTTATCACTTTGACTTTTTAGCTTACAGTAATGTCTTTTGATCTCAGAATTTTGACTTTAATATCTCAAAATACTAACTTTTTTTCCTCATAACTTTGATTTATCTTAGCTCCTCACAGCTCGGTGCTCTGATACATGTCTGTAACGTTAGTGAATCCTGGTTGTGTCCTACCAGGTCTCATCTACCAACTCCAACCTCACCAAGCAGAGCAAACGTAACCTGGCTCTTCATTTTATTGATAGACTCTCAGGTTTTAAACATATTAGTGACTGTTTTAGCCTTTAGCTTGTCTTTTAGCCTTCAACCAATGCTAAAGACGTTAGCCTTTAGCTCATTTATAAGTCTTAAGCTTGTGTATAACCCCACGCTTTAGCCTTTAGCACATGTTTTAAGCCTGTTTTCTAAACTAATGTTTCACCGTTAAGCTCGAGTTTAAGCCTTTAACTTGTGCTTTAGCCTTAAGCTGCTGTTTTAACCTTCAGCCCATGTTTTAGCTTTACTGTTTTTTAGCTTTTCCCTAGTGCTTTAGTCTCAAGCTTGTATTTTAGCATTAAGCTCATGTTTTAGCCTTAAACTTGTGTTTTAGCCTTTAGCTCCTAATTTAGCCTTTTGCTAAAGTTTTAGCCTTTGGTTACTGTTTTTTAGCCTTTACCCAATGCTTTAGCCTTAAGCTTGTGTTTTAGCATTTAGTTCCTATTTTAGCCTCTAGCTTGTATTTAGCCCTAAGCTCTGTTTTACCCTTTAGCTCATGGTTTAGCCTTTAGCCCCCGTTTTAGCCACAAGCTTGTGCTTTAGCCTTAAGCCTGCGTTTGACCCTTTAGCTCCTAATTTAGCCGTTTGCTGAAGTTTTAGCCTCTAGCTGGTGTTTAAGACATTAGTTACTGTTTTATAGCTTTTCCCTAGTGTTTTAGCATTAAGCTTATGTTTTAGCTTCAGGCTTGTGTTTTAGCCTTTGGCTCATGTTTTACCTTTTAGCTCATGGCTTAGCCTTTAGCCCCTATTTTAGCCTTAAGCTTATATTTTAGCCTTTAGTTGAATTTATGACATATTAAGGTCAAATAAATGTGACAAAAAGTGGAATTTAGGACATTTATAAAACACATAAATGAGACAAAAAGTTGAATTTATGACATATTAAGTCAAATAAATGAGATAAAAAGTGGAATTTCCAGCATAGTAAGTCATAAGTCAAACTTATGACATAGAAAGTACAAAAAAATAAGATTAAAAGCTAAAAATCACGAGATAAAAAGTTGAATTTATGGCATAAAAAGTGAAATTTATCAGATTAGTCCAATACATGAGTGTCAAATATTTGAGACTCAAAATCAAAATTACAAGATAAAAAGTTGATTTGAGATGTAAAGCTCAAAACTGTGAGATAAAAACTCGAAAAAATGAATTTAACAGTCAAAACTATGGGAAGAAAATTAGAAATAATGGCTTTATAAGTAAAAAAAGTTGAAATCATGACATAAATGGTAAAAAAAAATTCAAGATAAAAAGTCAAAATTTCAACAATATAATTTCAACAATTATAATTTAGTTATATATGATCACTAATTAAATCTTTTCGTTGGAGAAAGTAAGGTAAACTTGAGGTATTAAGGATTTAAAAATAACCTACTTTTATTGCTGATAATCTCATTTTAAGTTGTAGATTATGATCAGTCACATATAGATATTAGACTTTTTCAGGATCACTTAGAAAGTCCTCACAGTCCCTTTAAATTAAAACTTTTTATCTCAAAATTCCCCCAAAAGTTTTTTTTTTATATTGAAAAAACTCTTTGACCAGAACATTGTGATAAATTCTTGTTTCTGAACTGAACTCTTTGATTCTGTGCTGATTTTTCTGACAGAACTATAAACACATCTTATATTCTCCTCCTGCAGGCGCTGAGTTAAAAGAAAACCAGAGTTACACACATGAGATAAAAAGAGTGAAAGACGTGTGGATCCTGTTTCAAAGAGCTCTGACTCTTTTTTCTGGATCAGCCACGATGCTTCATCTGCACAAACATCAATCAGTTCATGCAGCTGAACGAGTCTACGACTGATTCTGGATCAGTACCACTCAAATCTGGGGGGAAGTAAGGAAGAAAGAAGGCGGGGAGGGGGGGCTCAAGTCTCTGAGGATCTGGACTCAGATGCCAAACAAAGAAATAAAGAAGCCACTTCATGCAGAGAAGCCAGAACAAGCCAAACGGAGAAAAAACACGGAGGAAACACGGAGGAAACACGGAGCTCCTTCTGAAGGAAGCTCGCAGCTAAAACCACAAAGAGGACACTTTCCCGTACAGCCGACGCCTCGGAGCGCCTGAAAACTCTTCTGGGGGGTTTCGCCGAGGCGTGTGCTGTAAGAGGAGAGTGTCCCCGAACAAAAACACCCTCCCCAATCTGAAAAACCAAAAGCTCTGGGGAGGCAGAGGGGAGTGAGGAAAACCAGTGGGCGGCTGAGCACCTGCCTGTCTATGGGTCGGGAAGAGCACGAATGGAGCATGAGAAGAAGAAGAATGAAGGAGGGGAGGGGGGGGGTGAAGAAGAGGGGGGAGGTGGCGGACGTGGCGTTACAGGTCGACGGACGGCAGCCGGCTGCAGGCGGACTGCGTGAGCTTCGCCAAGACGCGGGACAGCGCCCGGTTCTCAGCCTGCAGCCGCTCTTTAACCTGCCGCAGCGCCTGAACCTGCTTTACCTGGGGGAGGTTCTGAGGGGGGGGAGAGAGACAGGGGAGGGAGGGAGACAGAATGGCAGAATGTGTTTGATGAAAGACAGGAGAGCGTAAATCAACAGGAGAGAAAGAGAAAAAGGAAGACTGTTAGAAAATGAGGACAGACTCCTGAAGGAATGATTCAGAGATTTTTTTTTTTTTTTTTTTTTTTCCTCCGTCCTCAGCGTGATGCTTGTAGATAAAAGCAGAAAGTGACACTGATAAGATCGGCCAGCTGTCTGCCTCCTAAAAATAAACCTTATCAGAGCCGGGAGGACGCCGCTGCTCCACCAGGGTTTAATGGAGTTTCACTCTCAGCGACGCGGCCTTTAATTGGCCGTTCTTAAATAAAACGTCAACACAGATTAAAGCAGAGCGAAAACTACAAATCTGAGCAGGATTTAGGATTTCTGGGCCTTTTTTCAGAGAATATGAATGATAACACAAAAACTGTCCTGTCTGTTATTATTTATTACATCTTTCATCCAGTGCTGCACTGACATTTCTGGATTCTGAGTCATGAGGAAAGAAAAAGAATTGTCAAAGTTTCTGCAGGAAAAGTTAATCCAACTGTATAAAACAGGAAAGGGATATAAAAAGATATCCAAGGAACTGAGGATGCCAATAAGCAGAGTTCAAACTCTAATGAAGAAGTGGAAAATGAGGGATTCTGTTGAAACCAAACAACAAAAATTTCAGCTGCAACTGACAGGAAAATTGTTCTGGATGCAAAGAAAAACCCACAGATAACTTCAACTCTCTGAAAGAATGTGGTCCGGCTGTTTCAAGATGCACAATAAGGAGGCACTTGAGGAAAAATGGGACATAAAAACAAGCCTCAAAACTTCTGGAACAAAGTCATTTGGAGTGATGAGAGCAAAAGTGAACTTTTTGTCCACAACCATAAACATTGTTCCATTTGGAGAGGAGTCAACAAGGCCTATGATGAAAGGTCCACCATTCCTACTGTGAAACACGGAGGTGGATCACTGATGTTTTGGGGATGTGTGAGCTACAAAGGCTCAGGAAACTTGGTCCAAACTGATGAATGAAGGATGAATGCAGCATGTTATCAGAAAATACTGGAGGAAAATTTACACTCATCAGCCCAGAAGCTGCACATGAGACGTACTTGGACGTTCACACATGACAATGATCCAAAACACAAGGACAAGGCAAAGGTTCTGGAGTGGCCATCTCAGTCTCTTGACCTCAAAATCATCTCAAACCTGCAGTTCGTGCAAGACAGAGCAAGAATTTACAGGAACTGGAGGCTTTTTGCCAAGAAGAATGGTCAGTTTTACCATCTGAGAAAATAAAGACCCTCATCCACAACGAGCACAAAAGACTTCAAGCTGTCACTGATGTTAAAGGGGGAAATACACGCTATTAAGAACTCACTAACCATGAGTGACAAAAGTTTTTGTGTTTTCATTCATATTCTCTGAGAAAAGGCTAAGAAATCATAAACTGTATCATTTCTGAACAAACATTACAGACATAAATCTAAAGACGGATGATTCAAATATTTCCCTTAAGTCTCATCTGCTGCTTGTTTTCCCTCCTGATGTTTTTGCCGTAATAAAGAGATGAAATAATCTCTGGATTACAGGTGTCACCACATCCTGAGTCAGATTTAATCCTCTTCTCTGATTCATCAGTCGACAGCTGACTGTTTCTGTCGACCTGCAGATTCAGGATTAACTTGGATTTGAATCAGCTTTACTGAAGCAGTTTGTGGGATTTAACGACCTCTAGTGGCCAAACTCCAGATTACAACCAACATCTAAACACACTGACACATTTCAAACTCTTTATTTTATTCCTCTTCTCTGGAAATTATAGAAACATAACACAACTTTACAAACAGTTTGTCCAATCCAAACCCTTAAAAAAACTGGTATTATTGTCTGATTCTAAAGTTTCCAAGGGCACCTGAACGTATCACAAGAAACATCAGCAACGTGTGAAGAGAGCAGGGAAGACTCGAGTTTCATCAATATTTCTCTGATTCTTATGACTTCACTGAAACTTTTCAAGGAATAAATAATTTGCAAGAGCTTAATTTTGAAAAAAAGAGAAAAAAATACGTATCCACGCTTCAAAAGTTCCTCTTTTTTCATTCTTTGTAATGCTTAAATTAAATTGAATCTGTTTCTATTTATCTTTTTTCTGATGCTTTATAGATTTTAATTGACATATTTGGTCATAACTGAGTTGTTTTTTTAGTTGCATTAACTCAAAGTTTGCCTCTTATCTGTCATTTCTTCCTCATTTTTCAGTTATAAAAGTATAAATATTTCACTTTGCTGACGTTTGAGGTGACGTCTCTGTTCCAGGATCAGAGTTTTTCTGCTTAAAGTCGGCGCTGAGTGACTGAAGTGACAGCTGTCCTCGCTCTGCAGGAGCTGACAGGAACCACCTACACACTCATCCATTAATGGAAATCTACAGCTGATGTTACAGATCCTTTTATGTGTGTGTGTGAGTGTGTGAGTGTGTGTGTGTGTGCGTTTTAGTGTGTGGTTACCTTAAGTTCCTCCTCCATCTCAGAAATCTTCCTTTCTAGAGCTCTTTTTTCCTGCAGGGCGGAGAAAAAGCAGGTTCACTCACATTTTCACAGACAGAAACAGAAAGTTTAACACACACACACACACAAACACACACTGAAGGAGGTGAAGGTGGAGTGACAGCACACACACACACTGAAACACACGCTGTGAGAGGATTCAAGCAAACAGCCAGATCAGATTTTCACATTCAGAGATGAAACAGATTCTTTCATTCAGAAGTGACTCAGCCATCAGCTCGGAAACATTTCAGTTTCTCAGTAACAGGAGTTTGATTTTGAAGTTTAAACTTTATCAACTATTTTTTAGAAAATGTTTCTAAAGTTTTGACTCTGATGAGTTTACTTCTAACCAATCATAACGAGGGATGGGTAACGATAACCAGTTCCTGTGATCGATTGGAAACTGTTAATTCCATCAACTTTGTTAGTTTTTATGCTCAATAATTGCTGGAGTGGCTGTTACTTTGCCATAATAACATGTCTACTTATTCTTATTCTTTTACATCCACATATATCTAGATCCTTTAGAAGCCCGTTTTCGCCAGTGAAAAAAAACAACAATGAAAACTTAGCTTCGTTGAGTATCTTTTGCAGATATTAAGTCAAAGCTTAGAGATAAAAGTCAAAATTTTTATGTTAATATGTAATATTTTGAGGCAATGAAGCTAAAATAATAAGGATGAAGTTTAAATTTTGGGAGAAGTGAAAAGTCTTGTGAAAAAGCCGAAATTTTGACAAGTAAGTCAGAATTTTTGGATAAAAAGTGGAAATTTTTAGAGTCAAAAATCATGATAATAATTCAACAATTTGAAATAAAGTCAAAATTTGAGATAAAACGTTGAATTTTGAGAAGGAAAAAAAATTGTTGCAACTCAAAATTATGCGGAGAAAAGTAGAAATTTTGAGAAAAAAAAGTAGAAATTTAAAGAGAAAGTGAAAATTTTGAGATAAGGTAACACATAATGGGAAAAAAATCATCAAATTTTCGTGATAAAAAGTTGAATTTTGAGCTGTACTTGAAATAAACATGATAGAATTTCATATTTGAGAAAACAGGAGAAATTAGAGAGAAAATTTGGAAATTTTGAGACCAAAAATGGAAATTTCAGATAGTAGGGTGAAAAATTATGAGAAAAATAGTCTAAAACACGAGATAAAAAGTCAAAATTATTAGGTTAAAAATTTGAAATGTTATACTTTCCACGACAAATTTCTACTTTTTATCTCATGGCTAAGAGACGGATTTTACCAGTTACATGTAGATGTTTTTATTCTGTTATACAAATGAAGGGAGATTTTTTTTTTTTTAAATACCTTGGCTATGTGTGTACAAAGCCTTTGTCTCAAGAAATCAAGGATGCAACAAATCTTGAGCTTCAGAAAACAGATTTTCTAACTGTGTTTCTTCTAAACTAAACCAGAGTTCATGTAACAAGGGACCAGAATGTTTTAATGCAGAATAAAAGGATCATTCTTGTATCATGAAAAGATGTGGAAACAAATGACACATTGATGGATCCTGAATGTGGCTTTAAATGAACGGATGAATGTTCAGATGTGAGAAAAGTGAAAACATGACACACACACACACACACACACACACTCTAACATGCACAAATTCCTCCAACAGCTAAAATCCAGCCTACGACTCCTCTAGTGTCTGAATCGACTCTGTTTTTAACACACACACACACAAAAAGATCAACGTAAGCTTGAGAAGAGGTGACCACACGCTGCTGCTGCTTCAAAAACAGGTGAGAGAGAAGGTGGCGAAGGTGTTCTGGGTGGCGAGGAGGGAGTAGGGGGGAGGAATGCCCCACCCCCCCGACTCCAGCTACGAGGGGCAAACGTGATACGACAGGAAGCAGCAGAGAAGAGACTGATGTAAAATAAAAAACTCAGTTTGGATCATACCACCACCCAGATGATACTGAGGCCTGCTTGTCACCTTCAGACATAAACCCATGAGGGAGGGGGGGGGTTACCAGCATGTTAGGGGTTTAGAGGCAACGTCTGAGCTCTACGTTTACTTTAACATCATGTTGGAGAAAAAAAAAAAAAAATCCTCATAAAGAGACGTAATTACCCTTTTCTCCATCTCCAGCTGTGATCGGTCAGCATAGCGTTCCTGCCTCTGCAAAAACAAACACACAAACGTCAGAAAACTCTTCCTGATCCTCGTCGTGGTCGTGGTCGTGGCGGTGAAGCGGCGTCCGTACCTGAGTGGCCTTCTCTAGTTGTAGCTTCAAGTCTGACAGCTCCTGGTCCGTGTCACGTAACTGAGCCTTCAGCTTCTCGTTCTCAGCTAAGATCTGCTCGTAGAGCTGCAGCAGGACGACAACGACACAAACATCATGTTTTTATAACGTGTAGAGTTGGTTGTTGAAAATTTCTCAGCTTCAGCTTCTTCAAAACTTCACTGCCAGAATAACGACGAAGACCATCACACTCATTTTAAAGTCTCTGCATTGGCTTCCTGTATCTTTAAGGATTGATTTTAAGGAGCTTTTACTGTCTTTTTAAATGTCTTAATGGTCTTGCATCCTCTTATGGCCCTTTTCCACTCTACAATTCCAGCTCTACTCTCCTCGTCTCTACTGGGTTTGGTTATCTTTTCCTCTAGCCCGACTACAGACTCACGGTGGGCGTGGATCTTATAACACAGCTGCGCTAAAGTGCTGCGCAGAAGTGCGTGCATGTTCATGAACTAATATATGTGCCACCGTGGTCTTTAAAGAAAAAAAAAAGCTTTAAAAAGATTTCATTAAAGTAATACAGCGGCTCAATGTCAGTCGTCATGACAACGGAGGTAAACAACAGCCTGGTGCTGCTGCACGCGGAGGAAAACGAAGGAGCTGCTTCCTGACATCAACTCTTCCCTGGATCCAGTGAGATCACTTTAATTTTTGATTTTTGGGCCTGGTATAGCAGAGATTTGTTGTTGATCAATCATTCTTCTTTGAACTGGTTTTCCTTTTTGGTTCCCTGTGGATTAATGGACTGATTGGTGCTTAAAGACTCTCGTGGCAGACAGATCGCTCCTGCACCGACCAACTTTGATTTAATTTAAAAGACTCTTTAAAGCCAACTATCTTTGCTGTTAACTTCTTTTTGCTTTAAAAAGGACTTTATGAAGAAATCCTTAGTACTTCCTCGTAAAATCCCGACATAAAACAGAAGTAAGTCAGACCAAGACACGGCAGTCCAAATTTACAGTAATTTTTGGGCAGCGACTGAATAAGGAAACGGAGAACATTCACTAAACAAGTCTCAGTCTTCGACGTCTCTGCTGTAAGAGACTGGTTACTCACTGGGGCAGTAGATATGTATGTGCACAATAATCATTTTTCTTAACTTGTACACATCTGCTTTTTACGTTTACACACTGTTGCTCACTAACAAATATCAAAACCCCATTACACGACCGATTAATCACTACTGTTCCTGTTTTCATGAGCTCAAACTTTCTCTCTTTGTTCGTCAGTTTCTTCTTCTCTTTGCCAAGTTTCTTCACCCTCCTGACAGGTGTGGCGTCTCCTTCATGTTGTTGTCTCACAGGTGTGTGTTCAACTCGTGACGGCGAAGCTGCTAAAATGTGTTCGACTCTTTGCCAAAGATGACGACAACGGGAAGTAAGAGATAATTAATCAGCTCTTAAATGTCCGTCAGCTGTTTGGAGGATTGATTTACGAGCGCGTGCGTCATAAACAGCTTTATACAACGCCTTCCAAATTATTACGCAACTAATCTATTTCTCTGATTGCACATTGATGCTGAAACTTTCATTCAACGTTATTTTTTTGTTTGATTTTCTGAGTTGTTTTTGCATCTGTCTAGGTCATTTCAAGGGCTGTTTGACCGCTCAGGGACACCGTAGGCTAAATAAAAGTCACATTTTCCCATTTACTGACACATTTTCTGTCGTTTTTGGCTGTTAAGATGATGAATGAATGAAAATAACAACCACCTGGAACAAAACCTGCTGAGCTCATTTCATCACAAATATTATCTTATGGATGTTTGTCCTGCAAAAAGAAACACAACATTTCTAAATTTGGAGAAAACTTTCAGATTGAATCTTAGTAGTGATGTTGTTTTGTTGCTGACTTTCTGATTAAATGGGTCGATTGTGCTGAAGTCGTTCCATAAATAGTCGTATAAACTGGTGCTTGGACTCTAAATGTTACAGTAACTTTAATTTTTGGATTATTTTGGTGTTTAATGTTTTAATTTTGTGCACAAACCTTCTTATAGTCAGTGGTGTCGTCTCGATCCAGTCGGCTGGAGTAAGTCCTTCGACTTTCACCGTAACCGCGACTAGAAAGAGCATCGTTACGATCTATGGATGAAGTGCTGTGAGAGAAAACATCAGAAAACTGAGAAATAAAAACAGACTAAACCACATAAATGATGAGTTCAATATTTGTTTGAAGAAAGTGAAACTTACCTGGACAATCTGTCACTCTGTAGAAAAACAAACACAAAGAAAATGGTCAGAAATAAACTAAACACAGAGATAAAAGTGGAAATGTTCACTTCAAAACTCTACTTCTCTGTTTGCATCAATGCAACAACGTCAGGTGTCATATCTACTTGTTTTTTTATCTATTTACATCAAGCGACACCAATTTCCACTGATTGAATTTAAATAAAAGAGAAAACCTTTATTTTGTTGGCATTTTTTTTCTCCGAAAATAACAAAATTTCAGTTAAAAAGTCAAAATTTTGAGACAAGTATCAACTTTGTGGAAAAAAAGTTTAAATTAAGTGATCAAAGGTCTGAGTTACGAGATAAACCAAAGAAAAAATATAAGGAAAACCAAACATTTTCAAATAAAAAGTCTGAATTTTAAGAAAACAAATCAAATTTATGGTAGAAAGGTAAATTTTTGAGATATTAAATCTTTGTTTTAAAAAAAAATGTAATTGTGGAAAAAAAGTTAATTTTAGAAATAAAATAAAAATCATGACATAAAGCACAAAATCTTGGAAGAAAAAGTCGAAATTTTGAGGTAAAAAGTCAAAATTTTTTATATATAAGTCTTTGTTTTAGGAAAAAAGTAGAATTTTAGGGATAAGTTTAAATTTAGAGATCAAAAGTCAAAATTTTTGGATAAAAATTTGAAATTTGAGATGATATAAAAAGCATATGAAAATGCCAAAGTTTGAAGATAAAAACTCTAAATTTTGAGGGGAAAAAAAGTCAAAATTATGAGAAATAAAACCTTTATTATCAGAAAAATAAATCTGAGGAAGAAATTAAATATTTTGAGCTAAAACGTGGGAAATATGAAATACTTTTTGAGAATTATGAAACGTAAATTCTGTTATAGAAAGTCAAAATTTCTTCTTACGTCATTGATTTGACTTTTTATCACCAGCTTGAAAAATGCAGCAGATTCTAGTCTGCAAAGAAAACTGCGTCCACTTCTATTTCAGTTTTTTTTTTATGCAAACTCATTAAAAGTGAGTTTATAGATCTGATACAGTGTTTGGTGTCTTTGCAGAAAGTTAGTTTTCTCTCTCTCTCTGTGCAGAGATGATTGTTTGTCTCTTTTGTGTCTGTGCTGCAGCTCCTCCCTTCATTCTCTCCTCCTGTATTTAACTCAGTCTGGAAACTGCGTGTCCTTCCTGACGATTGTTCTCCTCGTTTCTGCTTTTTCATCTCTGCAGACGACACTCCCACACAAACAGGAAGTTTTTATCTCTGTGTGTCGTCTTTTCACAGCATTAAAAACCTTCTCAGCCCTGTTTCAGTGCAGTTTCTGTTTCTGATTTATTCCAGTTAAAATTTCTGATTCACTCTTCATTCTTCTGCACAAACAGCCACAGTTTAAGCGTTTCCTCATTTCAGATTTTCAATTTGGAAAACTTCCCTCATTCTGTGAGTCTGCGACTTTGGGTCTGCAAGGTCACCTCAGCTACCAGACGATCAGCAGAAGACGGAAACAAGGAAGGTGTGTGTGTGTGTGTGTGTGTGTGTGTTTGATCACCTGTGTGTCTCCCTTAGTGCTGCCCTCCTCTGAGTCGGACTGCTGGTCGGGGTCATTTTCATCACCCTGGGATCAAAAAATAAAAAGTGTTTGAAACTCCTGCAGCTCATGAGGACGACTGAGAAAACTTCAGATAAGTGATTTTTTAACATTACAAAGGACTTAAATCAGCATCTTTGGATGATTTATTACTATACATCTCCAAAAATGTAATATTGTTACCAATCATAAAGTCCGTAGTATCAGATTTTGGAGCTATCTCAGGATATAAACTCAATTTATCAAAAAGCATTCTATTCCCAAAAAATTTTAAAAGCCAGAGTATAAATACTCTTACATCCTACTTATTTGCAAATTCAGTTAAATTCAGATACTTTGTAATTAATATTGACCAAATAACCAAACAGTACAGAACCTGGATGGATAAGCTAATTTTCTGATTTCACTAGTAGGACGAATCAACATCATCAAAATGAATATTCTACCCTAATTTTTTATTCTTTTTCCAGTGCATTCCAATCCTCAAAGCTTTTTTCAAGACATTAGGCTCTTTAGTATCTAACTTTACATGGAATAAAAAGACTCAAAGAAACAATAAAGCCTTTTTATAGAGACAAAATTCAACAGGAGGTATGGGGTTGCCTTGTTTTGGGGTCTACTATTCGTCTTCTAATAAACGTTCCTTCTCTTTTTGGTGTCATAAATGTGAGGCTGGCTGGGCAGGGACGGAAAATCAATGTTGTTATCAATATGCGAAATTACCTACTCTTAAAATTAAGCTTAAAAATCCAGTTGTTTCCCATTAGTGAAAATCTTGACCTAGATAAGGAAATGCTTTCATATTACATTAAATAAAAGCACATCTCTCCACATGCACTTTGATTTACGGATGTGATGTTCTTTAATGTGCTGATTATAACATGTTCCTGAAATCTTCAATGGTTCAGCCACTCTTGTGCAGGACTTCACTTTGCAGAGAAAATAAGACTACACTGAGTAAAAATGGGACTGAAGCAAACTGCTTGGTTTCCCAAGAGTTAAGGATTTTGGAACTAGCTCTTCCAACTGATCTGACTTTGTTTACTTGCTTGCAGATTCTGTGATCCTCTGTTGAGTTTCTGTTTCAGTGATGTCTGACCTGCAGACTCCTCAGTGAACCTGAGCTTAAATATCTGATTGAAAAGTTAAAAAGCCGCTGTGGTTTTTCTGATTTCCACTGTTTTCTCATTTCTTACATCTTGAGTCCAGAAGGAGACTCCGGTGGAGCGTCTCTTCTCGCGGGGCCGCCTGCGATCCCGTATGGAGCGAGGCTGAGACTTGTCCTCTCCCTCCTTCTCCTCCTCCTTCTTGTCATATTCTGCAAATCAAAAAAAGATGACATCAAGATTTACACATCCAGACTTTTACACAGAGAAGAGCCGACAAAACAAATCCTCCTCGGTCTGATGTTGATCATAACAAGAGGAAGCAGTTTGGTGTTTGTGTGACACTGATCGTTTCAATCTGTTCTTTTCCTCCACAGACTTCTGACAATCACTGTCTGCCAATTTTTACATTCAAAAGAGCAAAAGTTCACTTCTGAAGGTACAAACTCAACAACAAGTGGAGTTGGCTCAGCTTCAGAGGGAAATAAAAACAGGATCTGGTCATGGGAGAACAGAGCAGTCAGTGTTTCCTGTTCTTCACTCTTTTCCCAGGGATGTTTGGATTTATTGGTTAAGAGATGATTCCTTTTTATCCTAACACCCATAATCAGCCGGTGGCAGTCTGCCCGTGTGAATGTCAGCGCTCAGGAAGTCGTGCGTCGACGCGCTGAGCTGTGATTTAAAGCTGGATCTGAGCGGCGTGAAGGTGATAAATGAATCCAGCGTTTTTGACTCGGACCGACCTTTTTCTGTGTCTCTGGACGAGCGGCTGTAGGAGGAGGTGATCCCCGTCAGGCTGTTGGGTCGGTTCAGGGAGCTGGAGCTGGAGGACAGTGTGGTGCTGGAGTAGGACGGGGTGGAGGCCGTGCTGACCGTGGAGATGGCCGAGGTGGAGGAGGAGGACGAAGGCCGGTAACGCTGGAAGAGAAAACCAACGTTCAGAAACAGGATTTTACTGCAGAAAGTACATCCTATAAAATGTGATTGTGCATTCATGTTATCTTATTGTATTATTCTATGTCAGTGATTACCAACCTGTGGGTCGTGGCCCCCTGGTGGGCCGTGAAGGTATTGCAAGTGGGCCACCAAATAATTTCCAAAACAGTCTAATTTTAGTGGAATGTAATTATGTAAAGATACAAATAGATAGGGAAAGATAAAAATATACAGAATAATGCTTTAAATTTTAAATTTCAGTTTTGAATTTGGTTAGTAAATTATAATAACTTGTCAGAAATATAACAAAAGTGTCAAAAAAGAGTGTATTACTAGACAAAATATAAAAGCTGATTCAAAATGTGACAAATTGTTGCATGTTGAGGAAAAAGTTATTTTGTTTTAGGCTCAGAATCTTTATCCACAAGTTGTTACATATTGGATTTTATTATATTTTGGGTTGTAGTTATAAATTGGGCTCTAATAAGGCGTTTTATATCCCCCGTACTTATTTGGCCGCAAACATTTTAGAGACTTAACTTATACCATGAGTGGGGAGGGCACACAGTGGACATGAGAGCCTGACGTACATGGAAAATTTGCACAATGGCATAGACTGTCTGAGTTCTACAGCGTAGACTTGTTTGCTTAAAATCCACAGTTTACAAAATTGAAGAGTTCATTTGATTGTGTCAAACAACTACCTGAAGAAGTTAACTCACAAATATGATTTAAAAAAAAGGAAAATAAAAGGTTAACATAACAACAAGTCACAATGGACCAATGAAACTATTCAAATTATATCTATCCAAACAGTTTTGGCTTTCTAAACGAAGGTTTTAACAGCAATTTTGATCGATATAAGATGAAAGCAGACTCACTAAGTAGATAGTCATTGGTAAATAGGCTCTAAATCAGGGATGTCCAAACTACAGCCAATTGTGGCCCTCCGTCTATTTTCAAGCGGCCCCCAGCTCTCATCTTACCATGTGTTAGTTTTGTCACTTAAATAAATCATGCTCCAATTGTTTATATTTACAGTTCCTGTCAAGTGCTTGAAATAAATCTTAATATATCTGGTAACGTTTCACAAAGATTTGGACTGTGCATACGCAACTTTATAAACCTAAAGCTCTGTACAATCTGTAAAAACCCAACAACTTTTACAGCTGACATTTAGTTGCATTTGGCATGATGTATGAGTTGTTAAGAATTTAAGAAAAAAAACAAAAAAAACAAACAAATGAGAGGACCAAAAAACAGAATTAAAGATATGAAAGGGTCAAAAAAAGACAAAAGTTGAAACATAAAATGGTTCAGAATGCAGGATCAGAGATATTTGTAGTTTAAAATATTTTTATAATTGAGGTCTAAACAAAGGTGATAAAGTCCTGATCCTGCTTTAAAATTGTTACATAATTTTTTCCCAGGTATGGTTTTATGTCAAAGGTCTGCAATAACAGCACAAGTATGTTTGACGTAACCATTTTTTTGTTTTTTTTCAGAAACCATTAAAAAGAAATAGTTTTCCAGAGCGCTCATTTATAACTTTCATTGTTAATAAAACACGTCCATAAGAGCTGCTGGCCATTGGTCATTTTCACAGTTTCCAATACGACCCTTTTGTGAAAAAGTTTGGACACCCCTGCTCTAAATAGTCTCATGTTTTTGCATATAATGTCTACGGACGGGGTATTAGGCAAACATCATCATGATACCAACAAATAAAGCATATTACAGCTTCATAATCTAAGAGGTCGAAGCCTGATTTGGAAATTTTGGAGTCTTTTTCTCTCTCTGAGCGCAACAGGTTGGCACAGACAAGCTGTCTCTGAGCGCATGATCATATTCATGATAAAAATCTAAATCATATTGTTGAAACATCATTGGTTTCTCTGTGGTTTAATGCACTTAAAAGTAGATTATTAGACATGTTTGGAGAGTCAGAGCTTTTGTTCTGTAGTTGTTCGGTGTGGGCAGAAATCTAGAGATCCAGATATAGAGAGGATGAAAAGCTTTGCTGCAGACAGTGAGCACATTATGGTTGCATCAGCAGCAAAACATGAGGTGAACTACAAACTAACTGGGTTTATTATGGTTTACACATGTACAAATAGTTCTGTCTTTCTAAATCTAGTGGGTGCACTGAATAGTAATTATACCTCCTCGTAGCTGCGATACTTTGATCGGTAATCGTCCTCCTTAGTCTCCGTCTCCTTCTTCTCCTCCTGCTTCTCCTTGTCCTGCTTCTCCTTCTCCTCCTTCTCCTCCTCTCTGGTTTTCTGCGAGCGACTCCGGCCGATTGTTTTCTCGGCCTCTTGGAGGTCGGTGAGAGTCACACCCTGGACGGAGAGAGAAAAAAAAACACCACTTTAAATTTCAGGAGCTTCTTCTTCTTCTTCTTCACACACTCCTGCAGTAAAAACTAACAGTCACTTGTTGCTTTACAGTGTTTAGGTTTCTGCTTCTGCTGTTTACGTCAGGACGGCGCTCAAACTGTGTCAGCTTGTAAAACGTTCAGTCAAACATTCGGAGCTGAAAACTCAACCAGCATGACGACATTTACTCAAACAGACGCTGGCTATAAAAGCATAAAACAAACCAGAGGTGGCTGTCAGCAGAATCTCACCATAAAACAAAATATCTAGAGTCACTTCATGTTGATTTACTTTGTCTTAATTCTTTAAGGAGGGAGCCTGAACGTATTAAAGGTGCAGTACGAACCTGGGTGGACCTCCTCGACTGTCGGGCCTGTCTGGAGCGAGCTTTCCTCTGAGACTCCGACTCCTCGTCTCGCACCGGCGTCAGGTATGACCTGAAAAAGAGGCGCAAACACAAAAGAAGAGGTTATTGTTTTGGTCATAAAACTGATATTTTGTGGTTATATTAAAAAAAATATTATGCTGCGTCAGCATTTTCAACATAATTTCGTTTCACCTGCTTCAACTTTAGGGTCCTACTGATTCTTCATACTTCCACTTACAGACTCTATTCTTGCTTTAAAATGCTTAAAAATCCTTTCACAATTTAAGGTGTCTTCAGCTTTTTGACATCTTCTATGGTTTTTGAGAAATCACTCTTTAAGCAACAGGTTTTGCACTCCCCTTAGAGCATGAGTGACCAGCCATAGTGAAGCTGCAGCCGCTGATGAAAGAGAAATCTTGTGGAAAAACTGCAACAAAATCCTCAAATTTTGCTCCGTAGACCTGATTTAGACATCAAAATGTAGTAGAATATTTTCTTCTTTCACTTCATTTCCTTTCCAAATCGAACAAAAGAACAGTTTTGGCTCCTCAAGCTTCAGAGTGATAGCTGTGACGAAACCACTCCATCTGCACTCATATTAGAATCGAGCCATGAAGAAGTGATCTCTTGTCTTTTCGCTCTTTTTTAACTCGCTGTGGTGTCACAACTTTTTACAGTACAGACCTAAAAATCACATTCCTGAGTTCTTCTGAGTCTTGGGCTTCTCCTGGTACAATTCTTGTGTGGATAGGTATCACGGTTTTTGCACAGCAACAGCTGTTTTAGAGTCTTGTGTTGCCACTTTTACATAATTAACTGTTTCAAACATTGATGAAAACGTCCTCATTTGAGCAGAGAAGGCAAAAGTTAAAGTGGCTTTCTGCTTTTTTTATCCAAAAGTTTTACATTTTTAGCTTTTTTTCCACTACTTAAGGCAATTTTTATTTCACAAGATCCACATTTTTAGCTTTGTTTCATCAGTTAAAAACTTCTTGATCTGTTAAAACTGGTTTTTAGCATTATTTTTTTTTTGTTTCACAGGATCCACATTTCCAGTTTCATTTCACTGTTTTCTGTATTTTTTTGCCTCACAGGTTTCCAGTTTCAGCTTTGTTTCACTGTTTTAACATTTTTTGTTTCACAGGTTCAACACTTAAAGTTGTATTTCAATGCTTTTATCGATTTGTTTCCACTACTTAAGGCAATTTTTACTCTACAGGATCCACATTTTGAGCTTTGTTTCATCAGTTTAACACTTCTTGATCTGTTTAAACTGGTTTTTAGCATTTTTTTTGTTTCGCAGGATCCACATTTCCAGTTTCATTTCACTGTTATCTGTATTTTTTTGCTTCACAGGTTTCCAGTTTCAGCTTTGTTTCACAGGTTCGACACTTAAAGTTGTATTTCAATGCTTTTATCGATTTGCTTCACATACTTTTTGCAATTTTTACCGCACAGGATCCACATTTTGAGCTTTGTTTCACTGCTATCTGCAACTTTTATGTCACAGGTTCAATGCTTTGACAATTTTTGTTTCACAGCTTCAACACTTAAAAGTTGTATTTCAATGTTTTTATCTATTTGCTTCACATACCTTTGCAATTTTTATTGCACAGGATCCACATTTTGAGCTTTGTTTCACTGCTATCTGCAACTTTTATGTCACAGGTTCATTGCTTTCTGTTTTGTTTCAGCTTTGTTTCACTGCTCTTAGAAAATTAATTTAGCTTTTCCTCACTCTCAGCATTTCAAAGCATTTGCTGCATAGAAATGCAATTTTTCTAGTTACACCTTATATCTTATACCAGATGCCAGGATTTTCTAAAGCTCTGGTACCATGATGTAAACAGTCAGAGATGTCAGATATCACCTCACTCTGCCACGTTTAACAGTTATTGAACACATTAGTTTCAGTCTCTTTCTGTGAACAGAGTCAGAAAACAGCGTCTTCAGAACATCCTGTGCTTCAGCCCGTTAAGTCAAAACATCCATGTGCGAGGATGTTTTGTTATGAGGACGTACGTTCGCCAAGATATTCCTGGAAAATGTTTGTGTTTCCTAAAAATGAAGCTTAAAAAACATTCTTTAAGTAACTGAAGTAAAACAGGATGTTTAACCTCTCGGCTTTAAGAGCATCAGGCTCAAACCGTTTGGGAACCAAAACACAGATCTATCCCAGCACTTTCTCTTCTGCTGGCCTCACACACACACACACTCTCACACACACACATGCATGAACTCATTCAGCAGCGAGGCCTTGAGGAAAAGAAGCAGCTTCTGCTCATCGTCCTTATAAGGAGAAGTCGCTGGAGAGTTTCAGGCTGTGAAACACTCCCACTCTGACAGGTGGTTTATTTTACCAGGAGACACACACTCCACCCCACTCTCACACACACACGCGCAAAAATGAGCTTTCTGTGACACACACTCACGGACGACACTCCTCCCACAGTGTGTAAACAGCTGGATATCACACACACACACACACACACACACACACCCTCTCCTCAAGCAGAGGAAATGCATCCGGATCACTGTTTGAGCTCCGACTGTTTCACTCCTTCAAAGTTTTCCTGCATTTTACAAAATCCTGCACAACTGTAACACATAATGTGTACAAAATATTTCTATATTCTGATTTTTCATTGTGTATCTTTATTTACTCTGTTTCCAGCTTTTCTTCTACCTCTGTTTGTTTATTTCTGCATCAAAAACACCAGGATGAATTCCTTAAGTGTAAATCAACAAACTTGCAGCTGTTCCATATTGCCAAGTTGTTTTAACTCGTCAACATGGAAAAATGGAAAATTAAAGATGCAACAGGAAGCCTCCACTAAACCCAAAACAGCAGCAGAAATAAACATCCTGATCTTAACCTAATTTAACCCATGATCTAAATAAAAACATCACATCTATTTTGCCTTAAGCTGAAAATTTACATTATTTAATGACAGATCGGCTTAGTTTGCAACTTTGTGGCTATTTTAAGCAACTTTTCAGACGCTCTTGTCAAATAAAACGACTCTTCTGGAGTTTAGAGACTCTAACATGAAAGCATTTTCTTGACCAAAACACTCACAGGCGGACAAGTCCTCCATTAATCACACAAGTGTTTTTCCATTTTGGGTCACTTTTGCTGGTCTCAAGCCCAAAAGAAAGGAGGAGGGTTGATATTTAGACGGTGAAAAGGAAATTATCTTGTTGTTCTTAACATATTTGCAGTGTTTTGACCTATTTCCTGTCTTTCAGTGTCCATGAGAATGACATTAAAATGGCTTATTATGCTAATAAGGCATCATTAAAGCCCTGTTGACACAACAATTCACCTGAAAACACAAATAACGCAGTGAAAAAAATCTGTTTTAATATGGAAACAACTTCACGTTGGTTAAAACGTAGTTTCTGTGTAAACTTTTTGGTTTCATCCTAAAACGTTTATGTGTGAACTACTCTTTTGGGACTCGGGACTTTCCGTACTGAGGAGTTGTCATGTTGAAATCATAGACTGTATAGTGAGTGGACGTAACTACGTTCGGCTCAAACTGAAGCCTCCAGCAGATGCCCCGCCCCCTGGTGTCTGGCTGCAGTATAGGTCATAAGCCCCGCCCCCTGGTGTCTGGCTGCAGCATAGGTCATAAGCCCCGCCTCCCCATGTATTCCAGATATGAGCCGGGAAAACTTTAAAAAATTACGATACCTGGTAGAAACGTTTCTCTCATCCAATGCGATTCCATCATACTACTACAGTAGACCGACGTACCACAAGTCCACAAAAAAAAGACTCTTCAATCAAAGAGTAATCAATAACCTGCAATTTTTGGCGCTATATTCAAAGCAAAATGCTATCAACTGTCGACGGCAAGCACTCATCAAAAATAGCCGGATATAAGAAACTTCGGGAAAGAGCCAAAAGGAGACTATTTCTTTTTTTTACTTGGCTCCACCGGAAATTCTCTACTGCGCAGACTCTGGCTGCACAATGGCGGCTAGAGAAACGGGGTTTTTTGGCTTCAAAATCGTAGAACGGTGACAGGCGGAAGCACGCTGTTTATTCTATATACAGTCATTGGTCGTGTGAGTAACCTGATTTTACCTGCGTCTCTCGGGGCCGGTGCCGGTGCCAGTGCCGGTAGTGGTAGATATGGCGGTGGTAGTGGTGGATGTTGTGGTGGTAGTTGAGCCAGTGTTTATAGTGGGGATGACGGCAGCAGACTCTTTCTCCTTCTCCTTTTCCCTCTCTGCACTATCCTCTGACCAGTACCTGTTCAGAAATCAGCATCAGCATTAATGTGACTAAGAAATAAGCAGTTTATAAAAATAAACAATATGCATCATCTCAACAGCTCCTGAGGGGTTTAACCTGTGTCTGTACCTGCTGGTGAGGCTGGTGGAGCCAGTGCGGGTGGAGGAGGAGCCCAGACTGGAGAGCAGGCCGCGGTGGCCTGTGGGTGAGGTAACAGATGAGGAGGTGGTGGTGGTGGAGGAGGAGGAGGTGGTCGAGGAGCTCAGATCCTCGTGTCGTCTGCCGAACGAGCCGCTGGAGGGAGAAATCATCAAACACAGAGTTTAAACAGTTACGGCTAAAATAAATTGGTGCTGTAGTTCCTGACGTTAGAAGCTCTCAGGATGTTGTTGTAGAAAATTAAGTGTCAGAAAAACTTACTGCTACTGCTAGATTCTTTTAATGCTCTATATTTGAAGTTTGATTCTGAATACTCTTACTAACACTACTGAAACAAATCTAAAAGTATAAATTAAGCTGGTGTACCATGTATCAAAGAGAACAAGGACTTCAATCTCAGAAATCAGACTTTTTTCCAACCAATTTTGACCTATTTACTTGAAATTCTGACTTATTTGCTTAGAACTCTGACTTAAATCTCAGCATGATGATTTTTCTTCTCAGAATTTCGACTTTTTTTTCTTGGAATTCTGACTTTAATGCGACAGAATTCTGACTTCAATCGCAGAAATTGGACTTTTTTTCTACCAAATTTAGCTTTTTTTTCCTTGGGATTCTGACTTATTTCTCAAGTTCTGACTTTTCCCTTGAATTCTGAAATTTAACTCCTTGATATTTGGACTCAAATTTCAGCATCATGTCTTTTCTTCTCAGAATTTTGACTTTTTTTCTAGGAATTTTGAGTTAAATCACAAAGAATTCTGACTTCAATCTCAGAACTTGGACTTCTTTCTACCAATTTTAACTTTTTTTCCTTGGGATTCTGACTTATTTCTCAAGTTCTGACTTATTTCTTAAAACTTCTGACTTCTCCTTGGAATTCTGAGATTCATTTTCTTAGAAATCTGACTTTTTTTTCTTGAATTTCTGATTTTTTTTTTTGCTGGATTCTGACTTTGATTACAGAATTCTGACTTCACTGTCAGAAATTTGACTTTTTTCTACCAATTTTGACTTTTTTCTTCTTGGTATTCTAAATTGTTTCTCAAGTTCTGACTGATTTCCTAGTAATTCTGACTTTTCCCTGGAATTCTGAAATTTTACTCCTTGATATTTACACTCAAATTCCAGCATTATGTCTTTTCTTCTCAGAATTTTGACTTTTTTTCTAGGAATTTTGAGTTTAATCACAAAGAATTCTGACTTCAATCTCAGAACTTGGACTTTTTTTCTACCGATTTTGACTTTTCTTTCCTTGGGATTTTAAATGATTTGTTTCAGAATTCTGACTTTTCCCTGGGAATCTGAAATTTTACTCCTTGAAATTTGGACTCAAATCTCAGCATTATGACTTTTTTTTGTTCCCAGAATTCTGACATAAATCTCAGATCCATCTCAGAAATTTGATGTTTTTTTTCCTGACAGTTTTGTACTTTTTTCCCTTGAGATCCTGGCTTTTCTGTCAAGTTCTGAGTAATTTCCTCAAAATTCAGACTTTTCTTTGGAATTCTGACACAAATCTCAGCATTATGACATTTTGTCCTTCCATAATTCTGACTATATCTTGCAATTCTGACCTTTTTTTCTCAGAATTCTGTCTTAAATCCAAGAATATTGACTTTTTTTTTCTCCAAATTTATCTTACAGATTTCCAACCTCAATCTTGAAATTCTGTCTTTTTCTTAGGATTTAGACTTTTTTTCCCCCAAAGTTAAAATAAAAAAAAAATCAGACCTTTTTATCAGTGGTCCTTATCCTCTTCCCTACCTAAGTTTTAAGAAATTTGACAAGTGTTTCTGCCTGTTTTGGTCATAAAATTTGTAAAGTGGAAACAAAAATGTCGTTGACTGGCTTTGATGGCTTAAGAATGAAGATTTGGTCAAAAGTTTAAAAATATTTTGGGGTAAAAGTTGCTCCATAAACTTGAAAATAAGGGCCTGGTCATGAGTCTAAAAGCTGTTTCATGCTTCAGATAATAACGGGAGATGAAACAAAAAGTTCATTAAGGTCTTGAAAAGTTACAGTTACGGCTGTTAAACTTCTGTGATGTTACGTTGTTGCTTTAAGAGAAGTTAAATCTTGGATTAGAGATTACAGATTTCTGCAGGAGCAGAAGAAAGCTGCAGACTTAAAAATCTGCCTGAACTGATGGTTTGTTGGTGAGAGAAGGACAGAGGAGACGGAGCGGCGCAGAGACTCAGAGAGCACAGACAGGTGGAGGTGTAGAGAGGGTGGAGCCCGGCTGAGGCTGGTGTACCTGCGGTAAATGCTGTAAGACGGGTAGTGGGAGGTGGGTGGCTGCCAGGGTTTAGTATTACAGGTGTTAGGGTCCAAGCTGGAGGTGGACGAAGACTTGGCCGGCACGTCCCGCGTGCTGCCGCTCCGCCCTAGTGCTAGCGTGTGGGACGTGCTGGTGTGTTGGCAGGCGGGTGGGCGAGAGAGGCATGTTAGCGGTGGAGGCGCACACACACACACACACACAAACACACACAGATACAGTTTCAAGAACATTTATATTTACGACTAAAGCTTTGCACACTGTGGCTGCATTCATGGCACGTGGGAAACGGCTGCTGAACGAACGCCAGGGGGGAAATCATTAAATTAAGGCTCCTGTTTTCTCCTCAAAATATATTAAATTAAGAATCTTTTCATCTATAAAACTAAACTGAGGCTACACATGAATATACGGGTCAATGATGTGACACCTACTGTGTCTGTCCAACTGATTCTTTCGGTTGAAAAAACAAATAAACCTTCCAACTACACAAAAAAACACAATATGTATGTTTTATACCTTCCTCAACACAAAACAGGGTGGAAATGAATAAATTGTACTTCTTTCTAATCCTTTTTGAAAAATTAATTAGTGATTTGAAAGTTTTCTTTTCTTGTTTTTTCTTGTTTCTTTTGATTTACTGCCAGATTGCAAAGTTTCTTTATTTTCACACCCTGTTTGCTTATTGTTATTCTTTTACATCTTTCAAAATTTTTTTTAATTCATTCAAAACCTCTAACTTCTCCAAATATTTTAGTAATTGGTCATTTTTCTGCTCTGAAGTGTCAAAACATCAAGTGAGGCGAACATTCAGCCTCAACTTCTATTTGGAAAAATTTATCTATTACCCTATTTGGCAAAATAATCAACATGTTTTGCATTCACTGACAAAATTATGAAGCATTTGCACTTATATTTCCATCATAATATACAAACAAAGTTGTCTGAATGTGTTTGTTATATGAAATATCAAGAAAACACAACTTGGGGACTTTTATTTTGAAACTACCTCAAGGACAGAGCCACATCTGAAGTTATTAAGTCTTCCTCATATTTGCAGATAAACCTATTTTTTAACTACGGTAATGTAGGAGACACTTTCGGGTAGCATTAAAACTGTGAATAATAAGTTTTATGTGCAAATCTATCAGCCTGTGCTTCTTAAACTATTCATTTAATGGCTTTTTTTGAGGCTCTACATTCCAAATATTTGAACAAAGGTCAAATATACATCCTCGTTTTTGGTATTTTAAAAACAGCCTATTCAAAAGTCTTATCCTTCATTAACCCATATATACGTTTACATTAAAAAAGTATCTATAGGAGCTGAAAAACTTGAGGAATTACTCGTTTGTTTTGAGGAAGTTTACAGCCAGTATTTTCCCACGTGACATGTTTGCAGCTCGGGTCCATGTCTGAGCTCTGTGCCATGATCAACCCTGAGATTTTGATTTATTCAGCCGTCAAACAGGTAAACAAGCCTGTAAAAGTCTTTGAGTGATTTATTGTAAAGTCATTGGCACAGGAACCCGACAGGACAGGTCCAGTCATGCAGCAGACTCAGTGGCAGTGACAGAGGAAGCTTCGTTTCTGTTTTTTTTTTTTTTTTTCTGCTGCTGTGCATCAAAGCGTGTACGTACACATCTCTGACGACAAACCCCACACAGCAGAGACTTTAACGACTGTCACTGTTTCAGACTCAGAATGGATCTGATGATGATGATGATGATGAAGGTGTGAGTCACAGCTCGTGCTGACCTGCGCTGGTAGCTGGGGGTTCGGTTGGTGGTGGTGCTTCCTTCGCTGTTCTTCAAGTCGTCATCCACGCGTCGCCGAGTGTACGAGCTGCTACGTATCAGAGAAGTCGAGTCCCTGGAGAACCACAAGCTACAGTTGGGCCCGATTCCAATTCCTTTCTTAACCCTCAATCTTAGTCGCCCTCAAAACCAAGTGTTCAGGTTTATCTTGTGACTTAGAAATGGGACACCCCTTAAATGCAAATGAAATTGTTGTGGACTGTCTGTCAGTTATTCCTTCGGTTAGCATTATCAAAAAAATATCTGTATAAATAACACAACCACGGACATATTCAGCTGTCACAGCAAACCATAGTTTATTGAAAGGTAAACACCAGCTATAACTATCGTTACATAACTCTGCAGCTACAGGAGATGACATTAGCCCGGTCATCTTATACCATTATCNGCACAAGCATGTTATATAGGCTGTTATCTTGATAAACAATTACATTACCACGGAGAAAAATGACCATTTTGTAACGTTTACTAACTTAAACGATAGCAACATGGCTTGTCCGCACCGGACGCTATTGACAAAAGATCGTAAAATAAAAATAAATGTTATGCAACAACGAGGTAAATAATCCATAAAATGGGTCTAAACCAGTGGTTCCCAACCTTTTCCAAATCAGGGCCCACTTTTAATGCTCAAAAATATTTGAGGCCCACTTCCAACCCGATACACATCGCTATACGTTATTTTTAGAACCCCATTTATAACAATGACCCAAAAAATAATTTTAAAAAATGTAATAAAACCCAAAATGTGATATTTGGTAGATAATGAAACAGATGTTAAGCCGAAAATGTAGTAAATTTTTTTACCCAAATTATGACAACTTGTTACATTCTGGTGCAATTATTATATTTTGGGTTTTACTTTATGCTTTTTCGTTACATTTCGGGCTCAGTACTCCGGTTACAATTTTGACATTTTTTGGAAATTTGGGATTTATTACATTCTTTTTCAATGACATTTCAGGTTGTTGTTATTTTTCAGGTCATGCTATCTATAGAGGAATAACATGCCTTCTTAGGGGACTTTTTTTTCATATATTAAAATCAGAACCGTTTTAATTTCCTTTAAAACTTAACTGAGTTAAACATTTTGAATGTTATTATTTGTATTTGCATCTTAATTTTTCTATTTGTACCTTATGTCTTTATATAATTACACTCCAATAAAATACTTGTTTGGAAATGATTTCGCGGCCCACTTGCTATACCTTCGCGGCCCACCAGGGGGCCACGGACCACAGGTTGGGAATCGCTGGTCTAAACTAAGATAATACAATGGTTTTCGTAATATTTATATCTCCATTAACAAAGAAAATGCTATATTTGTAGCTCGCCTTCTCTGCCGCTTTAGACGTCATGTTTATTTACTAAAAATACGCAATGCATTCTGGGTAGCCCTTGCTCCCAAGGGTGGTGTCGGAGAATCTCAGTATTGAGGGAGATACAGCCTCAAACTTAACCCTCAACCTTAACTTTCTGAGAATCGGGACAGCACTTACACTTCGCGGGAGTGCGCATTTTGAGATTGAGGGTTAAGACAGGAATTGGAATTCACCCTTTGACCCCAAAACTTCACCACATCCAGATTTAATCTCCTGATTCTGACTCATGATTTCGTCCCCCCCCCCCCCCGCCCCCTGCAGTGACTTTGTGCCGCACACGCCATGCAGAGCATTGTGGCGTTTGCCAGCAACACGCAGCAGCAGGTGCTCAGACAGGTTTACTCAGAGATGATCACTCACCTGTTCTCCTTCTCGTCAATGTCTGAAGTACTGGCCAGTCTCCTGGGGATGGTGGGGGCCACGTAGGCCAGCCGGGTCCCTTTATCCTTCTCCTGTAGACGTGAACACAGATGAGACACATTTAAGTTTAATGCACAAACCTTAACAGAGGAGATTCGGCGTACTGTAAGCAGGATATTTGTGACACACTGCATAAAAAGGAATCCAAGCAAATCATTATGTCTTATTTTTAGCAAAATCTGTCTTATTAATCTTGATATGAGCCACCTTCTACTGATAAGTCCAGGAAAATGTCTCATTTCGTGTTATATTAAGACAAAAATGAGCTCTGAATTGCTTGTGTGGAATTCTGAGATTCATTTTCTTAGAAATCTGACTTTTTCCATGAATTTCTGTTTTTTTTTTTTTGTAGGATTCTGACTTCGATTACACAGAATTCTGGCTTAAACGTCAGAAATTGGACCTTTTCCTACCAATTTTGACTTTTTTTTTTCTTGGGATTCTGACTTATTTCTCAAGTTCTGACTTATTTCCTCGAAATTCTGACTTTTCCTTGGAATTCAGAAATTTTACTCCTTGAAATTTGGACTTAAATCTCAGCATTGTGATTTTTTTTCTCAGAATTTTGACTTTTTTTCTAGGAATTCTGACTTTAATCACAAAGAATGCTCACTCTGATCTCAGAACCTTGACTTTCTTTAACCGATTTTGACTTTTTTTTCCTTGGGATTCTGACTTACTTCACAAGTTCTGACTGATTTCCTCAAAATTCTGACTTTTCCTTGGAATTCTGAGATTTGTTTGCTTAGAATTCTGACTTTTTTTCTTGAAATGTTGACTTTTTTGGGGGGGAATCTGACTTTGATTACACAGAATTCTGACTTCAATGTCAGACATTGGACTTTTTTCTACCAATTTTGACTAATTTGTTTCAGAATTCTGACTTTTCCTTGGGATTCTGAAATTTTACTCCTTGAAATTTGGACTCAAATCTCAGCATTATGACTTTTTTTGTTCCCAGAATTCTGACTTCAATCTCAGATAACAGGTTAAAAAAAAACTGCCAATGGGACAAGAAAAAAAAGTTACTTGTATTAAGTCAACTTTCTGATTTCAAGAAACTTCACCAGTGACTTCTTTTGACTTATTAGAAGCAATTCAGATCTCATTTTTGTCTCTAAAGAAACTTGAAATAAGACATTTTTATGACCTAATCTGGTGAATGTGGCTCAAATCAAGAAAATAAGACAACTTTTACTACAAATAAGACATAATTAATACAAAAATAACAACAACAATGACACAAAAACTGTGAATTTCCCCTTGAGGGATTAATAAAATATTTCTTATCTTATAATGAATTTATTAGATTTCAGTTTTTGCAGTGCATTTGCGTAGAAATGGCTTTTATCAGGCGATTCAACCATACAGCCCATTTTTCTTCAAGTGCCTCCTTATTGTGCATCTTGAAACACGTCTCTTGTATTTCAGCTCAAGTTATTTGTGGGTGTTTCTTTGCATCCTGAACAATTTTCCTGGCAGTTGTGGCTGAAACTGTGACGGCAACAAGACAACTACAGTTTGATTGACACGATTGTTTCTTTAAACAAGTTGGATTATTTTTATTTCAGCGCTTAACCAGCCAAATCAAAAACGTACTGACTGTCTTAACAAAAGAAACTGAATTAGTACGTTTTTCTTTCCTCATTGACAGATCGTTTATTACACTTTTAAAGAAATTCAGTCCTGAATATGCTTGTTATTCTTGAAAAAAGACATTTTTCTTGACATGTCAGGTTAATGGAGCTGAAATGAATCCTAATAAATCATTTTTTAACTACAAATAAGACATAAACTAATGATTTCTTTTCAGTTTCTGCAGTACACATGTAAAAATGTGTGAAATTTGAATCTGCTTGTTTTCTTCTACTTTTTTTGAGCAAATGAGAAAAACTGGGATTGATTTTTAGCCTGAGGTAATGGAACTTTTTTTTCTCGTGGCTTCTCATGTTGGATTTTCTTAATTTGTCTGCTCTACCTTTTGTAAAGCCACCTTGGGTTACAAGAAAGGCGAAGTATAAACTGAAGTTATTATTATTTTTGTTCAATTTCATTTGTTTTCCCTGACTGGAATCAATTCAATCTTCAATCAATAAGAATAATCAATTCCTTTTCTTACAGTCAGTCCTGTTTTACCTCAAGAGTGAGTCAGATTATTTTATAAATCGTACGCTCTTGATCCCAGCTCCTCATAAAGGAGTACGTGCAGAGAGTTTCTGTGACTGACCTCCTGGAGGACGAACCGTCTTTGAGTCAAACCTCATAATTAAAACAATAACAGCATGTGACAGCTGACCTTCTCTTTCTCTTTATTGTCCAGCGAGGAGGAGAGGCGGGGGCTGGAGGCCGAGCGCATCACCCCGGTCGTGTCCTTCTCCCTCTGAGCCTCCTTCGTGGCCGTGATCTCCGCTAACGCGCCGTAGCTGCCCGTCTTCCTGAGACCCAGCCGCCACGACGCCGGGGACTCGTCCTTCCTGTCGTCCTCCACTTTAGCTGAGACCTTCGCCGCAGGCTGAGTTACCTGAGGAGGAAGAGGGAAGGTTAATACAAGATTTATACAGTCGTACTCAAGAGTTTACATGGCAGAATTTATGATTTCTTGGCCTTTTTTGAGAGAATATGAATGAAATCACAAAACTTCTCTGTCACTCATGGTTAACCCTGATCAAAAGTTCTATTGAGGTCAGGAGACTGAGATGGCCACTCCAGAACCTTCGCCTTATCCTTGTGTTTTGGATCATTGTCATGTGTGAACGTCCAAGTACGTCTCATGTGCAGCTTCTGGGCTGATGAGTGTAAATTTTCCTCCAGTATTTTCTGATAACATGCTGCATTCATCCTTCATTCATCAGTTTGGACCAAGTTTCCTGAGCCTTTGTAGCTCACACATCCCCAAAACATCAGTGATCCACCTCCGTGTTTCACAGTAGGAATGGTGGACCTTTCATCATAGGCCTTGTTGACTCCTCTCCAAATGGAACAATGTTTATGGTTGTGGACAAAAAGTTCACTTTTGCTCTCATCACTCCAAATGACTTTGTTCCAGAAGTTTTGAGGCTTGTCTCTGTGCTGTTTGGCGTATTGTAAGCAGGAAACTTGTGGCATTTGTGTAGAAATGTCTTTCTTCAGCCCATTTTTCCTCAAGTGCCTCCTTATTGTGCATCTTGAAACAGCCAGACCACATTCTTTCAGAGAGTCCTGTTTTTCATTGATGTTTTCTTTGCATCCAAAACAATTTTCCTGGCAGTTGTAGCTGAAATTTTTGTGGTTTGGTTTCAACAGAATCCCTCATTTTCTACTTCTTCATTAGAGTTTGAACTCTGCTTATTGGCATCCTCAGTTCCTTGGATATCTTTTTATATCCCTTTCCTCTTTTATACAGTTGGATTCACTTTTCCTGCAGAAACTTTGACAATTTTTTTTTTTCCTCATGACTCAAAATCCAGAAATGTCAGTGCAGCACTGGATGAAAGATGCAACCATGAGTGACAGAAAAGTTTTTCATTTTATCATTCGTAATTTCGGAAAATGGTCTAGAAATCATAAATTCTGTAAACTTATGAGCACAACTGTACATCTGCTCAGTGGGACGTCTCAGGAAATAGATTGCAACACTTTGACGCTTGATTTTTTTAATATGACGTCACTGTTTTTGAGGTTTGCATGCTTGTTAAAGAGGATCACTCACATTAAGAACAGTTTATTTTTTAACCTTTAGGGTTTTTAAGGTCTGACTGACGGTTTGAAGGTTCAGCACATGTGCAAAAAAAACAAACTACAGAAACAAAACAGGCAACCAGGAAAGAAAAGGAGCCACACGGACACACAGTGACGGTGCAGACTGTGAATAAAAGTTGATGAGTGAGAGTCAGCATCACCTGGATTAGACTGGGGGGGTGTTCAGGACTTAGTCAGTAGGGCTGAACGATTTATCATTTTCTGATCGAAATCTCAATTTCAAACATCGTGATCATGTGATCGCTAAAGCTGCGATTTTTTTTTTGCTCCTGATTGAACCAGGATCTGTTAAATCAGCTGTTTCACACACACACCTGTCTTTGAGTGTGAGACTGTTGGAAAAATCCTTTTTTCCTTGGGATTGTTGAATTTTGTTTTTAATTGTTTTGCATTTTATTTTATTTAACTTGACACAATCAAGGATTTTTTTACACAACATTATATCTGAAAGTTAAGACTCAAAGATAGCTAAACTAAAAATACAATTTAAAAAGTCCGTTTAGAAATAGCAGGAATAGGCGTTAGACTCAGAGTTTTGAGAAAAGTCAAAATTCAACTATTTATCTAAAGAAAAATTTGCCTTTTATCCTATAATTTTGTATTTATTTAGTGTAATTTTGACTTAGATCTTAGAATTTCAACTTTTTATCTCATGGTTAGCCCTGATCAAAAGTTCTATTGAGGTCAGGAGACTGAGATGGCCACTCCAGAACCTTCACTTTATTCTGCTGTAGCAAATTGCCTTTGTTTCAAAACACAGACTTTTTATCTTAGACTTTGTTGTCTTAAAATTTTGACCTCAAATGAGAAAGTTTGGACTTTTTTTGCAAAGTGTTAAATTGATTTCTTAAACTGTGGAAGTTATTGACTTTTTTTCTAAGAATTTTGTCTTTATTTCTCAAGATTTCCACTTTTCATATTAAAATATTGACCTTTTATCTCAAAGTTGGAAACAATTCTTTCCTTCAGTTTTTATTTTCATCCTCACTTTAGAGTAAAAGCTTTTGATGTTTCAATTTAATTTTCTGTCAAGTTTGTAAATGTTACTGTACATTGTGAAAACTTCACTACAGTTTGATTTAAAGAAAATCGTGAATCGAATTGAAATCGCAATTAGATGTTTGTCTAAAACCGTTCAGCCCTGTTAGTCAGTGCACAGGTGCATGTAAAGGATGAGAGAACAACACCGGTGCACACCAACCAAACGCCTCACCATAGGTTTTTTGGGCACAAGAGAAATGCCAGTTTTGCGCAAGCCTTGACGCCACAATGCAGGACAGCCGGGCTCCGCCACAGGCATGAGGGGGGAAATACAATCAGACTAAAGCCAACCAAGACAAGAGCCCGGGATGAGAAAGACGCAGAGATGAAGAGGAAGGCAGGGGAGGATGAGACAGAGAAAAAGCCAGAGTAAGACAGAAGCAGCAGCAGCAGCAGCAGCAAAAAGAAAAACACACTTTACAGCAAAGACAGGTTCTTTACCAGGCCTAGTCACACCACACAACGCTTACTGCCATCACTGTTTGGAGGGTCAAACCTGCAGGAGGTTAATGTTTGCTCACTCTGGTTAAGACAGAAGACGTTGTGTTGTGTGAGGAGATCTAAGCCTCAAAGAAAGACTGAAACCAGACGATCTTTGCAGGAAAAGAAGCAGAAAGAAGGAGACAGAAGGATGGATCGTAGGAGGTGTCAGAGCTTCCTCACTTCTCTATAAATAACAAAACTAAGAGGAGAAAATCAGGACTCTCTCTTTCTAAGGGCTGTGAAACTCATCACACATTAAATTAAATCATTTCTTTAACCTCTAATGTTTCAGTTTATCAGATATTTTTTTGCAGTGGATGTTTTCTGCTCTACAAAGGGACAAACAGTTGAAAACTACCCTTGCAAGAGAAACTATTTAAGTGGTAAAAAGTGGCAAGAAGTAGCAATGTAATAAGTTTAAGGATTTAAAAAGCTTGGAGAAAACTTGGAAAATAGTTATAAAGTAGCAAAAAATGGTTTCAAAATGGTGAAGAAAAGTCATAAATAAATCAAAACACATCTGTTCAAAACTGCACTTTCCATTTAAACCCACTCCTGTTGTTTTTCTCTGTTTTTAATCTTTGCAACTTTGCTTGTTGTTTGAATTATTTGTTGTGTATTTCTGCTTTTATTCCTGTTGTAAAGTGTCACTGGGTGTTGAGAAAGACGCTTTTGAATAAAATGTATTATCTTTATCACTGTTGAGAGCATGGAAATGAACATTTTATTACAAGTCTGACATTCCTCTTTTAAAAAAAATCCTTTATTCATTGATGCTATGTAATATTATAATTTTTTGAGAAACTTAATTTGGGGTTTTTCTTTGTCTACACTGCAAAAACTGAAATCCAAATCTTAAAAAAATGTCTTATTATTCTTATTTCAAGTTATATGAAGTCAAAAATTATATCTGAATTGCTTGTAACAAGGAAAAAAATCTTCCAAAGGTATAAGAAAAATGTCCCTGTGTGTCTTGATACCAGAAAGTTTTTCTTATACCATTATTGACGAGAGATTGTAACCCTGTTTTGTTATTAAATAACTCAAAATGAGACATTTTTCTGGACTTGGCAGTTGAATGTGGCTCATATTTCAAGTAATAAGAAAACAAAAAGACATAATGACTAACTCAAGAAATAAGTTCTTGAAAAAAAGTTCAGTTTTTAAATAAGTTCACTAACAATATGTCACTTTTTTATGATGTTCTAACTTCTTGTTAAGTACAGAGTTTCTTTTGTGGATTTTTTCAAACAAAATTCCTACTTTTCTTTCTCTCATGTTTGTGTTTTTCTTATTCAAAACAAGGATGGAAAGAATCATCCCCTCAGTATAACAATTGGTATGATATTTGTTATTATAAAGTTATTTATTCCTGGTTTTATTTGTGTTTTACTGCTTGAGTTTCTTGTGAAAGTAATCATACAATAAATTGCAATTATGTTATTTTTTCTATTATAAAAAGTCTGATTTAATTTTCTAAAAAAGGGTCAAACATGAAGAATTCACAGGACTAAATGCCACAGGAAACATCCACTTGCTTGACCTTGGCTTAACCTTGTTTCTCCAGCAGAGGGCAGCAGACACTGTCACTGAAAACCTGATTTTATTCCCACCAAACATCACATCCACTGCACTTTCCTGACTCTGATCAGCTCACAGTAAATCATGACACTATCTGAGGTTGTAAACAATCATCCCACACGTGCATCAAGCCTCTGAGTTTGTTAAACGCCGTTTAAATGAGGCTTTACACGCGCTTCACTGTGCTGCAGCACGAGGATGAATCAGGAGCTTTTCCTAAAATCTGAACTAAAAAAACTCAAAGTGCAATCAGCCGCCTGTGAAATTAGGGTTTTGTCGACGGGTAAAGGAGTCGATAGATTGTGTAGTTTGCTGATTTGTGTACATAATAACATCTTTGATTGAAGCAGCGCTCACGCCGTCGGCTTCGTTTACGACCAATCGAGCGTGGCGTATTTGAGTGACGTCTGCCGGCGCCGCAGCAGAGACATGTTCATCCACCAGATCATACCTTCTTTACTGGTGAAGTGGGGGTCGTCACCTGGTTAGTTGGGCTTGCTGGCGAGGTCACGGTGATGGTGGCCGGGGTCGTCGTCGTCGTCGTGCTGTTGCTCACAGATGCTGCAGGCTTGGTTTTGTCTGAGAGGAAAAAAATCAAAAATGAGAAACAACAAAAGCTTCGGCTCCAGATGGAAGCTTAAAATAACTCAAACGCCCCCCCTCACTTGTCATACCTGCTTCAGTCTCTGACTCTGAGTCTTCATCCTCCTCTTCCTCGCTGGAGCAGCTCGACTCGTCCTTCTTCCCCTCCTCTTCTTCATCCACCTTCTCCGGCTCTAAGGTCTCGATGCGTGGGGCGCTTTTCTCTGGCTCTAGCAGCAGCGTTTCTTTGCTGAAACACAGAGTTGGTTCACAAAAACATCACAGTGAGTTTTGTTATTTCTGATCCATAAGATGTCGCTCATCATTTCACAGTCACACTGCAAAAACTTTTCATCTTTCCAGGTATAGTCCTCTAATTTCAGCTCAAAACATCTCATCACATTTAATATCAGGCACAGTTTCTCAAAGGGAACTTGTCATCAGGTTTTGAAGCTATTGAGTTATTTGTCAAAGATAAATCGTCTTGTTTCAAGAAATAGACTCAGCTTGAATTAAGAAAAATCTTCATTTAAATCTGCAGCTTATTATAAACTTATTATGAGACACTAAACTTCTCAAAACAAATGAGTTTTACTGTCATTTTCAAGCTCTCTCTTATTCAATAAAGCTTAAATCTAATGTCTTATTTTAACATATCTTACAAAGAGAATTTTCACTTTTTCCATTGGCAGACTTTTTGCTAATTACAAGCAAAAATATCTCATATTAATTTCTTAAAATTTACGTTAAGAGGCTTTTTCCAGCGAATCATAATGTCAACACTGCAAAAAATTTAATTCTAAGTGAGTGTTTCTGTCTCATTTTCAACAAAAAATGTCTTTTTAGACTTTTTATGAGGCACATTCTTATTCATATAACGTCTAAATTGCTTGTAATGAGAAAAAAAAAATTGCCAAATCTTTCTTGTATTAAGACTTAAATCAAATTTCAAGAAACTTGACAAGCAATTTTTTCTTATCCCATTGGTAGATTTTGTTTTTTCAGGCATCTTTCTTGCCTTTTAATACTTTGAAATTAGACATTTTTTCTGGACTTGTCAGTTTAATGTGACTGATATCAAGTAAAATAAGATTTTTCAACATATACAGATAAGATATCTCATATTTTTATCAAGAAAAATGTGCTTGTTGTTTGTGAGAATCCACTAGTTTTAAAGTTATTCTTGGTTCATTGAGGATAGATAGTTTCACTTAGATTATTGGCTGATTATTTTGCTAAGTTTAAGTAAAATATTCCTAATTTTTTTATATTTTTGTTGCTTTTTTGGAGGTTGGCTGTCTTTACTGCAGGTCATTTACCTCTTGAGTGGTTTCAGTGATTGGTTGTTGTCCCCTGTGGTCGTCGTTTCGATTATTGGAGACTTCTTAACATCTTTCTTGTCGCCCATCAGCTGCAGGAAAAGACAAACAGATATTTTTTTTTTAGAGCAAAAATGCAGAGTTTCACCTGAAGCAGCTGCTGCAGCGACTCTGACTCACCAGGTTTTGTTTCTTCTGTAGCTCTTCTAAATATCCCAGAACGTCTTCATCTGCTACATCAAAAGCCGTCTGGCCCTGAGGAAGGAAAGATTTTTAAGTTATAAGAGCCTTTATGCCGACCTGGTGCAACATGAATTGGAAGTTTTTCCAGAAAAAAGACACAAATTTGACGATTTACAACCCGGAAATACTGTTGCCAACTCAGCGACTTTCTCCCTAAATCTGGCGATTTTCCAGACCCCTTGGCGACTTTTTTATGTGAAAAGCGACAAATCTAGCGACTGTTTCTGGCGTCATAGGCGACTTTTCTGGTGTTTGGCGACTGACGTGGAAGCGTGTATCATTCCACAGTCACCATCCTCAACGAGCAGCGGGATATTAGAGCGGCTGCTGCTTTAAAGCACTCGTTCAAAACCAGTCACAGCCGCACGCTGGGACGGGAAAAAGATTCACTAGAAATATAAAGTCTTGAAAACTACGTTAACTTTAAAAAAATCCCTTCCAAATTCCAAACTGTTCCTAAAAGAGTCCGTAGTCTCCTCTGCGCCCAACGTTCAAAATGATAAAAAATATCTTATCCTCTCTAAACAATATGAATAAAAATGTGAAGAAACGCTGTCATTTTTTGGTCTTATAATGCAGAGAAACATCAGCTCTATTTTCTCAAAAGACACTGAAAATGAGTTAGAAATTTAAAAAATAAACATTAAAGTTTTAAACAAGCTGAGAGAGACAGAGATAATTATAAAAGCTACTTTCTGCTGGTTAAAAATATAGAAAATTAAAAACAGGATTTTAATTTTTTTTTTTTTCCATATTGAGACAAGACTTTATAATAAAAAGTCAAAATTATCAAGTTTTTATTTTTTCATATTAAGAAATCTTGACTTGTAGATCTAATTTGTAGACCTAACTATTTAGGACGTTTATTATACACTTTTTGTCTCTTCCAGGACATTATTCCTTTCTCCTACAGAGTTCCTTACAATAACGTTCCAATGCCAGATTATGCAAATTAGGTGATGATGTCATCTAGCGACTTCTAGCGACTTTTGGGACAGCCAATAGCTGCTTTCCTTGCTGAGGAGTTGGCAACACTGCCCGGAAATTGAGCTGGAATTGAGCATAATGAGAGGATTTCAAACAGCACTGACTAAGAACTCACCATTTTATTAATGAGGTCCATGTCACAGAGATTCTCCACCAGAATCTTACAGGCCTCCTCTTTGCCCCAGTGTGAAGCTGCATGTAGAGGAGTCCAGCCATCGTAGTCTTTAATATTTACATCATACCCTGCCTGGATTAAAAGCCTGCAGAGAGAGAGAGGAAAACAAAAACAGTTTCTCTTAGAATTAGCAGCTTTTTCTCCGCTTTCTGGGCTTTAAATTCTATGAACTAATCTTCCACGGGGCTGCCAGAGTCCAGGCTTTTAAAGTGCGTCAGCGTTTGTGGCCTCAGATCAGATTTATGAGATACAACCTCCCAACACGTGGACGCATAATCTGAAAATCTTAGTCATCCCTAAACAAGAGCAGGATGAGATTTGCAGATTTGAAGCTCTGATGATTCAGCCCTGACGTGGAAACTTTCTGATCTGTGTCTTTTCTAAAGCAGCCACGGTGAACATGAGAGATCTTCGAGCTATCNAGCCATCGTAGTCTTTAATATTTACATCATACCCTGCCTGGATTAAAAGCCTGCAGAGAGAAAGAGGAAAACAAAAACAGTTTCTCTTAGAATTAGCAGCTTTTTCTCCGCTTTCTGGGCTTTAAATTCTATGAACTAATCTTCCACGGGGCTGCCAGAGTCCAGGCTTTTAAAGTGCGTCAGCGTTTGTGGCCTCAGATCAGATTTATGAGATACAACCTCCCAACACGTGGACGCATAATCTGAAAATCTTAGTCATCCCTAAACAAGAGCAGGATGAGATTTGCAGATTTGAAGCTCTGATGATTCAGCCCTGACGTGGAAACTTTCTGATCTGTGTCTTTTCTAAAGCAGCCACGGTGAACATGAGAGATCTTCGAGCTATCTATGGCAGCAGAGTGAACTGGCTGCTTTCCCAGAGCAGATGGACGGGCGGCTGAGGTTCCTCTCCTCGAGCCGTGGAGCCGAATTAAGCGCCCATAGAAACTGTCAGAACAACACTGTGATGAGATGCAGAAACAGGAGAAACTGCGCCGCTTTGGCTTCGACTGTCGTGGTTATAAATAGATTTTATGTCACCGATCAAAGAGCTGCGTCTTCTACCTGTGAAGTGAAAGC
Organism: Thalassoma bifasciatum; assembly: GCA_008086565.1. Lineage (NCBI taxonomy): Eukaryota > Metazoa > Chordata > Actinopteri > Labriformes > Labridae > Thalassoma > Thalassoma bifasciatum. Next base: position 92,442 of record RPOG01000850.1, read on the forward strand.
AGAGCTTACTTTAAAACCTCCACGTATCCCTTCGCCGCAGCCACGTGGAGCGACGTTCCTCCGGACTTGGCGTGCCGGACGTCCTGGATCTGCCCGCTGTTGAGCCACTGCCGGGCGTCTCTCAGCATGATCCNGTTTCAAGATGCACAATAAGGAGGCACTTGAGGAAAAATGGGCTGAAGAAAGACATTTCTACACAAATGCCACAAAGTTTCCTGCTTACAATACGCCAAACAGCACAGAGACAAGCCTCAAAACTTCTGGAACAAAGTCATTTGGAGTGATGAGAGCAAAAGTGAACTTTTTGTCCACAACCATAAACATTGTTCCATTTGGAGAGGAGTCAACAAGGCCTATGATGAAAGGTCCACCATTCCTACTGTGAAACACGGAGGTGGATCACTGATGTTTTGGGGATGTGTGAGCTACAAAGGCTCAGGAAACTTGGTCCAAACTGATGAATGAAGGATGAATGCAGCATGTTATCAGAAAATACTGGAGGAAAATTTACACTCATCAGCCCAGAAGCTGCACATGAGACGTACTTGGACGTTCACACATGACAATGATCCAAAACACAAGGACAAGTGGACCTGCCATTGGCTACAGCAGAATAAAGTGAAGGTTCTGGAGTGGCCATCTCAGTCTCAAACCTGCAGTTCATGCAAGACAGAGCAAGAATTTACAGGAACTGGAGGCTATTTGCCATCCACAACAACCACAAAAGACTTAAAGAGAGAAATAAAAGGTGTTAAGAACTTTTAATCAGGGTCATTTTTGGAAGTTTCTGTTGTCATTATGATTTAAAAAGAGTAAACACAGCTGTTTGTTATTTTACGTCTTCACCCATCCACTAACCAGGAGTGATAGAAAAGTTTTTGTGTTATCATTCATATTCTCTGACATTTCTATCAGAGTATGTAAACTTTTATGAGCCTGAGTCGTGTGTTTCAGGCTCTGCAGAGAGAAAAATGTGGTGAATTCATCCTGACAGCCCCTCTAAACACTAGAGGGAGTTGTTAAACACTTGTTCTGCCTCGTTTTGTGCCAAAATCCTGTCAATTTCTCAGAGAAATAGTTGCTGCAAATAGGCCTCAGTCGGTTAAGTGGGTCAATATGTCTAAGCTATAAGCTGCATGTGGCGTAGCAGCAGCAGCAGCAGCAGCAGCAGCAGCAGCGGTGGTGAAAACAGGCCTGTATTGTCTTGTTGACACCTGGCTGGAACACGAGACGGGGCTGATGCGCGGCGCAGAGAGTCGAGGAGTCGTCAGCTGAGCGTTAACTGTGGTCGAGTGAAGAAACAGAGAGCGGAGGAGCGAAGTGGGGGACGGAGCCAAAACTTCAGCTGATCTTAGAGGTTTTTCTTTCTCCATCATCACTCACTTCCTGACACCACTAGAAAAGCTCTCAGCAGAGAAAGACGACATCTGCGTCTCCAAGTTTGGCTGCAGGAGGAGAAAACGTGGAGCAGAAAGAGGAGATCGGCCTCAGAGACGAGCGTCCTTCAGATATAAACTCAGAGCGAGAAAAGCGACACTAATGGCGCTTTTCCACCATACAATTCCAGCTCTACTCTAATCGTCTCTCCTGGGTTTGGTTATCTTTTCCTCTAGCCCGACTACAGACTCACGGTGGGCGTGGATCTTATAACACAGCTGCACTAAAGTGCTGCACAGAAGTGCGTGCATGTTCATCTATAACGCCACACAAACATCATTTTGTACTAACATATGTGCCACCGTGGTCTTTAAAGGAAAAAAAAAAGCTTTAAAAAGATTTCATTAAAGTAATACAGCGGCTCAATGTTGGTCGTCATGACAACGGAGGTAAACAACAGCCTGGTGCTGCTGCACGCGGAGGAAAACGAAGGAGCTGCTTCCTGACATCAACTCTTCCCTGGATCCAGTGAGATCACTTTAATTTTTGATTTTTGGGCCTGGTATAGCAGAGATTTGTTGTTGATCAATCATTCTTCTTTGAACTGGTTTTCCTTTTTGGTTCCCTGTGGATTAATGGANATTTTGTACTAACATATGTGCCACCGTGGTCTTTAAAGGAAAAAAAAAAGCTTTAAAAAGATTTCATTAAAGTAATACAGCGGCTCAATGTGGGTCGTCATGACAACGGAGGTAAACAACAGCCTGGTGCTGCTGCACGCGGAGGAAAACGAAGGAGCTGCTTCCTGACATCAACTCTTCCCTGGATCCAGTGAGATCACTTTAATTTTTGATTTTTGGGCCTGGTATAGCAGAGATTTTTGTTGATCAATCATTCTTCTTTGAACTGGTTTTCCTTTTTGGTTCCCTGTGGATTAATGGACTGATTGGTGCTTAAAGACTCTCGTGGCAGACAGATCGCTCCTGCACCGACCAACTTTGATTTAATTTAAAAGACTCTTTAAANGGTCGTCATGACAACGGAGGTAAACAACAGCCTGGTGCTGCTGCACGCGGAGGAAAACGAAGGAGCTGCTTCCTGACATCAACTCTTCCCTGGATCCAGTGAGATCACTTTAATTTTTGATTTTTGGGCCTGGTATAGCAGAGATTTGTTGTTGATCAATCATTCTTCTTTGAACTGGTTTTCCTTTTTGGTTCCCTGTGGATTAATGGACTGATTGGTGCTTAAAGACTCTCGTGGCAGACAGATCGCTCCTGCACCGACCAACTTTGATTTAATTTAAAAGACTCTTTAAACCGAACTATCTTTGCTGTTAACTTCTTTTTTGTTTAAAAAGGACTTTAAACTTATTTAGGAATCATGAAGGAGCATTTTAGGGCTGTATTTTGTCTTCACTCAGTCTGGTTCTGTGCCGTCAGGTTTAAATGTCATTAAAAACCCGTCGCTGACTTATTCCTTTGCCTCTTGTAAGTGATTTGTTCAGAGTCAGAAGCTGCAGAGACGACATTCTCTGACCAATGAGTGACCGGCAGTCCGTCCACGTCACCTTTTAGTATCAGCTTTACTCTCTTAGAACCAGGGTAGGTACTAAAAACTGGCGTCTGACCAAAAATGTGAGTTTTTTTATCTTTAAATATTTGATAATCTCTATATTTTGACTTTTTATCTCCAATTTTTTTTAGTTTTTCATCTGAAATTTTGATTTTTTTTCTAACATTTACCTTTCATCTCCAATTTTCTTTTACTTTACTTCTGAAATTTTGACTTTTTTCCTTACAATTTTGTCTTTTTTTGCTCAAACTTTTGACTTTTTCAAAAGGGATTCCTACTTTTTTCTCAGAGTGTAGAATTTCTAGCTCAAAATTTTGATTTTACTATCTTAAAATCTTAGCTTTTTTATTCCAAAATAGTGACTTTTCATCTCAAAACTTTGTGAAAAATAAAATCCTCTCTACAGAGCCAAGCTTTTTTTCATTTTTTCAGCTGGCGTAAATAGGTTTCCATAGTTTGTAGATGTTTGAAGAAGCGGAAAATAACCTGACAGACCAGGTAACACTGGCTCTGTAGCTTCTCTTCATCTGATTAAAATCCTGCTGATGAGAGATTAGAGCTTCACTGTTTACACGCTGAATAAATAATCTGACAAAGGCGTGAGCGTACATGCATCACATATTTAATCTGAATTAAACCCTTTAACAGTTGTTCTGCAGGTCCAGTGTGTTAAAAATAACTCTCTTCATCTGATTCTGTGTCACATTCTGCAGAACGATGCAGAGTTTTTATCCTCTCATCTCTTTTCTCACTTCCTTGACTTTGGATGTCTGAGTTATATTTAGTTTTCTGTTTTATTTTTTGACTGTGAAGGCGTGAAACAATCTTAACTCCTGACTGAATTGGATATTTAACACCAGATATGTGAGATTTTAGTCTGTAAAAACGACTTTGAATCACTTTGAGGAGCAGAATCTGACAGGATTAAAGTCAACAACCTTAAATCCTCCAGTTTGTAAATGAAGACAAGAATCCTTGAAGTTAATTTGGATGATGGGAGTCGTCCAGGTCGGCTGACGTCCTGTGGTCTCCTGGGGAGCAGCCGACACGGCGTCTATAAAAAGCTGAAGCCTAACGGCCTCTAAGTAGGACTACGGATCGAGAGCGGAGTGGAGGAGCTGGCAGCGAGTCAACGTTGGGATTTTTGAAAGCGAACGGCACAACTTCTACATGAGCAGATAAAGAGAAAATCTCCCTGATAGTGAGGAAACTGGAGGTGAAATCTGCTCTGAGGAAAAGTTACTGAGTTTAAAGTAAGACTGAAAGATCTGCAAAAATAATGTAATTGAGATTATTTTTCACTATATTGCAAATGTGATTTATGGTGCGATATCTTTTATGAAAACCCAAAATTTAGTGTCTTTGAAGGTTAGAATACCACATAAGGCCAGTAAAAAAGGAGATTTTACACATAAATATCAGAGCTTCGGAGAGTTTTACAAAGTTATCTCCCAATTTTTTTCTTTTTGCCAATTTTCCATCCAAAATTTTCCAAGTTTTCCCCATAATCTTGCCAATTTTTGTTGTTTTATGACCATTTTAATAATTTTTCACTCTTTTCTTGCAACTTTTGCATCAATTTTTTGCTTCTTTCTCCCGACATTCTTGCAATTTTTTGCTGCTTTGTGACCATTTTTTCTACCTAAAACTTATTTTTATTGCTGCTTTTATGTAAGTTTCAAGGTACCTTTAAACACTTTGTTTCTTCAGTTGAAAATTTAGACTTTTTGTTTTATTATTTTGACTTTTCATCTCAAAATTTTGACTTAACTTTGGCGAAAAGTTCCAATTTATTTTGCTCATTTTCACCCAATTTTTTGTCACTTTCCCCCATTTTTGCTCCCTCCAGACGTTTTTTCCAAGTTTTCCCAATTATATTGCCAATTTTCATTGCTTCATGACCATTTTAGTAACTTTTCACTCTTGTCATGCCACTTTGGGATCAATTTTTGCTTCTTTCTCGTCTATTTTTGCTGCTTTGTGACCATTTTTTCCACCTTAAACTTATTTTTATTGCTATTTTTTTTGCTGCTTTTCAAGGCTCCTTTAAAAAGTTTTCTCTTTGGTTGAGCAGGGTTGAGTTACAAAAGTGTGAGAGTAAAACAACAACTTCCAAAAACAATGTGCGTGATATTCTGACGTATTTTAGATTCAAGAAATATTGCACCGTTAGTGATAACAATATTGAAACAGACCATAATGTGAGTAAATCTAATATGCAATTAATTGCCGTACGTTACAATTAACTTTTTATCTCAAAATTTGAAGTTTGTATTTTATAATAGACATTTTCTCTCAAAATATTGACGCTTCATCTTGAAATTTTGACTTTTTGTTTCATAATTTTGACTTTTTACCTTAAAAGTTTGACTTTCTATTCTTTAATTTGGACTCTTCATCTCAAAATTTTAACTTAACTTTGGCAAAAAAAAGTTCTGAACAAAGACAAGTTTTTATTTTATTTAGTTTTTAAAAACATAATAATGATGATAATAAAGTCATCCCCTCTAATATAGTTATTGACATCAAAATTAAATTAAAATCGCACTTTTCTTTTTTAATTAAGGTGATTTATTCCTGGTTGTATTTTTCTAGTATGTTGCTCTTTTTATAAAGTGATTTATTCTTGTGTCTGTTTAACAAACATAAGATGGTTAAGCTAAAATAAAGGCAGTATAAGATTATTTCTGCAGATCGTTCAGCCCTGATATTAAATCAAAGTTTAAAATTCTGCTTCTGTGACTTTAGTTTGTGTTTTTAGTTTTTCTCCTGCAGATTTTTGATTGAAGAGCAGATTTTGGAGCTTGAATGTGGAGAGTCCTTTGACTGTTTGAAGTGTTTAACATCCATCGATAATTATGCTCAGACTTCTTCGTGGTTATGTAACGACTGTGAGACTCATCCTCAACCTGAAGCTGAAGCATCGTCGCCGTCGTCGGCTTTGATAGAAAAGCCGCCTCCTCTAAGATCCATCTCTAACGCACGAAGACCCAGAAGAACATCTTCATTTATCATGCTCCCGGACTTCAGAGCCAAACTTTTAATACCAGCATGTGGACGTTATGTGCTCCTATGTATTTACTCCTAAACGCAGAAAGCTGCTCCATAAATCTGCTTTTTTGGGGATAAATCTCCAGTGAAGAGTGAATGTGCGCTGATCCCGTCCTCGGGGCAGCTGCAGACAATCTGCTGCTCAGTTCTCGCTGCAGAGATGCAGCATTATGCAACCAGTTGTTGTGTAACACTTGTGTATGTTTGTAATGTGATTTTCTCCTCTCAAAGAGACGCCAGTCATGGGGTAAAACTTGTTAGCGAGTGACCACCGTTTCCCCTCTGCAGGAAAAGCCTCAAGACGCTCTGCTTGACCCTGATTGGCTGAAAGGAGCAGACGGCTCTTCTGCCTCCCTCCCTCCTCTGTCAGCCGCCAGTGAGGCTGTTGTTGTCCTTCTGATGGAGGAAACTAACAGATGTTTCTAGAACAACAATAATTCCCTCTGAGCTCAAAATAACTTTTTATGACTTTTCTTTAAATGTGGACAAAATGATTTACAAAAATAATCAATAATTTTTAGGTTCCACATCTTATGTTGTCCACTATTGGATGATATTCTAGGTTATATTCTGCTTCTGCAAACTATGTGAAGTCATTTCTGTCAGCTAGGAAAATTAAAATACAAACTTGGCTTTGTTAAGAACTTTTTTTTTGCCAAAATTAAGTCAAAATTTGTAGTGAAAAGTCACAATTTATAGGACAAAAAGTCAAAATTATGAAACAAAAGGTTCAAATATTAACAAATTTTCATCGATCTCATTGGCAGTATAATTTTTAAAATTTTATGATGATGTGAAAGTTAAGATTTTGAGAAAAAAAAGTCCAAATTATGAAATAAAAAGTGGAAATCTGGAGATAAAATGTCAGAATTTTGAAATAGAAAGTTGAAATTTTGATCATTTTTGGGATGAAAAGTCACAATTATACAATAAAAAGTTACAATTTTGAGCTAAAAAGTCAAAATCATGAACAAGAGTGGAAATTCTGAGTAAAAATGTCAACATTTGGAAATAAAAAGTGAAATTTTTTTTCTGCTTTTTGACCATTTTTGCCACCCAAAACTTATATTTATTGTTACTTTTTCCTTTCTGCCACTTTTAATCACTTTAAATTTAATTGTTGCTCATCCACAGCTAGTTTTTAACAGTTTGTCTCTTCAGTTGAGTAAAACAGGCGTAGAGAATAAAACATTCGCTGCAAAAAAAATAAGTTTATTGGAAATTCTGACACATTTGAGGCCAAGAAAATATTGCACTTTCTGCATTTATAATATTGTGATTTTACCTCATTTGTCATTAATTGTCCAGCCCAATTTGATACGAGCAAGATTTTAACTATTTTGAAACAAGACAGCAATGAAAAATGAACTCTTAGACTTTTTAAATTGGTCATTTTTGACTTCTAAGCTGCGTATTTTTGTCTTTTTATGAGCGTTTATTTTGTTGCAGAGTATTTGCACTCTTTTTTATTTACCGGTTCTGTCATATTTCCTCCTATTTGAACATAAAATGCCCTGGAGCTTTGTAAACATTTCTGTTACGGATGATGTAATCTGGATCAGCAACACTTAAACTAACAGCCACCTTCTTAGACGCTCGGTTGAAGTTTTATGGCGGCGGTAAAAGCAGCATTCCTGTCTGCACGCACGCAGAACACACCTGTAGTAAAAGCTGTGGAGGTGAAGCTGCTGAATGGTGCCACATAGACAGCAAAGCCAGCAGAGCAGAGCATTATGGGTGAATACGAGTGGAGGAGCACCCGTCTGGACTCCAGCCACTTAACACGTCTCTGCCTGGCCTCTCACCGCAGGGCGGCAATCGTCTGAAGAATGCCCCCGCTTTCCTCGTCCAGGAATAGAAATACTCGACTTTTCGCTTTGGAGTCATCACATGAGAGCGCATAAACACAGCTGCATCGTGCTTTTCATGTTATGTAAGTTTTCTGTAAGTGAGCGAGTGAAAAACAGGCGGTAAAAGACAACAAAGTCGTCCGAGTGCAATATTTCCTTCCGNAAAAAAAAAAGCTTTAAAAAGATTTCATTAAAGTAATACAGCGGCTCAATGTGGGTCGTCATGACAACGGAGGTAAACAACAGCCTGGTGCTGCTGCACGCGGAGGAAAACGAAGGAGCTGCTTCCTGACATCAACTCTTCCCTGGATCCAGTGAGATCACTTTAATTTTTGATTTTTGGGCCTGGTATAGCAGAGATTTTTGTTGATCAATCATTCTTCTTTGAACTGGTTTTCCTTTTTGGTTCCCTGTGGATTAATGGACTGATTGGTGCTTAAAGACTCTCGTGGCAGACAGATCGCTCCTGCACCGACCAACTTTGATTTAATTTAAAAGACTCTTTAAAGCCAACTATCTTTGCTGTTAACTTCTTTTTGGTTTAAAAAGGACTTTTAACTTCTTTAGGAATCATGAAGGAGCATTTTAGGGCTGTATTTTGTCTTCATTCAGTCTGGTTCTGTGCCGTCAGGTTTAAATGTCATTAAAAACCCGTCGCTGACTTATTCCTTTGCCTCTTGTAAGTGATTTGTTCAGAGTCAGAAGCTGCAGAGACGACATTCTCTGACCAATGAGTGACCGGCAGTCCGTCCACGTCACCTTTTAGTATCAGCTTTACTCGCTTGGAACCAGGGTAGGTACTAAAAACTGGCGTCTGACCAAAAATGTGAGTTTTTTTATCTTTAAATATTTGATAATCTCTATATTTTGACTTTTTAGCTCCAATTTTCTTTTACTTTACTTCTGAAATTTTGACTTTTTTCCTTACAATTTTGTCTTTTTTTGCTCAAACTTTTGACTTTTTCAAAAGGGATTCCTACTTTTTTCTCAGAGTGTAGAATTTCTAGCTCAAAATTTTGATTTTATTATCTTAAAATCTTGGCTTTTATCACAAACTTCGACCTTTTAACTCATAATATCGACTTTTTAATCTCAAAATGTTGATTTCATATCTTAAAATCTTAGCTTTTTTATTCCAAAATAGTGACTTTTTCATCTCAAAACTTTGGGAAAAATAAAATCCTCTGTACACAGCCAAGCTTTTTTCATTTTTTCAGCTGGCGTAAACAGGCTTCCGTAGTTTGTAGACGTTTGAAGAAGCAGAAAATAACCTGACAGACCAGGTAACACTGGCTCTGCAGCTTCTCTTCATCTGATTAAAATCCTGCTGATGAGAGATTAGAGCTTCACTGTTTACACGCTGAATAAATAATCTGACAAAGGCGTGAGCGTACATGCATCACATATTTAATCTGAATTAAACCCTTTAACAGTTGTTCTGCAGGTCCAGTGTGTTAAAAATATCTCTCTTCATCTGTTTCTGTGTCACATTCTGCAGAACGATGCAGAGTTTTTATCCTCTCATCTCTTTTCTCACTTCCTTGACTTTGGATGTCTGAGTTATATTTAGTTTTCTGTTTTATTTTTTGACTGTGAAGGCGTGAAACAATCTTAACTCCTGACTGAATTGGATATTTAATACCAGATATGTGAGATTTTAGTCTGTAAAAACGACTTTGAATCACTTTGAGGAGCAGAATCTGACAGGATTAAAGTCAACAACCTTAAATCCTCCAGTTTGTAAATGAAGAATCCTTGAAGTTAATTTGGATGATGGGAGTCGTTCAGGTCGGCCGACGTCCTGTGGTCTCCTGGGGAGCAGCCGACACGGCGTCTATAAAAAGCTGAAGCCTAACGGCCTCTAAGTAGGACTACGGATCGAGAGCGGAGTGGAGGAGCTGGCAGCGAGTCCACGTTGGGATTTTTGAAAGAGAACGGCACAACTTCTACATGAGCAAATAAAGAGAAAAGCTCCCTGATAGTGAGGAAACCGGAGGTGAAACCTGCTCTGAGGAAAAGTTACTGAGTTTAAAGTAAGATTAAAAGATCTGCAAAAATAATCTAATTGAGATTATTTTTCACTATATTGCAATTGTGATTTATGGTGCGATATCTTTTATGAAAACCCAAAATTTAGTGTCTTTGAAGGTTAGAATACCACATAAGGCCAGTAAAAAAGGAGATTTTAAACATAAATATCAGAGCTTCGGAGAGTTTTACAAAGTTATCTCCCAATTTTTTTTCTTTTTGCCAATTTTCCATCCACAATTTTCCAAGTTTTCACAATAATCTCACCAATTTTTGTTGTTTTATGACCATTTTAGTAACTTTTCACTCTTTTCTTGCAACTTCTGCATCAATTTTATGCTTCTTTCTGACTATTTTCCAAGTTTTCTCCAGACATTCTTGCTATTTTTTGCTGCTTTGTGACCATTTTTTCTACCTTAAACTTATCTTTATTGCTGCTTTTATCTAAGTTTCAAGGTACCTTTAAACACTTTGTTTCTTTGGTTGAAAATTTAGACTTTTTATTTTATTATTTTGACTTTTCATCTCAAAATTTTGAATTAACTTTGGCGAAAAGTTCCAATTTATTTTGCTCATTTTCACCCAATCTTTTTGTCACTTTCCCCCATTTTTGCTCCCTCCAGACGTTTTTTCCAAGTTTTCCCAATTATATTGCCAATTTTCATTGCTTCATGACCATTTTAGTCACTTTTCACTCTTGTCATGCCACTTTGGGATCAATTTTTGCTTCTGACTATTTTCCAAATTTTTCCAGACATTCTCGTCTATTTTTGCTGCTTTGTGACCATTTTTTCCACCTTAAACTTATTTTTATTGCTATTTTTTGCTGCTTTTCAAGGTACCTTTAAAAAGTTTCCTCTTTGGTTGAGCAGGGTTGAGTTACAAAAGTGTGAGAGTAAAACAACAACTTCCAAAAACAATGTATGTGATATTCTGACGTATTTTAGATTCAAGAAATATTGCACCATTAGCTATAACAATATTGAAACAGACCATAATGTGAGTAAATCTAATTTGCAATTAATTGCCGTACGTTACAATTAACTTTTTATCTCAAAATTTGAAGTTTGTATTTTACAATAGACATTTTCTCTCAAAATATTGACGCTTCATCTTGAAATTTTGACTTTTTGTTTCATAATTTTGACTTTTCATCTCAAAATTTTAACTTAACTTTGGCAAAAAAAGTTCTGAACAAAGCCAAGTTTTTATTTTATTTAGTTTTTTAATCAGCAGAAATGGGCGTCCACAGTTTGCAGATGTTTCTGAAGCAAAATAATAATAATGATGATAATAAAGTCATCCCCTCTAATATAGTTATTGACATCAAATTAAATTAAAATCGCTCTTTTCTTTTTTTAAGGTGATTTATTCCTGGTTGTATTTTTCTAGTATGTTGCTCTTTTTATAAAGAGCGATTTATTCTTGTGTCTGTTTAACAAGACATAAGATGGTTGAGCTAAAATAAAGGCAGTATTAGATTATTTCTGCAGATCGTTCAGCCCTGATATTAAATCAAAGTTTAAAATTCTGCTTCTGTGACTTTAGTTTGTGTTTTTAGTTTTTCTCCTGCAGATTTTTGATTTAAGAGCAGATTTTGGAGCTTGAATGTGGAGAGTCCTTTGAGTGTTTGAAGTGTTTAACATCCATCGATAATTACGCTCAGACTTCTTTGTGGTTATGTAACGACTGTGAGACTCATCCTCAACCTGAATCTGAAGCATCGTCGCCGTCGTCGGCTTTGATAGAAACGCCGCCTCCTCTAAGATCCATCTCTAACGCATGAAGACCCAGAAGAACATCTTCATTTATCATGCTCCCGGACTTCAGAGCCAAACTTTTAATACCAGCATGTGGACGTTATGTGCTCCTATGTATTTGCTCCTAAACGCAGAAAGCTGCTCCATAAATCTGCTTTTTTGGGGATAAATCTCCAGTGAAGAGTGAATGTGCGCTGATCCCGTCCTCGGGGCAGCTGCAGACAATCTGCTGCTCAGTTCTCGCTGCAGAGATGCAGCATTATGCAACCAGTTGTTGTGTAACACTTGTGTATGTTTGTAATGTGATTTTCTCCTCTCAAAGAGTCGCCAGTCATGGGGTAAAACTTGTTAGCGAGTGACCACCGTTTCCCCTCTGCAGGAAAAGCCTCAAGATGCTCTGCTTGACCCTGATTGGCTGAAAGGAGCAGACGGCTCTTCTGCCTCCCTCCCTCCTCTGTCAGCCGCCTGTGAGGCTGTTGTTGTCCCTCTGATGGAGCAAACTAACAGATGTTTCTAGAACAACAATAGTTCCCTCTGAGCTCAAAATAACTTTTTATGCCTTTTCTTTAAATGTGGACAAAATGATTTACAAAAATAATTAATAATTTTTAGGTTCCACGTCTTATGTTGTCCACTACTGGATGATATTCTAAGTTATTTTCTGCTTCTGCAAACTATGTGAAGTCATTTCTGTCAGTTAGGAAAATTAAAATACAAACTTGGCTTTGTTAAAAACTTTTTCTGCCAAAACTAAGTCAAAATTCTGGAGTAAAAAGTCACGATTTTGAGAAAAAAAAGTCAAAATTATTAAAATAAAAGGTTGAAATATTGATATTTTTTAATTGATCTCATTGGCAGTATAATTTTAAAATTTTATGATGATGTAAAAGTTAAGATTTTGAGAAAAAAGTCCAAATTATGAATAAAAAGTGGAAATCTGGAGATAAAATGTCAGAATTTTGAAATAGAAAGTTGAAATTTTGATCATTTTTGGGATGAAAAGTCACAATTATACAATAAAAAGTTACAATTTTGAGCTAAAAAGTCAAAATCATGAACAAGAGTGGAAATTTTGAGTAAAAATGTCAAAATTCGGAAATAAAAAGTGAAAATTTTTGCTCCTTTTTGACCACTTTTGCCACCCAAAACTTATATTTATTGTTACTTTTTCCTTTTCTGCCACTTTTAATCACTTTAAATTTGATTGTTGCTCATCCACAGCTAGTTTTTAACAGTTTGTCTCTTCAATTGAGTAAAACAGGCGTAGAGAATAAAACATTCGCTGCAAAAAAAATAAGTTTATTGGAAATTCTGACACATTTGAGGCCAAGAAAATATTGCACTTTCTGCATTTATAATATTGTGATTTTATCTCATTTGTCATTAATTGTCCAGCCCAATTTGATACGAGCAAGATTTTAACTATTTGGAAACAAGACAGCAATGAAAAATGAACTCTTAGACTTTTTAAATTGGTCATTTTTGACTTCTAAGCTGCATATTTTTGTCTTTTTATGAGCGTTTATTTTGTTGCAGAGTATTTGCACTCTTTTTCATTTACTGGTTCTGTCATATTTCCTCCTATTTGAACATAAAATGCCCTGGAGCTTTGTAAACATTTCTGTTACAGATGATGTAATCTGTATCAGCAACACTTAAACTAACAGCCACCTTCTTAGACGCTCGGTTGAAGTTTTATGGCGGCGGTAAAAGCAGCATTCCTGTCTGCACGCACGCAGCACACACCTGTAGTAAAAGCTGTGGAGGTGAAGCTGCTGAACGGTGCCACATAGACAGCAAAGCCAGCAGAGCAGAGCATTATGGGTGAATACGAGTGGAGGAGCACCCGTCTGGACTCCAGCCACTTAACACGTCTCTGCCTGGCCTCTCACCGTAGGGCGGCAATCGTCTGAAGAATGCCCCCGCTTTGCTCGTCCAGGAATAGAAATACTCGACTTTTCACTTTGGAGTCATCACATGAGAGCGCATAAACACAGCTGCATCGTGCTTTTCATCTTATGTAAGTTTTCTGTAAGTGAGCGAGTGAAAAACAGGCGGTAAAAGACAACAAAGTCGTCCGAGTGCAATATTTCCTTCCGTCATGAATTGAGTATTTCATCACATGTATTTCTTTATTCTATGAAACCTGTGTTATTTGAACACATCTTTAAACTATTAAAATATAACATGTTCTTTTGTGTTTTGGTTCCTCAAACCCCCAAAATGTCAGGTGGTGCAACCGTCCTGACAAGTATCCACAGTAATTAAACTCTAAAAATTGAATGTCAGTTATTGTAAATGGAAATTAAAAATACAGTGGCATTATTTTATGCTTGAAGCTTTTTAAATAAAACATTCTTTGCAAATAAAAAGAATTTTAAAGCTGTTGAGAAATTTAAAAAACTTTTGTCCCGTAAT